>ULGQ01000006.1:1519322-1679667 GCA_900519045.1 Yarrowia divulgata
GACGCAAAGAGAGCAGGTTTTTACCCCATCCAATTCGCATGCCGAATCCGAGACAGTTGAGGATGCATTGCCAGCCGAGGCCGAACGAGGGCCAGAAGTAGTGTCGTCTGGCGAAGCCTCTGAAGAAGATGTAAAAGTGGGCTGCCATGAGAATGATGTTGACTGCGACAAACACCGCTGAAGGAGCGACGTCTGCTTCAGTGGGGAAGCCTCCATAAATGTTGTATTGGGTAGTCAAGACCAGATCGATGACGTACTGTGGGAGGTTGAAGCCCACGACGTCGTGAGCCATGGACACAATCTTCATGACTCCCGTTCCTGTTTTGGCCCATGGAGGAATAGGGAAGATTGACATGAGTAGATCGTCGTATTCTAAAGGTCTGTTTCCGACCTGGGAAGTGAGAATGTCGACAAGAGCCGGTCCATAGGGCGAGTTGAGAACGACGTCAAGAACTCCACTAGGAACATGGCTCACAATACCAGACAGAGAACCCGCACCTGTGACGAGCTTCGGTAGTAACGAAAGCAGCTGTTCTGTGGGGGTCAGTCCATTGGAGTTCTGGGTCAGTTCGGTGAAGAGTCCCGAGGCCACATTTGTCAGTTGCGACACCTCTGGAGCTGACAGCACTGGAGAAAGCCCTGGCACCAGTGTCGATAACTGCGATACCACGTTCTGTAACGGCGACGACATGTGTATCGGTTCTAGTAGTTGTGTCGAAGATGCAAAAAGAGAAGAGAAGAAAAGAACAAGAAGAAGAAGGTCGGGTCAGGAAGAGCTGTCAAGCTACAACGATATTTATAAGACAGTTGACTCACTGATGGTTTCCGCGGGCATACCTACATTGATTGTTTTACACGTACAGTATTACCCCAATGCACACTTAAGTTTTATATTTAGCGGGGTCACCTAGAGTTAACTTCCCCACTTGTCTCAGCTTGGAAGGCATACAAACTGTCGCCTCAAGCGAAAAGACAGAAAAGAGAGTATTTTATTGAAGTATGGAGAGGGGGTGATCGACTGGAGAGTGAGACACGGAGAAGAGCTACTTGTAGTTTGGCTGCCTAGAGGCGGGGAAGGCGCTCTCTTGAGCGTGAGCCTATGAGCCAACGATGTGGGGTGGATGTCTTCTCTACAATAAGTCTCGTTTGTTGAACTCACTCTGCGTTTTATGATGACCAACAAAGAAAATGTCAAGTTGGTAGACAAGCTTAATGTCCGACTTTGTTGATTCTGTGGATGGGCTGCATTTAATGGATGTCGTGGAATTTGTGGATTTTAGTCTGTTTGTTCTTTTTAGTGGTGCTCGTATTTGAAGCGACGATCTTCACGATTAAATCGATTCACACCCCTTGGCCCAACAAAAGCCGCGAAACAAGACAATCGGCGGCGTATGTGGGGTGCTGTGGCATGGCGCATAGAGTGTATAGGGGCCTGGCTGGGGTCCGCTCGTATCCTGTGAAAAAAGCAAAAAAGGTTTTCGAAGCCAACAGGGCCCTCCGGGGCAATTTAGACGAATCTGGGCAAATCCGTCTTCTATTGGCAGGTAGCTAGCATGCCCGAAATCACGCCTAGCAGCTGCTCGTTTTCGCACGCCGCAGCCACACGCTCCTTGTCGTTCAGCTGCTTGTTGACCTGGTTCTCGCTCTGGTGGGTGCCCTCCTTGACGGTGATGGTGAACCGGAAACGAGGAGGAAGGGCTCGCTCGAGTCGCACTCGGATTCCAAGACCGATGAGAGTCGCCAGAGAACAGTGCGTGATGGTCGGCGTAATCTTGACCACAATCTCGGCCATCTTGTTCTTATCGCCAGAATCATGGACCCAGATGTCTTCCAGTCTGACCACTGCCAGCTGGCCCAGAGTCAAGGGGTGCTCGGGATCGGAAATGGTGGCGATGAGGTCGTAAATCTCCTGAGAGTCGATGGGCTCAGGCCCATCGTCTTCGTCGTCGTCATCGTCAGATCCACTGGCCGACTCGTTCTGAATCAATGACAGTGGCGTGGGATGTGTGTCTAAAAAGGCTCCAAGAGGCAGATCGAGCTGCGACTGGCCCTTATTTCGTGTAGGCAGAGCCGACACGTCGAGAACGTCGGGGTTGGCGTTGATAGGGTCGGACATATCGTGTATTATTGTCTTGTAGTATGGCCTCTTCTCGCTTACTGCACTGAATATTCAGCTGATGCTGGGAGGGTTAATTTCTGCAGCTTACTGTGCCTCAAGGTTTGGCCACTGGATCTGTCTCATCCGCAATCAGGATACATGGGTAGGGGTTAATGTCTTGGAGCCCCATTGTCCATTAGTCTTGTTATGGTCCAGGGGTGCGGAGCAGTATAGTGGGGCAAGAGCAACAAGGCCCCGGAAGGTATATGTACACCAGGGCCAGACATTCCAGATGGACGGAAGAGGAAACGCGACGTTGGGTGTTACGAACCATTATATTTATATTGACATGAAGGGCTGGGGAGTGGCGCTTGTAAAAGTTGAAGTGTTCTACTTGTATCTTAGCCACAGTTATTAGTATCGAATGCAGCCCTGCCCAACATGGCTACAGTATAGTGTCGCTACCAGCCTTGTTTCTTTGTACTGTATGACAAATGCGGGGCAACATTGAGAACTGAAAAGTTCAAATTGGAGAGGTCAGTCCAGGTTATGGTGGGCAGGTGAAGTCGCGGGGTTAGACACGGCAGCGAGTCTCTGTCCTCGGTGTATGACGTAATGTGTGACGATACTGCCAGGTGGTACCATAGCGGCAGTGCGTTGTTGCGTTGGCTCACTGTAACCGTTTGCTCATGGCCTGTCCACGAACAGATATGAGTTAGTTGTATATGTGAAGTGTCATCACGAACAGCTTGACTTTACACATGACGTCTCTGTCAATAATTAGCGGTAAAAACGTCATAGCGACTAATTAGGCAGTGACCGATAGTTGGTCAAGCCGTGCCGGATCGGAGCTAGTCCAAACCCCGAGGGGGACGTGTATAGTGCTATCGTACTTTAGGGCGGTTGGCCATTGTCTCATAAAGTCGGTGTTTGTAGGAGGGGGAATACTTAAACTACGGCTAACTATTCAATTGGTATTATTTGCTCTATTATTTAGCAGGGTACATTGCGGGTAGGGGTCGAGTTCTGTAATTACAGTAGTGAGGGCAGCTGAGAAAAATGCAACGAACACAGAAGTACCGGGGACCCGCTCTAGATACCCCCTCCATTGGAGCTACTCCCTCCACTTATTCGGCCTGCTTCCTCACACCACACCATGCCCACCAACTGCATCTAAGCAGCAAAGGCTTATCGAAGCTAATCATCTTCAACATCACACTATGATCCGACGAAAAATCGCCGAAAAGAAATTGGCCAAGGAAGAGAACAAGCAAGAAGTCACACTGGTGGCACTTAGTGGCCCCTCGTCTAGTGGAAAAAGTGTGAGTAAACATGACTGTCAAGAATCTGGATGATAGTCTTCAAGACGTGCGTGACTAACCCAGACCCTAGCTCGGCTGCTCCGAGACATTCTTCCCCACGTCATCATCATCCACCAAGATGACTTTTACCTCGAAGATGCACAGATTCCCTTGGTCGACGGAGTCCAGGATTGGGATTGTCCCGAGGCCTTTGATTTCAAGCAACTGTCCAATGTCCTGACTCATGTCAAGAAGACCGGAGAACTGCCCAAAGACTTCAAATCAAAAGAGGATCAGAACTCTCTAGGACCAGCTGCTTTGGATGAGGCCGCCGTCGACGCCTTTAAGCGACGAATGCATCCCTACATGCCCGAGTTTGAGAACAAACTGATTGTCATTCTCGACGGAATCATGGTCTACCACGATCCTCTGTTCACCGAACTTTTCGATATCAAGATTCTGGTTAGATCCACATACGAAGATCTCAAGTCACGACGAGAAGCCCGTGCCGGTTACGTCACCCTGGAGGGATTTTGGAAAGACCCCGAGGGATACTTTCACAACATTGTCTGGCCCGGATACTTGAAGACTCACAAGCAATTGTTTGAAAACGAAAACCCCAATGGAGACCCCAGCAAGGGCGCCACCCGAGAAGGTATCCGAATCGTTCCTACTAGCGACTTTGATGTGGCCGAGACCCTTGATTGGGTCTTTGACGTTATCCTGGACTACTACGATCTCGAGTGATTGGAGGGTCTCTTGTACATATTTATAACCATGCTGAGATACAGACTATTGTTGTCATCGGAAAGTACAGTACATACATATTATAATAATCTATCAGTGTTTATATATCATTAGTTTATTTCTTGCCCTTCTTGCTCTTCTTGGCAGACTTCAGGCCCTTCATCTCCTCCTTGTAGATGCTGTCGACGCTCTCGGCCTTTCGCTTCTTCTCCTTGTCGCTGTTTCGCACAGCAAGAGTGGTGCCAGCCTTGCCGGTAGCAGCCTTGGAAGCGCCCTTCTTGGCTCCCTCCCAGTCATCATCGTTGATCTTGAACTCGTTGAGATCCAGAGCGTTGATGAGCTCTCGCTGCTTCTCTCGAAGAGCGGCAGTCACCTCATCTCCAGCCTCCTCCAGCTCGTCAGCAACGTTCTCCTGGACCTCGCCAAACATGTCTTCCTCACCGTCAAGCTCTCGAACATCCTCGTGGAGCTGCTTGGGCATCTGCTCGTCAATGGCAGAAGAAAGCACCTCTCGGAAGTAGTTGGACACCTTTCGGATGATCTTGGAGAACATGGCCATGTTCTGGGAAACAGACAGGTTGAGCTCAGCAGACATCTTGTCCATGTCCTTTCGCTGAAGGCCGATACCCAGAAGAACAGCAGACTGAACAATAGACAGCTTGATGTTGGCAGGGAACTGGTCTCGGAAGTACATGGTGGCAATAGCAGGAAGCATGTCGACAATGACGTGGTAGTCCAACAAGTTGTTGGCGTAAGACTCCAGTCGCTTGAGATCAAAGGGAGTGAAGAGTCGATCAAGCTCAGCCTTGGTGACAGGCACTCGCTCCTTCTTGTTCATGGACTTGGCAGACTCGACAATAGACAGAGCATGAGAAGCGGTGAACGAGCTGAACTCGAAAGAAAGCAGGGTAAGGAACCGCTTGTGGAAGTCACTGGAGAACTCGGCGAGCCAAGAGTCGTCCTGGCCCTTGAGACCTCGCAGCATGACGCAGGTGTGCTCACCGGTCAGCTCGTTGGCAGTCTGTCGCAAGTAGACGGGCACGTAGCCGTTTCGCTTCCAGAACTTGTGCAGCTGGTTGGTGAGACCGTAAGAAACACCCATATAGTTGAGTCGATGGGGAGGAATCTCGGACAGCTTGTTGAGCAGGGGAGGCATGGAGGCAGCGTCCCGAACAGTGATCTTGTCGGTCAGCTTACCCTTGGCGAGCTCGGAGTCGGTCACTCGAACAATAGCCTGGTTCTCCAGATTAGTTCTCTCGGAGATATCAGTGAACTTGCCCTCAAAGTAGTCCTGGAGCAGGTCCAGAGCTCGGCCACCGTAGCCCATACCCATGTACTCGGGGTTGGTGGCGATTCGAACGATTCGAGCACCGGAAAGAGATGCGAATTCGTCGTCCTGGTACTGCTGAGACATGAGCCAGGGAATGAGATCTCCACTGGATCGCTGGCCTCGAGACAGGGCGTTTCGAACACTGTCCTTGGAGATTTCACCTTCGAGAGCAACCTGAACAACCACCAGAGGCTCGGGAAGCTGGTTACCCTCCTGGGGGCCCAGAAGAACGTAGAGCTGATGAGCGGGAGCATCAGACAGCAGCTGCAGATCGTTGGGGGTGTTCTTGTAATGAGAGGCCACGTAGAGAGCCATCATTCGATGCAAAAAGGCCTCAGAGACGGCATGGTACGAGAAGAGCGTATCTCTGTTGACGGCGAAAAGCTGACACTTGTCAGGATGAGGGGTGGCGGCGTTCTTGGCCTTGGGGGCAATGGTAGCATCCAGACAAAGCAGCTTGTTGAGCCACTTCTCGACGGGATCGCCGGGGGCGTATCGGATGGGCTCATCGAGCACAACCTCATGCAGAGTTCGGCCCATCTGAGTCTTACCAGAGCTCTCTCGCAGCTGCTGAATCAGCTTGAGAGACAGAGATCGGCCAGTACCCTCGTAACCGTTGATGGTGGAGGCCATGAAGACAAGGTAGGGACCAAGCAGCTTCTTGACGACGGGCAGAGGAATGGCGGCAGCCTCATCAATGACAACCAGCTCGGCCTGGCCCAGAACGTGCGAGTCGCTGGGGACAATGTACTGGATGGTCTGTCTGTGGGACTTGAAGATGTTGACTCGGACAATGGCCTTGTTGAAAGCAGGGTTGGTGGACTGCTGGATGTCGTAGTCAACGTGCTCCTCATATCCAAGAGCGTCAAATCCCTTGAAGATGAACTCGAAGAGGGTCTTCAAGTTTTCGGGAGAAGGAGAGGTGATGAAGATGTTGGAGTAGCCCTGGCCAACAGCGGCAGCAATAGCCACACCGAGAGCAGCGGACTTACCTCGACCTCGGCCGGCAGTAAGGGCAACTGTGCTCTTGAGGTTCTTCTCCACGATGGTATCGATGAAGGTCAGGATAGCCTTACCCTGATCCACAGTCTTGGCGATCTTGACAAGGTCACCGGTGGGCTTGATGTCAGCAAGAGAGTCCTTGAGGTCCCGGAGAGCCTGGACGTTTTCAGGGACATCCTCGTCCTCATCAAGCGGGGGCAGAGCCTTGACAGTCTTGGCTCCTGAGATGGGGAGCACGTTGAGCTCGTCATCGACAACAAGACAGGTTCGGCAGTCGTTCAGAGACAGCAGAAATCGCTCGTTAAATCGGGCAACAACGTCATTGTGAGCCTCGGTTCGGTATCGCGAGTGGATATCCATGGTCATGGTGTACAGCTGCTTGACAGAGGCCATGCTCTTGAGCAGCATAACAACAATACCTCCACCCTCGACAGTCTCGATGGTTCGGGCCAACAGATTGGGGGTCAGGGCCTCAAAGTCCTGCAGAATGCACATGCCGTAGGTGTTACCAAGAATCTTCTCGGTGTCCTTGTAGAAGCAGTATCGAATGTTCTGGAGAGAGACAAACAGCTCAAAGGGGTCCTCCTGGTTGACCTCTCGGACGCCCTGCTTGATCTCCTTCTTGATCTTAGTCTCCCGCTTCTTTCGGTGCGAGGTGAAGCCCAGCAACTTGTGTTTGTAGGCCCACAGAACAGACTTGTTCATTCGAATGTCTGCGGACGACATGAGGTAGTGCAGGTTGGGGAGCTGGTTTTTGGCATTGTCTCCTACAATGATGAAGAAGGAACGCTGCTTTTCCTGGACTCCGTTTCGGATCAGAGCCGGAATTCGGGGGTCGATTTGTTTCTTTCCCATTGTGTCTGGTGTATGATCACTTGGGAATCCTGCAGGCGAATCTCGATATCTGAATTTTGTCCGAAATCCAGAATTTTTTTAGGCCTTGCATGAACCTGCATGATCCGGTAGGGTAAGGCTCACTGCTGTGAGTTCAACTCCAACATGGCACACACGAACCAAAAGCTGAACACCACCAGAAAACATCAACACCCACACAGAAGATAATGTCCTCCACAGATAAGGTCCGCTACGACCCGTCGTCTTTCCTGGGCGAGATTTCGGGCAAGAAGGTCAACGTGCGAGTTTCCACTGGCACCACCTTTTCTGGTGTCCTCCAGTCGGTTGACGGATACATGAGCATTGTTCTGGAGAACGCTGAGGAGCTGGTCGATGACAAGGTCGTCGGCGTCTATGATGATGACGTTTTTATTCGAGGAAACAACGGTGAGTATTAGTGATTGGGTTGTTGGAGAGGTGGAGAATATGGTAGCTAGACAGGACGAGGTCACACGACAACGGCTCTGCAAGCACGATTACCCTAAGATGACCTTTGTTTTTGCCATTGGTGTGATGAAATCGAAATTGACGACGTTCCTGATTACTATCATTCCACGTGATTCCAATGACTCCCCTCGGGAACTCTTTACCAAACCACAATACCCCACCACTGTCATTACTTCGAACACAACTAACCCAGTCCTCTATGTCGCTGCTGCCGACAAATAACTTATTGAGTCTTCTGTAAATAATAACGGTTGGTAATGAAGGAATGTCTACCCAAGATGAGAGTGTTGAGTCGATGAGATGAGACGATGCGTTTCGTAGTGTGATCTGTAGGGACCGCGAACCACCTTGAATTGATCGATCAGATGGCAGATCCAAATTGACCGTCCCTCATGGCATATAGTGTGTACGGTTGGTAGCTGCTGTAGCTATCCACAAGCACCAATATTATGTGCAATCAACCACCTGTATGGTTCCCGTATCCATAGTAACCCACCCCACCACATGTGACTCTCAGATTAGCCTATGCAGATATATAACCAACACCTTCTTTCTGTGTCATGATCCACACCCACCCTAACTAGTTACACGTCACAAAACACAAACACCACCGCCACCCCCAAATTATCCACTGATACCCCCCACTTTGATTGATCTCGATACCCAGACACAAAACCATGATACCAGCGAGTTAGTTGCCATATCTCCATACCCAACGTTCCATACCCACAACACCCATACCCCCTTACTAACACAGAACGACGATTGGACTCTTCTCCTGAGACGTCCCCCACTCGTGTCAACAAACGAGACTCGGGAGTCAGCTTGTCGCCACCTTCGTCACCCATCACAGCCACTCCGAAACTCGCACCCCGGTCCAAGTCGCTCTACAAAACAGGGCCCCCCTTTATCAGTGCCCAGCAGGCAGTGGCGCTCTGCTCTGCTGATGGAACGCCCACAACCATCAGACTTCAAGCACGTCTGGATCGTGGTTTCGAAGAGGAGAATGGCACCTGGATCTGCTACAGACGCAACTACATGTCGCTGTGCGCTGCCTTTGACATTGTGGAACATGCCATCGTTCCAATGACACCAATGTACCCTTCAGGTCCGGTCTACATTGCCAGCGGGCCCCACGAAAACGCACACTGCCTCTACTTTGTGTTGCGAGTGGAAGCCCGAGTATGCTCCACAAACGCGCCCGCTACGCTCATGCAGCATACCGCCAAGCGAGACCCGGGGTCCCAAACGACTCCCAGCGACACTATCTTGTTTCCTGGGAAGCTACCTCCTCATGACTTCATCCGAGACAATGCCAATGTCAGATGTCCCAAGAAGCTGGAGGTCATCTTCAACAAGTGCAATCTGACGCTGGCGGAGCAGGCAAACCTATCCAAGACCCAAGTTCGGTTTCTGGAAACCTACCCGGACGCTAACGAGGAGGCAATTTCTAGAGTGGCCCGGTTCGAACGCCTGCAGTTTCAATTCATTCACAGAAGCCGCCGAGAAGGGTGCAAGTATCGACTGCAGGTCAGTCTCATGGCCATGATCTCGCACAACGACGTGCTTGACTTGATTGACATCACCTCTTGTCACACACCAGACATTGTGGTGCGAGGAAGATCCCCAGCGAGCTACACGGAGTCAGGTCCCGGTCAGAAACCCTGCCGAAGCAACGCCAATAGTACTAGACAATCAAGTTACAGTTCTATTCCAGACTTGCCCGGATCTCCTACTTCATTGGACTTCTTCGGACTGGGAGCTCGGCTGTCAGAGTTTGATGCAACTGATAACCTCGACGGTAGTCACGACAGAGAGTATGAGGCGCTCAAGTGTGAGTCGCCCTCTCCCAGTGGATGCACACGTTCCAACCGTCTTTACCTGATGCCTGACTTATCTCAGAGTCTTTCCGAATCTGAGTCTGCCTTCACTTCGGACGAGGATACTCAGGTCGCCCAGCTTCTGCTCAAGTTCCCTCCACCGCAGCTATCCTCCAATGGCGAACATGCTGAGGTTAAAACTGAGCCGGACGAGCTGAAGGAGTTTGCGCCACAGTTGACTTTCGATGCATCAGGCTTTGCTCTTGAGCCTGGCAGCGAGCCTTCATTTGAAATCTAGCAGTATAATAATGTTATTGGCGAGTGTACAGTGGGTCTCGACGGGAGGCTTGTACCCGTAGCATCTGTTTCATCTGACGAATTGCGTCATAAGCCTCCGATAGTACACAGCAGATCATGTGTTTGTCTTACTGTTCTCGTCTCTTACATGTCTTAGTTGCGGTGGGGGAGATAGAGTTGGCTTTTATGAAGTCATGTTTCGTACACACTTGGAGGTGTCGAGAAGGCTATAGCCAAAGAGTTGAGCAGCCGTCGTATGAAGCAGCCCTCATTCCAGACCGCGGACAGCACGTATTCGGCACTGTATCATAACGCAGCACTGCCGCGGGCCCTTTGGTTTTTCCAGACCTTAACTCTGATCAAATTGATAGTGGCATTCCATTAGTGCCGCGTGTCACGCTAGTGGACTTTGGATTTGGTTTAGTGCTCCCGTCTGGGATCGAGGGATCCACAGTTCGTGTGGGACACCACCCAACAGCCCGATTTTAACCTTACGATTGCGTTTCTTTAGGTTTCGAGACCTTTGTTTACTTCTGCCTCTTACGCTCGAGGGTATAGCTGATTTGGGATATGGGAGTATTATGCACTCATGGGGGCTAGTCTGCCGGTGGTTTAAGAGTTTGGAAATCTGTTTCCGAGTCTACAGCATCTCTCTTTGTGCAATTGTCGCTTTTAGGCCTTTTTGGGGTGGACATTTATCAACCTAACCGGGGGCCAAGCTTCTGCAAGGACGCTGCTAGCGATGCATATGGTGCAACTGAAAATAGTAAGGTCAGAGCCAGGCCGAATATGTTGGTCCGGGTGTGTGTTTCAGAAGGAATGATATCAGTACAGGTATGTACGAGTTTGTTGGTAATCAATTGATTGATTCACGGCTACTTTCTACTCTCTCTCGGTTGTATTACACGTGCAATGTACTGCAGTCTATATCATAATATAAATATTAATTGGGTAGTTGTACAGGGACCGCTTAGATGAGCTGGGCAAGAGCACCGACAACGATGGCTCCGACAGCGGGGGCGACGATGCCAGCACCGGACTTGTCACCGGTGGAAGAGGCAGAGCCGGAAGGCTTGGAAGAGCCGGAAGCGCCGGACTTGGTGGCAGAGGCAGCGGCGGAAGAAGCAGAGGCGGCAGCGGAAGAGGCCTTAGCAGCGGAAGACTGGAGCTTGGAGGCGGTCTCGGAGGCCTTGGAGGCGGACTTGGACTGCTCAGAAGAAGCCTTGGACTCGGAAGCAGACTCGGAAGAGGCAGCAGAAGAGGCAGAAGAGGCAGCGGAAGAGGCGGCGGAAGAAGCAGCGGCGGACTCAGAGCCAATGACGGCGGAAGAGGCCTTGGCGGCAGCACCAGAGGCACCGGAGACGACGGCTCCACCAGCGGCAGAAGCGGCGGAGGCGGCCTGGGCGGAGACAACGGCGACGAGGGCGAGGACGGTGGCGGCGGAGAACTGCATTGTGATGTGTATGTTTTTGTGGGTGTTAAGAAAAGATGATTTCTGAGGATGTAGCAAGAGGCGAGATGACTCGTATTTATATGTCAAGGCTCAGCAATCCACATTGTCCAGACTCGTCTTTCAGCCGAGACCTTGACTGCCGTGTGGATCAGAAAAGACAAAGGCAAAGCTTACAGCGTCGCGATGAACCAAGACTGCGCTCCCTTGCCCTGAGTTTACTGTCTCAGATGGAGCGGGCGTGGGTATGGCACCATTGTCTGGCGGTTTGTGGGGGAGGTTGGTATGAGCTGAAAGTGCTTGTTGTGCTGAATTGAACGGTGTAGATATTACCGGGGGGAAATGACCAGATCAACTGGCTCAGGGGCTCGAGAATGTCTCTTGTCTTGTGTCTATTCGTGGTCCATCTCCTCTTTGGGGAAGAGAGTCGGGGCTGAGTTTCCACCAAAAAGGGCAACTGGGGAGCAAGTCAAGAATGCGCAAGCTTTATTCTGTGAAGGTTAATACGGGACAGAGTTATGAATTGACGTGAGCCAAGAGTTACTGGTAGAGGATGAGTTATCGATCCGTAGTGGCGATTGTCAGAAACAATTGGATTTTATATACAAGAAGGAGGTGAAAAGGAGGCTTAAGAAGGTGTAAATTCAATGCCCGGCTATATTTTCGCTTCTTTTTGTACATTTTTCCCCGAGATTTGTCTACATTTTTCACGACCTCCCTGCTCTCCCCTTCTACTCTGCTCCGTTTCTGCTTCATTTCCCCTGTGCACGTTCCCCCGCATAGATTTGTGAATCCCATTGTTGCTTAGCTTGCGATCCCGCGTATGACTGGCTGGATAAGTGTCGATCATGCACCTTCACATGGTCTCGGTTAATACACGGGATGGCCCGGTTCGCAGTGCAGTATCTCTCGAAATGGAAGAGTTGCTTCCCATTGTGCATTTGGTGTATTTCAGTGGGACCTTGACAATCGAGTTTGATAGATCGTACTATACGTCGTACTGGACAAAGCAAACCAGTGTGCTCCCCTCAACACTCAATGTCTGTCTTCTCCTCCCCCCTCCCCTCCTCTATTCACAATAAAAGACGAGCTATTCAACACGCGCTTTCTACCTCTTGTCCCCCTTGACGATCGCATTGACCATGCATTCCACCCTGAAACAGACAAGCCCTGGTGAGGCAACTACACATAGGAGTGCTGCAAATCGGTGAGCAAGATGCGTGTGGACTTCCTGGGACAAGGTGGTTGTACAGAACAACGAGTAGCAATCCAACGGGAGCACTGCGAAAGTGATTTACGAAAAGAGATTGACGTCTACCAAGCGTTGGTGACAAGGATCAGGCACGTGCAACAAGGCACGTACAGCAAGTCTGGGCGACGTATAGAGACAAGCATGGCCAATTCCACACGTTCTCACACGCCCACTTACTGCCTTCTTCTCTCTAACCTTCATTACCCGTGTACTCGTACTCATCATTACCCGTGTTGACATACCCGCACTCTAGGTCTCGTATGAGTAGAGCTCTATTCCACCGTTTTGTAGTCAAATTACTTGAAACGGAAAGGGGCTGGGCGCCCACGCGTGGATGCTGCGCCTCTGCAAAGGGCACAAAGTGAGCGTTCGATTCGATCTGGTTCTCTCGGCTTCGTTCCCAAGTCTCACTCTCTTTCTGGCTGTCTCTGATTCCGCCTCTCTCGCTCCCTCCAACTCTGAGCTTCGTCTCGGACAAACTCATAGCGTGCTAAACTTAGCAATACTAACGACCGAGAGGGAACGCCACAATACGATTGTGGTTGCGGATGACGTATCGTACGTTCGGGGATAGCTTTGTCTGTGAGAGCAGACAATTGTGCACCCTTCCCACCTTGCACAGACTCGGTTGCTCTCGTTCATGCCTCTTGTTCGTACTGCACCCCTTGGTCCCTCCCTTTCTATAATACCACCCTAAAGAAACGCGTGCCCACATGAATACAAGATGTAACATACTAATAAACCCACCCAAACTATACAGTCAGACACATTCTCTTCCAGGAACACATCCACCCGAGCATTTGAACTCTGAGACCCCCATAAGAGCCACATCTATGCTCATAGCTCGACCCGTTTATGCCCTCATAAACGAAGGCCAACCTACAGTTGAGGTCTTGGCAACGTGGAGCTAATGCAGGGTTATTCTGGACTAGCTAGCCTGTGTATGTACAGTGGGTCAAGCGAGCGTACTGTCAGGCATGTCAGGTACCATCACGGGTACTTGTGCCACCACGGAAACACCCATCTATCCGTGGCTATACGCCGCTACTGTAATACACCTGTCATCGGCTCCCCACGCTCACCTGACTGACCTCCACATCCCGTCTTCCTTTGGTGCAATGTTACCGCCAGTTATTATGTTTGCACGGGGCTCACTCGAGTGAAGAGACCAGTAATTGTACATGCCCTGCTGCTCCAAACTCAGCCACGGTCCTACGATCGGGTACACTTGTATTGTATAATTAGATTAGATTTATGATGCCACCTGTGCAAATACGATCGACACTCAATAGAAAGTAACATCATGTTGACAGGTTCATTATGCTTGGGGGGTAAGATGGGGGGCACAAGCGTGTCATACCGATGCAACCCTAAGAACGAGGCTGAGCACGAGGGGCGACTGCGTCTCATGTCAAAAGACCTCATCCTCGGCTTTGACGTCTCTTGTGCAGATTCGTGTCTCACGTGTCCCACGTCTCACGTCTCACGTCTCACGTCTCACGTCCCACGTCTCACATCCCCAATTTCCCCCCTTCCTCGCTCTCGTGTTACGCCTCACTTTGTTTTTCCTCCTGCCTCGTTAATGCTGAGTTCCAAAACAAGAAAAGCTCACCATTCCACACCGAATAGCGCCGCGCGACCCAAGTGAGTTTCCAATGTTTACTTGAGGTTACTTGTTGCGTTACGCCGGCAACTTCAGCGAGAAATTCATGTCGGCATGCTTGATAATGCTGATGGGCTCGCGCACCGCACGCTTCAACTTGCTCGATATCGAGTAACTGTAGCTGCCAACAATGACGCTGCGAACCTCAGGTAGAGGCTTGAAACTGGAGCCCTTGGTCGTGTACATTCCAACAGTGACCGGGGCAATCTGGACCAAGTCGCCCGAAGAAGACCGTAACTCTCTCTCAATGGCGTCCTCGCGTCCAATCTCCATTTCGTAGGAGTAAAACAACTGCTTGTGGTCCAGACGCGCGGTTTTCGCGCTGCGCTTCTGCAGTCGCGCCTGGGCCGCGGACAAGGCCTGGGGTTGCGTCGGAGGATGCACTGGAGCCCCCGCCGGAGATTTCCGCAGATCCTTGTCTCCTTTGCCATTTTCTGAGACCTTGCTTTTCTTGTTGTCCTTGGACTTTGAGATAAACTCCGTGTCAGGGGGGATGCGCGAGATCGGAACATCTGCCGGCATCGCCAGCCCAAACCCAGACAGCGAGTTGGGATTCGAGGCCGCAGGGCCCACTCGGCGGCCATTGGAGGTTGGCAAGTTCTTCACTTCGCCAAGAGCACGAGCGGCAAGCCCTCCAATCTCCCGGTCACCGTTGGGCTCAAGAGACAGGCCCGCAGGCAGCTCTCGGCCCTGGCCTTGGCGAGTGGGAGAAGAAGCCTCTCGCCATGGCGACCCCGAGCCAATTTCCGATTTGGGCGACGGAAAGAACCGAGACGTGCCTCTGCCATTTCGGAGTTCGGGAGACTGCGGATCGTCCAGGAGACGGGGCTTGTCGTAAGACAACGGCGACCATGTGCTTCCTGCCCCGGATTTGCCGGCAAAGCGCTTGGGAGCCCAGATGGCAGCTGGAGAAGTGGAAGAGCCCGTAGAGCCATTTTGGTTGTTGTTGTTATTGTTGCTGTTGCTGTTGCTGTTGCTGTTGTTGGTTGATGAAGCATCGTTAGTAGTTGTAGGGGTGTTTTTGAGCCGGTCGGCAGAAGGACCAGTGGGGATCTCCTTGGGTCTCTGCGGTTGCAGGCGCTGCTCCTCGAGCTCCTTCTCCTTGGCTCGGGCCTCAGCTTTCTTGGCGAGTTCCTCAGCTCGTTTTCGGGCAGCCTTGCGCCGCTCCTCCTCTACGCGCTGCTCCTCTTCCTTTCGCAGCTTGGCCTTTTCTCGAGCTTGTCGCATAGTCTCTTCCTGCTGAGCCAGAAGAGCGGCTGCAGCATCCATGGCGGGCTGAGAAGGCGCCGCAACGGGGGACACTGAGGCAGACGCGGGAGACGCTAATGCTGCTGCGGGAGAGGCAGGAGCGACAGCAGGTGAAGTGGCAGCGACAGCCGCAGAGCCCCGTGGGCTAGCAGGAGTCACGTGCGTGCTTCTGGGAGAAGCCATTTCGGCACGGGTGATCTGGGGACTTCGTCGGGCTCCTGAGGGCTTGTAGTTTCGGGCATCACCACTCTCCATGGCCTCGACCTTCCCGCTCTGATCGTTGTAGAGCTCTCTGCGAGGATGGTAGTCGCTGGAGGAGCGGTCATAGGAGTCGTACCGCATGGCACCAAACGGGGAACGTTCAGGAGACAATCTTCCTCGTCCTCCCCCGTAACGGTCTCCTCCTCCTCCTCCTCCTCCTCCTCCTCCTCCTCCTCCTCCTCCTCCTCCTCCTCCTCCTCCTCCTCCTCCTCCTCCTCCTCCTCCTCCTCCTCCTCCTCCTCCTCCTCCTCCTCCTCCTCCTCCTCCTCCTCCTCCTCCTCCTCCTCCTCCTCCTCCTCCTCCTCCTCCTCCTCCTCCTCCTCCTCCTCCTCCTCCTCCTCCTCCTCCTCCTCCTCCTCCTCCTCCTCCTCCTCCTCCTCCTCCTCCTCCTCCTCCTCCTCCTCCTCCTCCTCCTCCTCCTCCTCCTCCTCCTCCTCCTCCTCCTCCTCCTCCTCCTCCTCCTCCTCCTCCTCCTCCTCCTCCTCCTCCTCCTCCTCCTCCTCCTCCTCCTCCTCCTCCTCCTCCTCCTCCTCCTCCTCCTCCTCCTCCTCCTCCTCCTCCTCCTCCTCCTCCTCCTCCTCCTCCTCCTCCTCCTCCTCCTCCTCCTCCTCCTCCTCCTCCTCCTCCTCCTCCTCCTCCTCCTCCTCCTCCTCCTCCTCCTCCTCCTCCTCCTCCTCCTCCTCCTCCTCCTCCTCCTCCTCCTCCTCCTCCTCCTCCTCCTCCTCCTCCTCCTCCTCCTCCTCCTCCTCCTCCTCCTCCTCCTCCTCCTCCTCCTCCTCCTCCGTAACGATCTCCTCCTCCATATCTGTCACTACCGTACCGATCGCCTCCATAACGATCTCCACCGTATCGGTCGTTTCCATATCGGTCGTTACCATACCGGTCATTGCCATATCGGTCTCCACCACCGCCGTATCGGTCTCCCCCTCCGTATCTATCACCGCCTCTCCACTTGTCGTCAAAGAGCGACTGCCGGCTTGAGTGGGATTGTGTCTGCTGCGCCTGGGCGACTCTCTTTTCCTCGTACTCCTTGAGCTGCTGGTCGATAGGGACGTAGTTTGTAGTGGAGATGGGTTTCCATGCTTGTGCGGGCCGCGATCCGGTGGCCACCTTGGGCAGATCCTCTGCGGGCTCTTCCACCTCGGTGGCTGCCTCGGGCATATCGTCCGCCCAATCTTCAATGTCGTCATCTTCGGCCCAGTTGAAGCCGTCTGCTGAGGGCTGTCTGTGCCGCTGGGCCAGGTGGATGCCCAGCTTGACAAGCTCTTCCTCGGGCAGGTCGCTCATGGAGCCCTTGCGCTCGTTTTGTCTCTGCTGCTGCTGCTCGGGCTCTGGAGAAGCCACTGCGGCGGCTAGCGCGGTCTCCTCCTTTTTCGGAGAGGCGATTCTGCGCCAGACGCCCTGGGCCGGCGATCCAAACAGCGGCGACTGGGTGGGCTTCGGCGACGCCGAGTTGTCTCGCTTGAGCGGGGCCAGCTTGAAGTGGCCGGACGACGAGATCTTGAGAGAGCCATCTGTGGATGCGGAAGTGGCACTGGTTTTGTTAGCGACGTTTTTGGAGGGCTGCGGTTGGGCGGGGGCCGCGTCCGACTTTTGTTGCTTGAGCCAGTTGGCCAGCGACTGCGATTGAGTGTTGAATGGCTTTTTGGCCTCCTCTATAGGTGACATGTGGTCGTGGGTGTGCTGTGTTGTTGGGTGTACCGGTAACCAAGTATCTGTGGTGTGTGGTGATGTTTCAATTGGGAAGAGTGTTGTGTGATGTGAAATGTGGGCGCGGACTTATACCGGTCTTGGTAACCGTTTACTGGGACGGCCCAAAACCCTTGTTGGGCGCAGAAAGAGGCTTTACCAAAGACGCAAAAATATTCTCTGCGTCCGCCCGTCGGAGTTCTTTATATATTACAAGCAAGAGCACCCCCCACGTGCCCAGGGTTGTGATTGACCTGTTCACACTCTCAAGAGAGAGTTAGTCACAAGGTATGGCTAATCGTAATTGCAGCTCTGCTCAACCCCTGTGTAAATTAGCTACCCGTAGTGTGACCCTCTGGGGAAGGTGGTATGGAAGGGGGTTAGATAGGGGTATTTATAGTAAGTTAATACGGCACGAGTACTTGTACAAGGAAGCACAGCAGTTGTGTAAAAACTCATGTTCTCTTAGTCAGCTCAACACACTGTTGTTGTTCACACACCCTCCCTATGCACTTTCAATTGGCTGTGGATACAAGCTCCGTCTCAACAAATGCACTTGACAAGAGAGGTGACGAGCAGAGTGCAAAAGAATACGGCTGAATTAGCAAATCCAATATGTAAGCCATAACCGTGACTTCTTTGTAGCCTGTACTTGTACTAACCACAGCTGACTTGCTCAATGTTAAGTCACATGATCTCGTCAACCCGGCGATACCCGTCTCCGCTTAAGCTTATCTGATCATGCAGGTAAATAGTGACCTCTGACAACCCCGCCATGATCAGATCAGTTCGCCACCTATCGACCCTCAGATCGGCTCCCCGGGTGGCCATTGTCGGAGCAGGTCCCGCAGGCTTCTACACCGCCCACCGACTGCTCAAGCTTCAGCCAGATGCCAAAATCGATCTTTTCGAATCCTTGCCGGTGCCTTACGGACTGGCCAGACATGGAGTGGCTCCAGATCATCCAGAGGTGAAGAACTGTCAGGATACGTTTGACGAAGTCGGAAGCGACCCCCGAGTGCAGTTTTTCGGGAACGTGACTATCGGAAACGACTTGCCTGTGTCTAAGCTCAGAGATCACTACAATGCCGTGGTTCTATCTTATGGTACCCATACGGACCGAAAGCTCGGTATCCCTGGAGAAGATCTGCCCGGTGTTATTTCCGCCCGAACGTTTGTCAATTGGTACAATGGTCATCCAGAACACGAAAATCTCCAGCCTCCCCTTCACAAGGCCGAGACTGTGACCATTGTAGGTAACGGAAATGTTGCTCTGGACATTGCTCGAGTCTTGCTGGCTCCCCTGGACCACCTCAAGTCCACCGATATCACAGAGCAGGCGTACGAGACTCTCAAGACCTCCCAGGTCAAACGGGTGCGAATCATGGCGCGTCGAGGATTACTGGAGTCTGCATTCACAATCAAGGAGATCCGAGAACTCTTCAAGATGCCCGATACGGGGTTCGTGGCGTTTCCTCACACAAAATGGGACGACGTGCTGGCTGCTCATAAGAGCTACAAACGTCCTCTTTCGAGAATCATCAAGCTCATTGAGGAGTACAACCTCAAGGCCAAACAGATGGACCCTGCCCATGCAGACACTCTCAAGCAATGGTCATTGGACTATCTGCTGTCACCCAAGGAAATCATTGCCAACCCCCAAGACCCCGAACTCGTCAAGACTCTCATTGCTACCGAGAACAGACTTGTTTCTTCTGATGGTTCCGGACGAATCGGAGTGGAGCCAACAGATGCCACTGAGAGCTTCGACACTGACTTGGTCTTCACCAGTATCGGGTACGCATCCACTCCTCTGGAGGGCATTCCCTTTGACGAGCGGCGAAGCGTGATTCCATCTTCGCGAGGCCGGGTCACTGATGAGGGAGTCTACGCTGCTGGATGGGTGAAGAACGGACCCACTGGAGTGATTGCCACCACTATGGCCGACTCCTTTGACACAGCACAGGCTATTTCCGACGATATCGCCGCCGGTAAGCTAGAGGGCGCCAGGTCCGGTTCAGACAGCCTCTCTCAGTACCTGGGCGATGCTATTTCATGGGAACAGTGGAAGAAGCTGGAAGCTCATGAACATAGTCAGGGTGAGGCAGCAGGCAAGCCTCGAGAAAAGGTCAACAACATTTCCAAAATGTTGGAGGTTGCGCGGCAGTGATGCGAGAAACACTACATTTGTATATATTAATAATGATGAATTTTCGATGCTCTAAAATCACAAAATGCTACAAGTTCTGGATATTTGGGTCTCAACAAAAACCCAACTAATAAACCCAACAACCAATACGCCTTACAATTTTAAGCTCCTCCAGTCGCAACCCAACCCTAACCCACATCCCAACCAATCATGTCGCCTGCTTTAAGCCAACTGCAATATCAAGGTCTAAATCGTTACCTCCAGACACCAGATATCACACAACACAATGCTGTCTCGAAGCCTCCGTCAGCTGAGCCAGCCCTCCGTGCGATCTTTCGCCACCTCCGCCCGACTCCTTCAGCAGAAGAAGGATGTTCCCGAGGTCGGAGTCAACCTCGACAACGTCCCTGCCCACGAGCTTGTCAGCGGAGCTCCTGCTGAGCTCTCTCGAAACCGAGTGGTTCGAATCTACCAGCAGGCCAAGCCCGCCACTCAGAGCGGTACCTACGGTGAGTATTTGCGGAATGACATTTGAGAATGAGAATAAGGGTAGGAAAAGGTGGAGTTGAAGTGGAGTTGAGTGGAGTTGAGTGAAGATGACGATAAGAGGGAATAGCGGTGGAACAGAGAAAGGGTGGGATTGCGCGTTGATTATTGTCGTGATGTCGTTTGCCCGGTTTCCGTCTGTTTCTGTCAAGTTTCTCTTTGCTCTGAAAGCCTCTCGTACTCTTCACTGTCTCTACAGCCCACACCATCTATCTCCAAAGAGCGTGCGCTCAACCACCCACACCATCTCAAAAAAGCACGTTAGCCCCCTCATCACCCACTAACAACAGGAACCTTTGCCTGGAGACTCGACTGGGACGTTGTCGACGTTGCCAACCGATGGGAGAACGACTTGATCGGATGGCAGTCGTCCGGCGACTACATGCAGGCCACACAGATGAAGTTCTTCAGCAAGGAGTCTGCCATCAACTTTGCCAACAAGCAGGGCTGGGACTTTTACATCCAGGAGCCCCACCACCGAAAGTTCCGAGTCAAGCAGTACGCCAACAACTTTGTCCACTCCTACGGCAAGCTCAAACACATTCGAACCAAATAGGGAAAGAAATGCATAGATATTGACAGATTGAAGAAGGGGTGTAACGACAACACTTGTATGAGGTGATTGAGAGTGAGTCTCGAATGTTGTATTTGTATGAGCAGCTGTACAAGTAGCCATCTCTAGTATGCACGAGCGTTCTGGAAAACGTCTTATAGACTATCGATGAAACGGTCTTAATAAAAGGCCTATAAAGGAGCTTGCCCTACTAGTACAGTATCTATAGCCAGTATCGAGAGACCCTGACATTTTTGTAGACCATTTATATACTCAAAAAACGACTTTACACACCACCTGTGATAATATATGAACCTCTCCACATCCCACTGCTCTCTGCAACACAGTTTTTCCGCCCACACCTTCCTCCTAACTGATAAGGTTCATGGAATGGAAATAATGATGCACCACGTCCAGTGACTAAATTGGATCCCCCACACGGTCATCACGAGACTCTGAAAACACAAATCTTGGATGGCAGACGGCTCAGATACAAAGCCCGTGCCGAAAGGGCCTCGTGGAGCACGCGCGGACGACTCTCACACGCCGCCCCACGCCGAGCGAAGCCGTTCGGACCGCGACCCGTACTACTCCAAAGACCGCAGCTATGGCGGCCGTTCGGACCGTGACTACGATGAGTACGACCGTGACTACCCTCCCGTGTCACGGGACTATGATCGGTACGGCGGAGGCAAGTACGGGAAGTACGACAAGTACGACAAGTACGATCGCTATGACCGCTATGACTCGCATGACTATCCTCCTCCTCCTTCTGCTCGTCGCGACCGTGACTACGACAGATCAAGAGACGCACGAGAGGCAGACTCCAGAGACTACGGGCGTCCTCCGCCTCGCGACTCTCGCCCGCCACCTCGTGGAGGTCGTGAGTACCGTTACTCCGAGCGAGGTTGGGATAGGGATCGTCGAGATCGAGATCGAGACCCACGTGACCGTGACAGAGACAGAGACAGAGACAGAGATCTGAGGGATCCTCGAGACAGAGATCCAAGGGACACACGTGACCGAGATCTAAGGGATGCTCGCGACAGAGACAGGGACGCACGTGACCGAGACTCGTCCAAGAGTTACCGACCGCATTCCCGGGAACCTCTACCTCCTCGAGATCGTGATCTGCCCTCTCGAGAGTCCAGAGAACGAGACCTGTTTCCTGGAAGAGACCGGGATCTGATTTCAAGAGACCGCGAGCCTCTTCCTGCGCGGTCTCCACCTCCACCACCTCGAGACAGTCGAGATCGAGATCGTTCCTACGACAGACACGACAGACACGACAGATCTTTCGACAAGCATGACAAACCCGACAAGCACGACAAGTTTGCCACCAGAGGACCCAAAGAGCCTCGCGACTACGATTCCAGAGACAAGGAAAAGGGATCGGTGGCCTCGACACCTCAGACGGCCCCCACTCCCAGACTCACGCCTACCAACGGCAAACCTGATCTGCCCACATCTCAGCCGCCAGCTCCTCCTTCTCCACCACGTCTGAAGACATTCTCCAAGGAAGTCTGGGATGCGGTGAGCATGAAAAACAACACAAAGCTGACCTACGACCCGGAGCTGTCCAAGGACAAGTCAAAGGGCAAGAAAGGCATCTATGAGGAGGTGAAGAAGGTCGGCGGATCTACGACAGAAGATCCTCGAAACAAGCATCCGCATTATTTCAAGACTTCCAGCAAGTCAAACAAAAAACCGTATCAGAGATTACCGGTGCCCAGATTTCTGGTGAGTATGAAGCTGAAGCTACACCCATTCTCCTCCCTCTTACCAAGCTAACACAGTACGACGCTAATTCCATCGCACCACCTCCAGCAACGCAGGTCATTGTCAAGGGCCTTTCCTCACTAACCACCTCCAAGACTATCACTGCTCATTTCAAAACCTATGGAGAACTTGAAGCCGTGAACATGGTCGAGGATCCTGCCACGGGCTCTTCAGTGGGAGCCTGTCTGGTTCGATTCAAGGTGATCAAAAACAATTACGAGGCCGCTCATGGGTGTCTCAAGAAGGCAATTCGAGGCCAGAAAACTGGACGTATCGATCAGGCCAAGTACAGGGTTGAGCCTGATGAAGACGGAGCCAAGGCCAAGGATATCATCAGAAGAGTTGCTGCTCGAGCAGCGAAGAAGGCCCTCCCCGTCAAAAAGCCTCCCACCGCTCCTGCGGCAGACAAGTCCATCATGGAGAAGCTGCCCACACCTGTTCCTTCAGCCCGACCATCTCCAAAGGCAGCACAGCTGATGAAGACCAGTGCATACATTTTCATTGCCGGCAAGTATCTGCCCTCAGAGAAGGTCTTTGCATCTGATGTTCGTCGGACTCTGCGTGATTTCGGCTGGTTCGATGTTCTCAAGGAAGGGGATGGATTTTACGTCTTCTTCGACAACAACAGAGACACGGTGGAATGCTACGAGGCCATGAATGGCAGAAAGGTGAATGGACATCAGATGGCCATGGCCATGATTCGACTGTCTCGAGCTCCTCCCAAGACCAAGGAGAGTCAGGAGGCTGCTGCTGAACAGACACCCAAACTGCCTCCTAAAGAGGAGGCCCGCAAGCTCATCATGCAGGAGTTGGCCAACAGCCTTCGCAAGGATATCCGAGAGCGGGTCATTGCCGCAGCCATTGTGGAGTTTCTCAACCCTGCTCGATTCAGTCACATTAAGCAGGAGCCTGAGCCATCTGCCGTTGCCGAGTCCTCTGCTGCCAATGCTAGTGCTGCTCGAGTAGACACCCCTGAGCCTTTACAGTCGTCTGCGGTTCCTGGCTTCCTTCCACGGTTCAAGATCAAACGAAAGGGTGATTCGACCAGGAAGAAGGATGCCACCAAGAAGAACCGAAAGAAGATCTCTGCTCGTCCCATGAACCATGTTCTGAACGACTACTACTCTGACGAGGAGGACAGCACACGTATGTCGACGCCTATTGTGCCCGACACTTCTGCGGACGCTGCCGAGCTGCCTATTAGCAAACCCCGCAAGAAGATCAGTCAGTCCAAGCAACGAATCATGGACTTTAGCAGTTCTGACGGCGGATCGGATGAGTCGGAAGAGGAGGAAGAGACGGAGGAAATGGAGGTTGAAGAGGAGGACGACACTGCGATGGAGGAGCCCGAAGAGGAGTCCACTCTCGACACCTCTCAACAACTCACAACTGCATACGGTGAGATTCTGGACTGGGCTCCGGCTCACGGTTTCCCTCAACCTGTCACTGCCGACAAGAAGGGCGGTGCGCTGACTACCATTTCTGGTTTCCAGGCACTAGTGAAGGACGACGAAGACATGGAGCTGCTTCGAGAGGCTCTGGAGGGTGTTGAGCCTGAACAGATCAACGGAGAAGCCTGGACATGGACTCAGAAGCATCTCAACGAGGCTGTGGTAAAGGAGAACACCGAGTTCCCCGAACTGGCTGCTCCCAATGCCTTTGCCAACTCCACTGGCTCGTGGAAGTCGCAGGGATACTTCAAGATTCCTGAGGCTGCCAAGTCTGAGTATCTGCCTCATCGAAAGAAGCTCAACATTCCTATTGACACGCTTCAGATGGAGAATCGGGAGAAGAAGAAAGAAAACGCCTCCAACTCGCGAGTCAACCGAGCTAACAACCGTCGACTGGTGGCAGATATCAACATGCAAAAGCAGCTTCTTTCGACCGAAACCGATGTGCTCAACTTCAACCAGCTGCGAAAGCGAAAGAAGCCCGTCAAGTTTGCTCGTTCGGCTATCCACAACTGGGGTCTCTATGCTATTGAGCCCATCGCAGCCAACGAGATGATCATCGAGTACGTTGGAGAGGTTGTTCGACAGGAAATTGCCGATCTAAGAGAAGCACGGTACATGCGATCAGGTATCGGATCATCGTATCTCTTCAGAGTGGACGAAAGCACGGTGGTGGACGCCACCAAACGAGGAGGTATTGCTCGGTTCATCAACCATTGCTGTACTCCCAGTTGCACGGCGAAAATTATCAAGGTGGAGGGCCAAAAACGTATTGTCATCTACGCTTCGCGGGACATTGCTGCCAACGAGGAGCTGACTTACGACTACAAGTTTGAAAAGGAGATTGGAGAGGAGAGAATCCCCTGTCTCTGCGGAGCACCCGGCTGCAAGGGGTATCTTAATTAATAGCCCCAGTAATGTATTTTTATGTATAAGCGAGAGGCTTTGTAGCCATGCCAAGTATACAAGTTCAAGTACAGGTTCAAATACAGCCATGTGTACTGTACTGTACTTCAGTTACGGTGGTGTCTGCTGCGCTTACACCTCTCATGTATGTACATCGACAATTAGTCTATAAATGCTTACATCCTTCTACTCCTGCTTGGACAGATCCAAGGCGTTCTTGATCTCGTTGAGTCCAACGCCGGTGCCCTTTCCAACAAAAGAAAAGCCAATGAGCTTGTCTCCTCGGCCTCGCACAATCTGCAGACGAGAGCCTTCTCGAGTGCTGGATGTAGCTGCCTGCTCAACCTCTCCCTGGACGTCAGCCAACATAACGCTGGCAGCATCTTCAGTGGTATCCATCTCATCGTCGTCTTCGTAAGCGTCAGCCTCGGGCTTGGGCTTGATGAATCCAAATGACCGGCTGCTGTGAATGTTCAGATCGTCAACGGGGATTGTGGTGAAGTCATTGGTAAGAGTGATTCGTCCGGTGTCCTCATCAATCTCCATCAGAGGAATCTCAGTGTCCTTGAGAGCAGCCAAAACTGCAGCCCAAACGTAGTCCTGCACGGGTCCGTTACGACTCAGCACGGTCACATTGGCTTGCAAACACAAGAATCGCTTCTGATGCTGTCCGGCGTCAAACACGGCTTCGTCTTGCTGTCCCTCCTTAAGAAAGTTCTTGAGCTCGAAGAAGTGCTTGTTGTCCTCGTTGCTGAAAATGCCCTTCTTGAGCAGATCGGTGGTCTTTCGACTCACCACCTGCTCCTCGTCACTAGGAGGTCCTCCCATGGCTGCACTGCTTCCGTTGGCTCCTCGCAGCACCTCGACATTGACAAAGATGCCTCCCTCTTCCTCGGACACAGATCCGGTGATTCCACACACAATGCTCATTCCGTCGGCCTGGATCAGCGAAGAGCCCCATACCAGCGATGCGGACTTTTCGTCGGATCCCACGGGCTTTTTGAGACCGCCCAGAAAGTGGTTGAGCTTTCGGTGTTGTGTGAAGGATCGGTTTGTGGCTGGCCGAAGACCCTGGTTGAGATGTCTGTGTAGATAGAGATCAGGCACGAGTCTCGAAAAGACCTCCGAGGGGTATGTGATTGGCTCCATATTCGTCATGTTGTGTGTCTTGTGTGTTTGGTGTATGTAGATTAAAGATTCTTCAGGCGTTGTGCATGATACGGAATATATTTTCGATGTGAACTTAGTTGTGGCAAGCAGGTGAAGTGGGGGTGTAGTAGTGGGTGTTGAGGTGGTGGTAAAGGCTCATAAGTTAAGAAGGCAAGCAGAGAACAACATGAAGTCTCGATATCCTGGCTTTTGCGAGAAACGCCCCATCTTACGTCTTAATCCATACATGTTCTTTCCCCACTAACAATGAAGTATATGAAGTGAAAAGTGTCAACTAATTAGTTGATCTGTGTATGCTAGGGCAAGGTTGTTCCGAAGCATGATATATCGACGAAAAACATTGTTGGCAATCGCGTCTGTGGCCATATTTCGGACTACCCACAGTAATTAACACCTTTCACATACTATGGAGGTCACGTGACATAGTCCAATGATACCCGATGAGCCCAACGAAGTAGTACATACAATATCGCACGGCACATACATGAATGTGGGGTACATGGCGTTACCCTACGAGCGCACTCGAATTGACGATAATATGTCCGGTTAGTTAAAACGTTTTCGGAACCACCAAAACTGCTTCTACAAGCCCGCTTATCCAACACCCACGCTATGACGTCACTTCCTCTTTCGCAACGGCTTACTCTGCTCCCCAACCTCTCTTTAGACTCAAACCTCCGCTGCTCACATCTCATCTGCATCCCTGAGTTTGGTCCTTGCTCTCGGAAAAACATTTCAATTTAAGCACCCTTCTTTAACTGCAACTTTCTTTCTGATCCATCTCATATCTCATCACCAACCATGCAAATCACAATCGTTGGCTCGCTCAACTACGACCTCGTCACCATCTCCAACCGGCTCCCCAACGCCGGAGAGACCATGTTCTCCCAGGGCTTCGAGACCCACTGCGGTGGTAAGGGAGCTAACCAGGCTCTTGCTACCGCCAGACTCTCTTCCAAGGTCCCCGACGTGTCTGTCAAGATGTACGGAAAGGTCGGCAAGGACAACTTCGGCACCCAGCTCAAGAACAACCTCAAGGACTCTGGAGTGGACGTTTCTGACATCCAGGAGCTCGATACCAAGTCCGGAGTGGCTGTCATCTTTGTGGACCAGGATTCCGGAGAGAACCGAATCATGGTCTACGCCGGAGCTAATGGCGAATGGACCGAGGCTGATCTTACTGACGATCTCTTCGATACAGACATGCTCATCTTCCAGAATGAGATTCCCATCGATATTGTCTACAAGGCCATTGAGAAGGCCGGATCCAAGAAACCCAAGGTGGTCTACAACCCCAGTCCCGTGGACGAGCGAGGACCCATTCCTTCTGCCGTTCTTAACAGCATAGATTTCCTCGTGGTCAACGTGACCGAGGCTACTCTCATCTCTGGCGTCGAAATCAACGAGGAGGCACCTAAGGAGGAGATCTGGAAGCAGGCCGACCAGGCAGCCGAGGCTCTGTTCAAGATGGGAATCAAGGAGGCCGTTGTTGTCACTCTGGGAGGTAACGGTGTCATTTACAAGACGAAGGCCGATTCTGGACACGTTCCCTCCAACAAGGTGGAGAAGATTATCGATACCACCGGAGCAGGTGACACTTTCCTCGGAGGATTCTCCACCAGCATTGTCCAGGGCAAGTCTGTTCCCGAGGCTATTGCCTTTGGAAACAAGGCTGGCGGTATTGCTGTCACTCGACGGGGTGCTGCTGAGGGTATCCCCTATGACCATGAGCTCTAAGCAAGTTCAAACTTAGGATAATGTATATATTGACCAATATTGGGGTAGATGAGAGTGTAACTTGTACAGAGTAGTATAACTAGAACAACCGAATAGCCGTATTCCCGGTCACATGACCTCCCCGCCAACGGCATACGGTCCAACCACTTTTTGGGCCAGTTGCGGCCATATCCTGGTGAAAATACGGCTTCCCGTCCGATCAGCCATAGTCAAGCACCAGAGAGCCTAGTTAGTATTGTAGTGGGAGACCATACGAGAATCCTAGGTGCTGCAATTCTCTTTTTTTGGTATTTTTGGTGGTATGCTGGCATGATTAGTCAGCCTCACAAGGGCAGGTTCAAAACTTGAATGTTCTGTGGTCTAACTCGAAGCCTGGGCTTTGACAGAGAAGTTTCTAGTGCTCTAAGTCAGCTTTAGAATACACACACTTGAACAATGTTCTTCTTCAACAAATTCCCCTATTCATGTCTCTGTCAGAAAAATCTGTATGGTTGCGTCAAAGGTTTTAGTTCGGCGCAAAGGTTGAAATTCCGATAACAAACGTTTGTTCGAGGCCTTCAGAAAGGAGGTCAACTGAAATGCCTCAGAGTAGAGGGATTGGGGGAATTTGTGTACGTCAGCAATTCACTTAACTTGTTGTTTTGGGCTCATCAGGTCACTCCCATCACCATTCCGTTTACCACACCTCTCCCTTTGACGTTGCCTGATACTGCTTCCGTTAGTGGCGTTACTTGTTCCGATGTGTACGTGCGATAATGGGAAGAGTGTGTTAAAGTTGTAGATCTAAACGAGGAGAGTAACAGTGAGTAAACAAAAGAGAGGTGATTTAGCTGTACGAAATGACGGTGTAGATGGGTGGTATGTTAAAACATCAGTTCAGACAGCATTATTTATCATGTTTCCGTTTAGTTAGCAACAAGACACTGCCTGTAACACCGCCATCAACCCAACACTGACCCTCCCCCCGGATCCACCCTAGCCACGTGACGTCGTGCGGCTCAAAAAAGCCAATTCAAAATAATAGTTGTCCCGCACCCTGAAGCATATCATCCTGGCAACGCCCAGAACAAACTCACCACCACCGAAACCTCTTGGAAAACACATGCCTGGCGTCGTCCGTATGACCAGACCAGATGGAGTTACAGGAACTGCAAGAAAACGAGGCGGAGGCTTTGAAGGCCATCTACATGGACGACTTTGTCGACACCACAAAGTCATCTGCATGGAACGTGAGTATTATCAGGGGACGACAGGGGGAGAGGCAGCAACGATTCGAAGAAAAGTGTTAATCGGGAACCAGCTAGCTAACACAGAAAACGCCCTCTCCATCGTTTGAAATTCACATGCGATCGACCGATCCAGACGCTGAAGACGCCTTATCAAGTCTTACTCTTCAGGTCGAGCTCACCAGTACCTATCCCAAGACGGTACCCGTCATTCGCATCAAAAACCCCCAAAACATTTTAGCATCGCAGGTGGCCAAGCTGGAAAAGTGGATTGCCGCCACCTGCAAAGAGCTCATTGGCGCAGAAATGATCTTCGAGGTCACTTCGTACGTCCAGGAGCGTCTGGAGGAGTTTCAACAGAAGGTGTCTACCGCTAGTCTCGAGGAGGAACGACAGATGAAGATCGAGAAGCAGCAGGAGCAACTACGAAAGCAAAAGAGCGACGAGGCCAAGAAGAGAGAACAGGAAAGCGCAGAGGAGGACAGAGTGCTGGAAATGATGGTGGTGGAGGAGCTCAAGCGACGCAAACAACGGGACGATGAGGCTCAAAAGGCGCTCACAGCAGAGCGGCAAATGTCAAACGGCGGCCCGGTCATGGCCGATTGCATTGAGTTTGACAGAATCACAACAATCTCGCGGGTAGGACACCCGACAATCAGCTTCAGAAGAGTGGGAGGACAAATACCCGTGCGAGGGTACTCTTTTGGCAACAACTTCTTGGTGCGGCCCATGACAGACCCGCCAACCGACATATCGCTGCTTCTCACAGAAGTCAAGCTGCAGGGCTCATACTGGATACAGGCAGAGGGCAAGAAGATGATTCAACTCCTCGAATCAGACCTGGACAACCTCAGAAAGTTCCAACACGAGAATGTCATTAGTCTCTATGATCACAAGTTCCAGAGATGTCCCGATACCTCTGGATGGACGCTGTACTTGCTTTCTGAGTATTCGCCTGGAGGTACTGTGTCTGACCTTCTTGATACCGTGGGCACCGTGAGTCTGAAGGTGACACGAGTTTGGGCCATTCAACTACTGGAGGCCCTGGAGGCAATCCACAAGGCTGGTCTGGTTCACAAGAGTGTAAATGTGGATACTGTGGTTCTGTTCCGAAACGCTGATATTGGAGAAACAGTCGTCAAGCTGGGATACGCCGTGTTTGGTCAACGTCTGCTCGAAATGAATGCAGCGTGCACTTTCGACATGACTTCGTCGGTTTCATCGATACACAACGACACCGATGCGTGGTCGCCTCCTGAGCTAGTGCAGCAAGGAGGGAACAAACAGACGCGCAAAACGGACGTGTGGGCTTTAGGTGTGATGCTTCTTCAGACTTTCATGGGTAAGCAGGTGACATCAGAGTATTACGGACCCACAGATGTGATCAACAGTCTTGATCTGGGAGATTCTCTGGAAGAGTTTCTTCGAAAGATGTTTATGGCTTCCCCGAAAAAACGTCTTTCTGCATTCGAGCTCTTACCATGTGAGTTCCTCCGAACTGGTGTCGACTCGCCAGTGAAGCTGGTGGGTCCATCTAGCAGTGGTGGTCGACGAGGGCGTGGAAGAAGCATGTCCACGGATGGACGGCCTCATCGAGATTCCATGAGTGGCCTTTCTATGTCTCGATACGCTCAGGATTTCGAGGAGACGGTTCTGCTAGGTCGTGGTGGATACGGAGTCGTTGTCAAGGCTCGAAACAAGCTGGATGGCCGTTTCTACGCCATCAAGCGAGTTCAGCATACGGCAGACAAGTTGACTTCTATTCTCACAGAGGTCATGCTTCTATCTCGTCTCAACAACCAGTATGTGGTTCGATACTTTGCGGCTTGGTTGGAAGAGTCGTATGACTACCAGGATGAGTCTGCGATTGAGGATTACGATTCAGAGGAAGAGTGGAGCGAAAGCGTTTCTCGAGTTGACACCTCTGTCAGTGCGATTCCTGCTCGTCTCAACGGCTCATACGAGCAAGACAAATTTGACGAGCTCTCCATGAATGCCTCTGTGGACTTCATCTCCAACTCCCTACATAGAGAGTATCCTGAGATCGAGTTCGGTGTGAGTTCTGAGGACGACCACGACCATGAGAGTGACGATAGCGACAGTGATGAGGACACTTCTTCTTCAGGAAGCATTTCGACTTCCTCTCCCGTCAACAGCCGACACACCACCACTACTGTCAAGACCCTTGTTGGAAAGGCTGCTCTCGCTGAGCTGAGGGACTCTCCGCGACTCAAGCAAGACAAGTCCTTAGTCAAGTCGACTCTCTTTATTCAAATGGAGTACTGTGAGAAGCACACTTTGGCGGACCTGATCAAGCAGAACCTCCCATCCAAGCCCGAAGACTGCTGGAGACTGTTTGGTCAGATTCTCGACGCTCTCAGCCACATTCACTCACAGGGTATCATTCATCGAGATCTCAAGCCCATGAACATTTTCATTGACTCCTCTGGTAATGTCAAGGTTGGAGATTTCGGACTGGCCAAGAACATCCATACGGGCACTTCTCTGGTCGGTGCGAGTGCGGGAACTGGTGGGAGCTCGTCGCAGTACACCGGTGAAGACATGACAGGTGATATTGGTACCACTCTGTATGTGGCTAACGAGGTGTTGGCCACAGGTGGGGAGGCCAACTACAATGAGAAGGTGGACATGTACTCGTTGGGCATCATCTTTTTTGAGATGGTGTTCCCCATGAACACTGCGATGGAGCGAGTCTACATTCTCCGAGACTTGCGTAACGCCAAGGTCATTTTCCCTCCTGCGTTTGAGGCTTCCAAGTACAACGAACCTCGAAAGATCATTCGAAGCTTGCTCGATCACGACCCCAGCAAGCGGCCTTCGGCCCAGCAGCTCTTGGCTTCTGGTATCTTGCCTATCCCTAACAAGGACAAGACCATTAAAGAGGTCATCCGAAGCCTGGTAGACCCTTCACCCAGCTCGCCGTGGCTCTCTCAAGTGTGCCGGGCTCTGTTTACGCGACCCCTCAAAACTGCCCAAGTGTTTCTCTACGACCGTGCAATTGCTGGTGAGGGCAGCAAGTCTGACTCACGTGATTCTCTTCTTCAAGCACAGATGATCGAACAGATCGAAGCGACTTTCAGAAACCATGGTGCCATCAAGGTCAACAATCGACCACTGCTGTTTCCCAAGTCTCTGATCTACAAGTCTCCCAATGTGGTGTCAGTGCTCGATCAAGCGGGTACAATTCTTCAGTTGCCGTTTGATCTGACACTGCCTCACGCTCGAATGCTCGCCAAGGGCCAGACTTACTACCACAAGTCCTTCTGCTGCGATTACGTCTACCGAGCCGATGAGAACAATGTTGTCAGCCATCCACGCCGGTTTGGGGAAATCGACTTTGACATTGTCACCCAGGACTCTGCCGATCTGCCCCTATACGACGCCGAAGCTATTCGAGTGCTTGACCAGGTGATTCAGTTGTTCCCGTCTTTCAAAAACAACAACGTCGTCATCTACATCAACCATTGGGATATCCTACAGACTATCTTGGACTCTTGTCGTATTGGCCAAGCTCAGAGAGCTGTTGCTCTTCGGCTTCTGGACGAGACTGGGCAGGCTCCTGCCCGCCAGGCTGTCAAGGAAGAGCTTCGATCCAAGTACTCTGTCGGCGCTACAGCTCTTGATGATCTGGAGTCATTTGGTTTCCGAGACGATATCGACAAGGCTGAGCAACGGCTTCGTAAGATGGTTGAGGGCAGCGAACACACCACTCGGCTGACTGAGTCGTTCCTGTGGATTAGAAAGGTATCTACCTATCTGAAGAGGTTTGGCTGTACTCGTCGTGTCTATGTTGCTCCTCTCAGTAACTACAACGAGGACTTTTACCGCGGTGGATTGATGTTTCAAGCTGTTGTTGAGGATACCGCTCCACTGAAACGCACATCCATTTTGGCTGTCGGTGGACGATACGATCGATTGATCACTCGGTTCAGACACGAGTCACTAGATCGAGGAGTTCCTCGTTCTCATGCTGTCGGTTTCAATCTTGCTTGGGAGTCAATCTTCGACTCCATGAAGGCCTACAGGGATGCCTTGATGAAGAAACAGAAGAAGAAGGGAGCCGTTCAGGTTCTCAGCACTTCCACATCTTCTTCAGCTCTTGAGTTGCAGCGTTGGTACCCCTCTCGTTGTGATGCTCTTGTCACATCCTTCAACAGTATCACCCTGCGAACGGTTTGTCTGGATGTTTTGAAGGATTTGTGGGGAGCAGGCATTCGAGCTGATTTGTGTCGAGACTGCGCGTCATCGGAGGAGCTCGTTGCACGTGCTCAGAGTGAAGGTATCAACTGGATCATCATTGTAAAACAACACAGCGGCTACTCTTCTGCCGCAGCTGCCTACAAGCCTCTTCGAGTCAAGAACGTTGCACGAAACGACGACACGGATATTGATCGAGAAGGAATTGTTGGTCATATGATGGCAGAGCTCAGTGAGCGCGGCGGGTCTCACATCAACACAAGCACCCTGGCATCTCCGTCTCTTTCGGTCGCTCCCCATGATCCATCGCCTCCAGCCTCTACGGTGGACTCCAGCGACATTTACGCCACCAACAAGGTGACGGTGATCACCAACGAGTGGAACAAGAGCAAGTCCTCCAAGAGAAACAACCAGTGGAATGACGAGGAGGAACGAGCATTGCGACACACGCGGTCGCTGGTGCACGACATTCAGGAGGCACCCCTTCTCACTATCGACGTCAAGGAGGATATTCTCGATGCGATTTCCGTGACATCTCTGGCATCGTTTGATGAATGGCGCCGAAAGGTGATTGGTATCCAGCCGTCGCATAAGCCCTATCTGGCCAAGATCTACAACCAGCTGGTCAAGTTGAAGGAGACCCGGCCAACTGCATTACTGTATTCACCTAAAGCGGACAAGTTGATTCTTTACAATCTGCGCAAGTGATGCACCAAATAACATACCACGTATATATACTACAAATAACTAACAGATGAACTTATGACAAGATGAATTCGTGTTTTTCAACCCTAGTGGTCAACCCCTGGAACCAGGAACCTTATCATTCGGTTATCTCAGAGCGATTATGCAATGAAGAAGTTTATTTGAGTGAGTGACAGGAAGTCGCTTTGGACAGCGCAATTTGTAGGTGGCTCATTCGAGTTGGAGACTACAGTAAAGCGTGCTAATGTCGGTGTATTTCGTCACTAGCTGGTACCTCATCGACCTCTTTCTCACAGCCATGCAGTAGCAACTCCAGACGGGTGGACCTTCCCGATGAGGACATGGAGCAACGGGGGCGTTTCAGATTGTGCCTTGCTGATGTATCCATCTGGAACAGATGCAGGAGTTTCTGTAGAGGCGAGTTGGAGTCTTGTAGTTGATCATATCACTCACAAGTTAAATATGATTAGCTGTCGTTCGTGATCACCCCCTTCTGGTTCATGTCTTAGTTCCGGAGAACTAAATGTATGCTTAAAATAGAGGTGATCGGTGAGGGAGAGAATCGGCTGGTGTTGTCAGTTGGAGTAGGGCGGATCCTTGGAGGTATCGAGTGGTCGGGTATTCGTATATCTCGTCCTGGTCTCTTGCTAGTATGGCGATTCTAACCGACCTATGTATGTATACCCCTTCCGTAGGGTTAGGGCTGCGCACACTACCGCGAGTGTAAATTTATCGTGGAGAGGTTTACTCTCACAATGCTCTTTATAGGACGTCCACTTTTCTGGTTTCGTCGTCACACCGACAACCCCCTTAAAAGTCGCAATGTAAACATCTCTTGCTGTATATGCGTCTGGCGATACATGCATTGTTCCGAGTGTATTCCGGCATGAGCGATTTGAGTCTGAGGAGGAAGCAGTTAGTGTGGTGGTCTTTTTGGGTATTTATAGTTAGATGAGGTCCGATTGAATGTTACAGAGAGGGTGTCCTTGGCAGTGTGTGTAACAGTATCTAACGGAGTGCGTTTTCCTCGTGCTGTGGAAGTGAGAGCACGGGTACAGGCTGGTTTCGTACCTGCAATTTTAATCAGGAGAACAGAGGCAAGGTACGATGAGCAAGAACAAAGTCAGCTGATATGGAAGGTGGTCAGATGATCGAGTGCAGTTATTAACGGCGACTGGATCAACTTTCCGAGGTGTTGCGATCCCATTGAACCAAACCAGACGTACTAACTCCCCCGTTGGACGGAGTTATCCACCGCTGGATTCTTCCGCAACAACCTCAATTGGCTTATACTGTGCTGCGGATGGTTCATGTGGTGTCTGCTCACACGCAGCCAGCTGCTTAGCCTTGGCTGAGTTTTGGGACGAAGTAGCCCAGCAGGACAGTTGGTTATCTCCGGAACCTTTGGAGGTAGTTGTAGAAGACTGTACACACGGGCAATGTGATGGGCACGATTCGTTTCCAAGTCCCTTCTCTCGCTACATTAATCCACCCATCCCGCCAACCTCCACTGCCCTCATCTCCGTTCCCCATACCCCACTAGACAAAATAAAGTTACGTTGCGCAAGCTCTCACATAATTACAACACATCCAGATATTGACGCACACCCTCAAGACACCCTACCCAATTTACACCACCACAACACCACCGCAAATGGCGTCCACACCGTTCACAGTGAAGGCGCTGTTCGAATACACCAGTGATCATCCCGACGATCTGGTCTTCCCGCCCGGCCAGGTGATCACCGTCACCGCCGTGGAGGACGAGGAATGGTACTCGGGCAAGTACTCGGACAATGGCGTTGAAAAGGTCGGACTTTTCCCCCAGAACTTCGTCGAGGCCTACACGCCGCCGGCCCCCGCACGTCCCGCTGGACGACCCAAGCGAGAGTCCATGTACGTTGAGTCCAAGCGAGACTCTGCCATTGACCCCGACGAGTTCCATGATTCCAAGGAAGATGTCGAGGCCGGGAAACCCGCCGAGCAGCACTCAATTGGCCTCGATAACGCTCCCGCCGCCGCTCCCGCCGCTGCCGAGCCCGTTTCCGAGCCCGTCCGACAGGCTACTAACGCCATCCCTCCTCGCAACAACAACGAGGACGACAAGGACGAAGAGGAGGAGGACGACGACGATTGGGACACTCCTCGGGGCATGCCCGCACGGGCAGCCACCATGGACCCCCACGAGCCCAAACCGCTGTCCAAGACCTCGACGTTTGACCACTCCCACGCCTCCGAGCAGCAGCAGCAGCAGCTCAAGGAGACAGAGCCCAACTCCGACATTGAGCAGAAGGAGCTGCCCAAGGGCAAACAAAAAACGGCGTTCCTGGACGAGGCCAACAAGGCCAACACCGAGGCCGTTGGAGGAGGTGTCCCCACACCCAAGCCCAAGTCTAACGCCTTCCGAGACAGAATCGCGGCGTTCAACAACCAGGCAGCTGAGGCCCCCAAACCCGCAGCACCCGCACCCAAGCCCCGAAAGTTCGAGATTGGCCAGACCTCGTCCTACGTTCCTCCGCTCCCATCCAACCAGGTTCATCCTTCTGTCGAGGCAGCCCGGTACAATGCTCGAAGCGAGGAGCGAAAGACGGCCGACGCCACCGCGGATCAGCCCCAGGCTCACTCGCCTCCCCAGCAACAAAAGGAGACATACGGAGACTCCTCAAGTGACGAGGAGACCAAGGAGGAGGAACCTGAGGCCGAAGCCGAGGCCGAGGCCGAAGCACCCGGAGTGTCTCTGAAAGATCGAATCCGACTGCTGCAAGAACAGCAGGCTGCTGAGGCGGCTCGAGCGGAGGCTGCTGCTGCCGCCAAGAAGGAACGAAAGGCCCGAAAAGAGCAGCAGGCCAAGGAGTCCCCCACGGTTCAGCCCCAGACCACTGGCGGCACTCTAGAGCGAGTTGCCACGGGCGGGTCGATGCAATCTCTGGAGAAGCCTCTTTCTCGACGACAATCTATGGACCGACGACAATCTTTTGACCGAAGAGACTCGTTCGATCGACGAGACTCTCTTGATCGACGAGATTCTGTTGGTGGAGGAGAAGGAGGACGACCTCCGTCCTTGTTGACCCGCGAGGCTGATATGGACGAGGGAGTTGAAGAGGACGATGACGAGGATGAGCGGTCGTACGCTCCCGCCGGTATCCCCGCTGGTGCTGCTCCTGCCATGATGGGTGCTCCTGCCCCTGGTGCTCCTGCTGGAGAGGAGGACGAGGACGAGGACGAAGATGACTCTGACTCCGACGACGAGGAAGCTCGACGAATCGCTCTGCGTGAGCGAATGGCCAAGCTTTCTGGAGGAGGCCATCTGGGTATGGGCATGATGGGTGGCCCTCCCGGTGGAGCCTTTGCTTTCCCTGGCCAAGCTTTCCCTCAAAAGAAGGAGAAGAAGGAGAAGAAGAAGGAGGTCGCCCCTGCTGAAGAGGGCGACGAGGCTGCCGCTGAGCCCGCACATGTTCCTACTTCTGCACCTGTGGCTCCTCCCCATGCTGCTTCCCGAGCTGCTCCTCCTGCTCCTCCTACCGAGCATCATCACCCCACCTCTGCACCCGTGCCTCCCCCTGCCACTCTGGCTCCTGCTCCTGGTGCTCCTCCCGCTCCCATTGAGGTTGATTCTGATTCTGACGAGGAAGATGATGACGATGATGAGACCGAGGTTGAGTCGCGATCTACTCAGCCCACCTCTGCTCCTGTCGGCGGATCTCCTGCCGTCCCCTCAGCACCCCAGCAGGGTGGTGGACCTGTTCCTGTCACAGCCGTGCCTCCCTCTAGCCACGGCGGAGAACCTCCTGTGCCTGTCTCTTCGGTCCCTTGCTCTCCTCCTCCTCAGGACCCCGTGAAGGACAAGGAGGCAAAGGACGCTTTCCGAATGAGCAGTCTGGGCAAGTCTCTGCCTCACACCGGAGACGAGACTGGAATGGGAGACGATGAGCACACTGAGTCTGATGCCAGCAGCATTTACCCCCAGCATCCCCGACGACAAGACTCCACCAAGCGAGGCCCTTCGGCTCTCGGAGGAGCTCCTGTTCTGCCTCTGCCTGCTCTCCAAAAGCCCATCAGCCTTGACGGCGTGGTTTCTGGTCAATACTCCAGTGACGAGGTTGGAGGATACGATGCCGACGAAGATACTGATCTCAACGCCAACCTCAGTGAGGAAGAGGAGACCCGGGGTGCTCACCATGGTACCATCCCTCCTCCTATCCCCCCTACGGAGCGAGCCCCCCCTCCCATCCCCCAGTCTCCTGTGACTTCGGCTCCTCCTCCTATCCCCACATCTTCTCCTCCTGCTTCTCGGGCTCCCCCACCAATTCCCCAGTCGCCTGAACGAGGAGCTGCCCCACCCCCTCCCCCGGCCGCTGAGCGAACTGCACCCCCTCCTCCTCCCCCTACCGAGCGAGCAGCTCCTCCTCCCCCACCTCCGGTTCCTGGCTCTCCTCACGTGCCTCCTGTTATACCCCATCAGCATGCTCCCGCGGTCCCTGGATCACCTGCACCCCCCATTCCACATGCAGTCCCTCCTCCCCCGCCACCACATGCTCCTGATGCTCACCACGCACCTCAGCCTCCCTCTCGAGCACCCCCACCACCGGTCCCCAGTGCCTCTCCCCCGGTGCCTCGACATGCCCCTCCCCCTCAGGCTCCTGTGCCTCCTCCTCCCCAGCATGTGCCCCCTCCACCTCAACAGGCCCCCGCCCCCCGTGCACCACCCGCACCTGCTGGAGGTCCTGCTCCTCCCGTGCCCACTGGAGTGCCTGTTCCTCCTCCTCATGGAACTCCCCCTGGAGCTCCTCAAGCTGGAGCGCCTCCTGCTCTGTCGCGTACATCCACTTCTCGACGAAGCAGAACGTCCGTGGATCTGCACAGCGGCTACATGGCTCGGGACTTGGATCTTGGAGAAAACACCCAGTGGTGGCTTGAGCCCAACGGTATCCCCCCTGCTCTATTGCAGAGAGTGAGAGCCGGAGAGGCCATCTACGAGATGGAGGACAATGAGACCCACAAGCGAGGTGGCCGAACCCAGCTGTCTCGAGACATTTACGTCGTCTATGCCGACTACTCTCAGACCACCATTTCCGCCCAGTGGACCTCCGAGGGTGGAGCCACTTTTGAGCAGTCCTCCACGCCTCCTCCTTCTCCTTGGCCCCAGCCCAAGCTTGAGGAGGCTCACAAGCTCAACGGTCGAAAGATGGTGGATCTGGCTCATCGACAGTTTGGTCAGCTCGTTGCTGACGGCTCTCTGGCTCCACAGTGTGTGGCCTCCGTCAAGGACGCCATGCCCTCCATTGGTGGCCGAGCCTTTGGTGCTCTTGTCTATGCCAACATGGGCAATGCTACCACTCAGCAATATGACGAGATTCGAGCTGGAGACGTTGCTGTTTTCCGAAACGCGTCCTTCTCTACCAAGGGCGGTCTAGGCAAGAAGTCTTCTGTTGTCGAGGTTGGCGTTGCTATTCCTCACTCTGCCGTTGTCTACGAGTGGGATGGCACCAAGCGAAAGCTGCGAGTGTTTGAGCAGCATGAGAAGGATCTCGGAACCGGTTCTGCCAAGGTCAAGCAGGAGTCTTATCGACTGGCTGATCTCAAGAGCGGCGAGGTCAAGGTCTACCGAGTTGTTGGTAGAGAGTATGTTGGATGGGATAACTAGTTTTATGATTATGATATGATGATGCGATGGCGTTGTAGAGAGAGTACCGTACAGTACGATAGTGAAGTTCTCATGTGGGTAGATGATACTGGCAAGTAATTAGTTGACAGCATGAGTAGTTCTGTGAGTTTGATTCAGCGGTACCGCTGGTCATGAGGGTGCGTCGGAAAAACTCTTTACTGAATCACGTAATCTGTTTATGAATGTCGTAAATATTTACACGCTTTTATCATCAGTTCCGTACTTCGGCGCGTTACCATCACCTCGTCCACCCAGCTTACTAAGAACTCTATCCTGTCCCAATTTTACCCGGCCGACATGTATGAAAAGTTCACCGGTTGATTCACGAACCAAAAGGCACACAGTCAGCATTACGGCAAAATGTCCATGTCAAAGCCGTCGCGCAGCTTTGGGTCTCTACTCAAAAACAGTCGGTTCGCATCTATTGTCATCCCCAAGGGCAAGAATGACAATCTCGCCGTTCCTGTCCAGCAGGTGATCACCGCTACCCCCGAAACCAAGAGACGAGCTGATTGGGGTCTTAAGCGACCTGTTCCTCCTCTGTTCAAGTCCGAGGTGGCTTCCGTCGAGGCCATTGACACGCGGATGCAGATGGCCGAGCTCACATACGGTACCCGGTACCATGGAGCTGCTCAGCGTCTTCGATCTACTGGTCTGGCCTTCACTTCTGTTCATGGAGGAGGTAAGGCTAGCGAGAAGAAGCTGGATCCTTTCTTCACACAGCCCCACAAGAAGGAGTCGGGCAAGCTCCCCTTGACCCGAGAGTCGTTCCTCTCCAAGGTCGACCCTGTCACCATTGTTTACCCTTCTCAGCTGTTCAAGCTGGCCAAGAGCTATGTTAACGAGAACATTGAGCTGCCTGCCCGAGCTGACCAGGAGATCAAGGCCACCGGAGGTCTTTCCTACGTTCCTTCCGGATCGCTGCGAAACTCGCGAAACGGAGTCCAGGAGAGCATTCTGGTTGCTGGCCGAGTCCGAGACGGCGAGCGAGCTACTTCTGTGGCTGCCATTGGAGGTTTCGTTGCTAAGCTTGATCTCGACCATACTCGAGCCACCGCTCCCTACCGAGATGGCCATAAGGTGTCTCACTTCAACGTCCAGAACGCAGCCATTGACGGCAAGAGAGGACAGATTATCATGACTGTCCAGGGCAAGCGAGACACTAACAACGCTACTCGAGGAGGCCGATCTCCCCGGGCCGCCTCCAGCTCCGATCTCATCAACAACATGATTAAATAAGCACTTTGTACATAAATGAACAACCAATCTACGGAAACGAACGGCCGAAGGTCACTGGAGGACAACAGCCAGTCTGTATTTTCTTGGAACGAGAGGCGGAAGAACACAAGTGGGCGATTACTTTATTGGTTGTTAGTTCTACTTGTAGAGCCAGCTATACTGTACTGGCTGTTCTTGAACCTGCTGTAGTCATTACAATAGGTCGTAGCAAAATCACGCCAATCTACTCATCACTTCTCGCAATTTCGGCTAATAGTCTTTGTTTAGCCTTGTAGTACGGAAAGGGCTCGATTTGGACAGCCATCGTGATATCGCGTAGGCTAGCTTTACCATAGTGACACGGTGACAAATAGTCCACTCACACCCACTAATTATACCATGATTATTAGATTATATACGTGTTTTATATACGTGTTTTCGTGTTCCCATGCTTCCGCTTCCGTGCCTCTGTAATGTTCACTTCTTCTCCTCAGGCTTGTTGTTGAGCATAGAGTCAACTGTCGCCGGAGCCTGGGTGGACTCAGGCACCAAGGTGGGCGCAATACGTCGCTTCTTCTTGGGCTGCGGCTGGGCAATAAAGTCGGACCGCTGGGTATCTGTGGACGAAGTGGAACTGGCTCGCTCATGTCGATTCAGGTTGGCTGTTCCATAGGCTCCTCGGTTGATAGAGTCCAACTCTGCCGAAGACAGACCCGGAACATTGACCGTTTGCAGAGGCCGGTGAGTCGGGGTCATAATGTTCATTTGAGAACTACCCGAGGCCGGACTGGAAGATGCAGACATGCTTCTGAGCACCGACGAGGAGTTGGAGGTGGGTGTGAACGACGGCACGGTAGGCAGCTGCGAAAACTTGGGCCGGTTGTCATTGGGAGTTTCCCCCGAGCTGGTGGGTGGAGTCTTCATTGGAGTAGCTGAGGGAGCTGCTCCAGCAACGGTGGACGTAGTGGGAACCTCCCCTGTGTAAACCTCTCCAAGATCTTCCTTGCTGAAGGTGAGAGCTGAACAGAAGCCGTCAACAGAAGACACAAAGAGCTTCCGACCATCATCAGACCACGTCAAGTCTGTCAGAGGAGCAAAATGCAAGCTGGTGGCAATACCGAGAGGAAGATGCTGTTCTGTGTCGTAGATGACCACAGAGTCCTGGGTAGCCACTGCGTAGATGACTCTATAGGGCAGAGCGAACGCTGGAGAAGTCATTTTCTCGCCGCTGCTGCCGACATCGTCGTTGTTGCTGTTAATGATATCGTTGTTGTTGTTGATGATGCTGTTCTTGGAAGCTGGTGCATTGTCCTTAGTGATGTTTGTAGTGTCAACGGGAGTTCCACGTAGCTTGAAGTGGAGAGGGCAACACTTGACAGCCAGTGAAGGTTTATGAAGACCAGGTAGATACGCCACGGGAGGTTTGTTCAGACCTGCTCGAGAGTAAATGTAGACTGTGTTCGTGTCTGTGTTTGTGTTTTCGTACTTGAACACTCCACTTGGTGTAAAGAGCAGACTGCCATCAGGACTGAAGGTCAGGCGTCTAAAGAAGGACGGGAACGACTCGTTTTGGTACAGTGCCGAGTTTCTGACCTTTGGAGACTCTGCCGGTTTAACTGCAGGCAGAGGGATGAACGAAGAAGGCAGAGGACTCTCACTTCTGTTGGAGCCACTAAAGGACGACTTTCGCGAGTGTGTCTGGGTGCTCGAAGGAGGGTTCATGTTTCCGACGGGAGTGTTGGGGGTTCCAACATCGATATCATGATGATGGTGTCCTGAGGGCGTGAGAGAGCCCGACGTTGACGACAGTTGCGAAGATGACATCACTGGAGTCGAAGGAGCGTTCTTGACAGGTAGCTCGGCCTTGTTGGACTTTTGATGGAGTTCCAATCTGTTCTTCTCCTGTTCGGCTGCGTCCAACAGATATGTTCCTTCTCTGTTTTTGAGCGCGTAGATGTGTACTGATCGATCACTGCTCTGGGTCGCCAAGTACTCGTTCAGAGGGTCCCATGCCACACCTTGCACGTAATGCGAGTGTTCGGCCACTTCTCTGACACACTGGCCTGTGGCCACGCTGAATATCCTTCCAATGTTGTCCATGCAGCCCACGAGAATGAACTGCGAGTCTGGCGACCATGCGATATCGTAGACCTCGGGAGGGGGTCGTTTGGCGTCCAGTTTGTGCATGACGAACGGTGTCCGCGGTTTCCACGACTCCTCGTCCACATCGTCCCGTCCAAACTCCTTCTTTGGAGGCACGATTTCGCCGTTACGCGTCACCAGTGACCAGATGACAAGCGTCTTGTCGTCTCCTGCCGACGCCAGCAGCTGGCCCGTGGGATCGAATCGAACCACGTTCACAGCTCCCTCGTGTTTGGTCAGAGTAGCGAGATACTCGACGGACAGATTATCGATGGTGTCTGTGTCGGACGTCTCGGGCTTAGAGACCCTCCATATCCGCACGTTTCCGTCTCCTCCAGCCGTAGCCAGCCGGTTTCCTCCGTGATAATTGCCCTTTTGTAGGTCCAGCGAGTACACTGGCTCACTGTCGGCATGCCAATGGATCGTCAATGGTTTGGCCTTCATGTGTGTGGGTGATGGTGAGAGATGATGATGAGAGGTGGTGAGAGGTGATGAGAGGTGGTGAAAGGTGGTGAGAGTGTTATAAGTGTGTGTTGTGTGTCTGTGCCTTGTTTGGTTCAATGGGTCCTCCTGTTGGTTGTGCAAGTCCCGGCCCTCTTAACTTTTTCCCGATGTCCCGGCCCAGATGTGTTCTTTTTTTGCTGTCGTCGGTTTCACCAATTTAGTCTATACCCACCACCTTGTATGCACCGTCTGCGTGCGTCTGTGTGGGCTCTCCGCGCATGTTGGGACAAACTCTACCTGGCTTAAATAGACGTTATGGTCTCGGTCCTAACAATTAGCCAAGGTTGGGTCAAGGTTGGGATTGGGCCTTTCCGGGGGGGCTTGAAGAAATGGATCTGCCAGAACAGGAGGGGAGGATGCGACAAAGGGAAGGAAGGAACCGAAAGGTGAGGGGGGTGGTGGAGGCCGTAAGAGTACAATACTTCAAGCATGCTGAGGCGGTCTAGCGCCAAATTCGTCTTTCACTGCCCATATAACTTACCACTCTCTACACCCACCACCACATGGCAACAAATGTAGCATTACTACCATGGACTGTCGCACTCATCTTTTCGTCCTTTCGTCTTTTCGTCTTGTCTTGCCGAGAGTCAGGCTACCGTAGCTGTTGTATCGGAAAGGCTAATGTGTCTGGTTTGCATTTGCATTTAAAATGGGTGCTATTGGATCCTGGCGTATTCGTCGCTTCATTATTACGAGCAGTAGTGTCCCCAAGTCCCCGATCACCCCTCCTGGCAGCTTTTATGGAGTAGTCTACTAATAGCTATTTCTTGGCACCACTCCGTGACAACTGGTTTCCGATTTAGGAGCATTTTACAGCGCATTATGTATCGTAGCAGTAGCTGGTGTCTCCACCATACCCCTAATACTTGAAGCTACAGTGTTGAGAGTATAACACCTCAGAATATTATCGTACTGTATATTTCAAAGGGTCTATTTCCTCGCACCCTACTGTGCCACCCATAATACCCCCCAATACCTATAGATAACTCGTATCCATCCCCATCCAAACGCGGTTATCGGAGCATCTCAATGGCCCCAATCAAGATTCATAACTGACATTTTATCAAGTTCAGGCGCTAATCATCTCCTTGTACTGTACCTCCTTGTAGCTAGCTAGTGGTCAATATGTCACACCAGCATGTACCACCTCGTATATTGCAACTCTACGACAACCCCGTACGTACAACCCGTGCTAGCCTATAGACCTGCCAGATACGGTTCCGTAACTAATATGTAGCTACCGTGTGTACGTCAACTGAAGCCTTGAGACAACAGACCCAAGGCTTGTCCATTTGACTCAAGTTTCAACCTTATGTTTTGCTTGTCTCGTTTTTGTTTCTCGGCCACTGGGCACGCCGTCGCCGCTTCAATAATAGCTCCCCAGGAATGCAGACTTGTCCTTCTTGGCTTGTCGAGACTTTTTAACTCGCCCGGCGGAGGCCGCCTTCTTCTGTTTGGGATTGACAGGCTCGATACGGTACAGAACCTGCTCCTTGACCGTGGTGAAGACTCGCATCTCCTGCAGCTCAGGCAGCTCCGAGTGAACAACCTTCCAGTTGTCAATCTTCAAGCTGTCGGCGCTCTTAGCATCCTTGCTAGTGGCGATAAGCAACTCGGGAGGCATCTTTTCAGTCACACACGTAGCGGCCGCTTCCAGCGTCTCAGGTGCCAAACGTAGGGCCCAGACCTTTCCGGCAACGTGGCCTATTTGAAGCACCTTCCACGTATCTCGATGACCCACCCCTTGCACCTGTTCCAGCACCTGTTTGTCGTCGCGTCGGGTGATAATCATGGAGTCACAATGGTAATCGAAATAGTCCTCAATTTTTGAAGGTTCATCTTCGCCACTGGACTCTCCTGACTCTTCCGAAGTGGCAGCCACAACCTCGGCAGCCACCTTGTCTTCCTTAGCGATATGGGACACCAGAATCTCCAGTAGCTTCTTGGTGCAATGAGGATCCACCTTGTAGGAGAGATTGAAAAAGACGCGTTTCAAGTTCAACGTGCCGTTGCTGACATATGAGCTGAGGTACCGTTTCTGAACGGCCTCGTTGTGAGCCTCCAACACTCCAATGACAAGATCCCGTTCTAGCAGAGGATCCAAGTACCGCGTTTCCTCCAGACAGTCCACCACATCGTATAGAAGAGAATTTCGGTGCTCGGTCTGAAACTGTTTGAAGAAGCGCCTAAAGCCGTTAGCCTGAGAGGGCCGATCGTCGTACACCGTGATTTCCTGGCAGCCCGAGTAGTAACTCAGGAGATCTTTCATGACCTCGATTTTGAACGCCAGCGTGTTTTCCGCGTCTCCTTTGCGCAGAACAATGGCGTGGAAAGGCAGCTTTTTGGCCGTCACCATGGCTGTGATGGAAATGACAAACTTGGTCATTTTTCGGCCCGTCAGCAGAATGTTGAGACTGCTGGGATCCTCGCTGGCCAGACGAACCAGATCCACCACGTTCTCGTTCCACCAGCCCTCCCACGCTCTTCTTTGTTCCTTCTCGAACCCTTCACCAGTAGCTAATAGAAACCGCGGATCGGCCCACCAGCCTCCGAGATGTATACCACTGCTGCTTTGTAACATGGCGACCGTCTTGCCGTAGAACAACGACGGATTGGGCAGTGGCGTTTTGAACAGTGTATTGTCGAAATCGAAGATATTGATGCGTTGGATCTGAGAGAGAGCTGGTCGGGGCCGTCCCGCCGTGTCCCATACATCCAGAGGGTTTCTTTCCATGCTTGGTAGATGTGTAATTAAGAGTGTCGTTAGTTGATCCGGGGTGTGCCGTTAATGTCGTCTGTGTAATGTCGTTAGTACCGCCAGTCACTTCAAATGTCGCCGTGAGCAAAGTGTGATCTGATGGCCCAAGTCTGTCGTGCTCGGTGATAATTATCCATCTCGTATGCACCCAACATAATCGTGCATACAGAGACAGGGAGTGTACAATGATGGTATCATTTGGTGCTGTGAAGATCAGTAGTAGTATCGTGATGAGCTATCAAAGCCACGCGGATGTTTTGTAGCTGACTTAACACAGAATAGCGACTTCTACAACCGGTTGTGGGGTGTGTGACATTTTATAGTGAGAGGCTGTGACTCTACTTGGGCTTACTTGGGAGAGCTTCTTTTAGTTCACATATTACTCATTGTCAAAGTTCACCACTTAAATTCAGCTTCTCACACTTCGCCCTGCCCCACCAAACACAGCAGCGCTAAAGCTCCCTCGGCGTGAGCGCGAAAAGGTCAAAATTCATCCAGCCATCTTCTCATGGGTCAATGACTCCTTATTTCTACTTTCAGCCAATTTGAAGCAATATTGACACTTTTCCAGAGACCTCAAAACGCCACTCGGCAGGACAACTGAGATGTACACTGGTATGTACGGTACTTGTAGTCATCCGGTACCTTTATGAAGTCGACTATTAGAACTATCAGTTTTTGTAATCCCACTGGCTCGACGTCTGTGAACTTCCTGTAAATATGTCATTGTTATATTCTGTGAGACGAATACCTGGTCAGCCTCTGAACTTGTTGAGCTGAGAAGCTGTTGGTAACGGTCCTTACATTCGACTGCTCAGGTACAATGAGGCTATTGCGTAAAACCCCACACGAGTCCACCTTATAAGTACCTCTTCATTCTTCCTTTGAACAAACCCCCTTTATCACATTCACACCACAAACTCCAACTACCATGAAACCAACACCCCTCCCATCCACCACGGCCATCGACACAGATCTGCTTCTGCTGGACATGCAAGTGGGAGCCAGTCTGGACGACATGATCAATGTTCCAAAAGTGGTTCTTTCCTGGCCCAAGTATCTCATGAGTCGACATAAGAAGCTGCTCAGAGGGTTGGCCAAGAAGAGAATTAGAGCGAAGCTATAGAGCTGAACTGGCTACTGTTCAATTGCTACCAAGTGCTTACAGCTACAACAGCTAGTTTACAATCGTCTACAACAAATCAAGCAATAACAAATCAATTAATAATAATAATAATAACAAACAAAAATCCTCCTCTAGTATCCTCCTCTAACATCCTCCTCTAATATCCTCCTTTTAGAAGCCTCCTACTGCTTGGACTCGTAAGACTCCCAGTTGTCAATGATGCTCTTGACCTTCTCGGAGCCAGTGAGCTTGTACACCTCCTCAAAGTACTCCTTGGTGATCTCGAAGGGCTTGGCAGTCAGGTTGGGAATGTACTTGCCAATGAGGTTGGCAGGCTTGACAGCGCTCTTGGGCACCTTCTTGACCAGGAAGTTCTGGAAGGGCTTGACTCCGTTTCGCAGGTACGAAGAGTGGAAAGGCACAGAGATGCCCTTGAGAGGAATCACAGCAAAGCCTCGCTCCAGATCAATGGGCTGGGGCTTGGCCACAGACTTCTTGGCCACCTCAGTGACAATCTCGGACAGATGCTCCTTGACCTTCTCCAGGGGGAGAGACTCCAGCAGCTTGTCAATGTTGATCTTCTCGAGCTTGAGCACGTTCAGCACGTTGGTGAGGGTGTCCAGAGCTCGCAGATCACCAGCAGTCACGTACTGAGAGTTCTCCACGTTGTAGTTGACAATCTCCAGCAGCCACTTGGTCTGGTCGGAAATGTGGTCGACGACAAATCGAAGAGCAGCGTCGTTGAAGGTGGCGGAGATTCGAGAGGGGTTGACAGCACACATACCGTAGTTGGATCGGCCCTGGGCGTCTCGGGGGACAGCAACCTGCATGGTCATACCTCGGTAGAAGACAACGTCAACCAGAGACTCGATGGGCATGACGTCACCAAGAGAGGCAAGAGCAGAGTACTCACCAAGAGAGTGGCCAGCAAAGGTGGCATCCACGGGGACAAGACCCTTGGCCTTCATGTCCTCAAAGGAGGCCTTCTCCATGAGAGTCAGGGCGGGCTGAGTGAACTGGGTAGCAGACAGCAGACCGGTGGGAGACTTGAAGGTGAAGGAGTCGGTGGTCTCGTCAATCTCCTTGAAGATCTTCTCGGAAATGAGGCTGCCGGTGGTCTCGTCAATGGTCTCGAACATCATGGAAATGTAGTTGTCTCGGATCTTCTTACCCTTGGGGCCTCCAAAGTGAATGTCCAGCTCCTTGGGGTTCTCCACGACAATCTTGATGATGGAGAAACCGTAGTTCTGCAGGAAGTGCTCGTCGGCCTTGTCCCAGACCTTCTTGGCCACCTCGGAAGAGGCGTAGAGATCCATACCCATGCCCTGCTCCTGAGAGCCCTGGCCGGTGAAGACAAAGGCGGAAATGGGCTGCTCGACCTCAGCCTCTCCAGACAGAACAACAGCCTCGGTCTCCCGGTTGGTGGAGGTGACCTTGATGATCTTTCGACCGTTGATCATGCCCACGTGCTCCAGTCGAGTCACGATCTCGTCGTTGGGCAGAACCATGCCCTGGAACTGACAAGAGAAGGCTCGGACTCGAGACACGTTGTTCTCGGCGGCCCAGACCTCAATCAGAGATCGAACGGCAGCAGAAGAGTACATGCCGTGGGTGATGGTGCCGGGAAGAGAGGCGTAGGAAGCAAAGGCTCGAGACACGTGGATGGGGTTGTAATCTCCAGAAACACCGGCGTAGGGCTCGTTGGAAGAAGGAGCCTTGAAGGAGAGAAGATCGTCGGCCTTGGACAGGGGGATGGGCTTCTCAAACTCCACGGGCTGCTCAATGGTGGTTCCATTTCGCTCCAGGTAGTCGATGACGGGGTTGCCATGAGACTCACCAGCCTGGTAGTTGACAGTGGCGATCTCAATCACCTCCTTGGAGGGCAGCTCCATCAGCACCTTACCGGTGGTGTGCACAGAAGAGAAGATGGTCTCGTTCTTGTACTTGATGAAGGACGAGTTTCGGAACACGATGGTCTTGCCCTCCAGGTCCTTGGTGTCGTCGCCGTTGTACTCGAACCACTCCTTGGAGCACAGGATAGCCACAGCCTTGGCATCCTTGAGAGTGAGCTGCATGGGCACCTCCTCTCGTCGCTCAAAGGTGTTCTGGAAGTCGGAGAACTCGCCTCGGTAGAAGAATTCGGAAACAACCTCCATGACAGGCTTGCCGTCTCGGGTGAGCAGGCCTCGAACAGCCACGGTCTTGCCGGTGGCGGAGTTCTTGACGGTGTCAATCTTGGCAGTGGCGGAAACAACGTCGCCCATCTGCAGAGGCTCGGCACCGGGCATCATCTTGAAGCCGTTGGACAGATGCACCAGCCGCAGAATGTCGGCATCAATGGCTCGGGGGAAAATGGCCTTGATGATGGCCTTCCAGCCCAGAACAATGGCAAAGTCCATGGGAGCAAAGACGGTGCCAGCAGAGGTGGATCGACCAACAAAGGCCTCGCCCTTGTTGCCCACGGCGTGAACAAAGTCGGCAATGGCCTTGCCAGAGATGGTCACGTCGTCGCCAAGAATCTCCTCGGTGATGTCGGTGTCAATCTCAAACTTGGAGTCCTGGCCAAACCACAGCTTCCAGTAGAACTGCTTGATTCGAGTGTTTCGGTCGGTCATAACCTCAACAATGGGAGCGTAACCAATCTGGGGCTGGTACTTGAACTCCAGGGGCAGAGCAATGGGGACTCGGTCAACACCTCGAGCCTCAATCAGCTGAAGAGAAATGACGTCTCCAGCGGTCTTTCGAAGCTCAAGCACCTTAGTGAGAGTGCCGTTGATGGGCTCAAACGCCGAGATGACGGTGTTCTCGGGCTCGTCGGGGTGCTCAATCTCGACCTGCAGACCGGCAATGGGCTCCAGAAGACGATGCAGAGGGTTGGAGATCATCTTGGTGGTCTGAACAATGGTGTCGGTGGACAGGAAGACCTGTCGCCACGAGTTCTTGTCGCCAGCCAGCAGAGAGAACCAGTCGGCGGCAGAGGGAAGGGCAGAGGTGCCAGTCTCAATCTTGAACACGGTCTTGTTGAGATCATCAAGAACCATGACAGAGTCCAGAGCAACGTCACCAAAGTTCTGGGCGGGCTTTCCTCCAAAGCACTCCACCTCAGGAATGTTGGCCATGTCGCCGGCGTACTCACCATCCTCCAGCAGCTGCTTGATGTGGCCCTCGTGCATGGAGTCGAGAATGTCCTTGACGGGCTCGTTGACAATTTTGGAGTGCTTGACGGCAACGGGGCCCTGCAGAATACAGATTCGGCCCACGTCCTCGTCGACAACAGCAGCCAGGTCCTCGCACTGCCACAGAGAGTCCTTCTTGAAGAAGAACTCGAAGTTGTCATCCAGAACGGGGATGAAGGGCACGGGCTTCTGGGCGGGGTTCAGACACAGCATCAGGAAGTGGTCCTTGTCCTGGGCGTTGATGATCTGGGTAGTGGAGGTGGGGAACAGCTCGAAGACTCGCTCAACCACCTTCTCGGGCTCGGCATCGAGATCGGAGAAGCTCTGCAGAACAGAAGAGGCACCAGTCTCGGTGGAGAATCGCTCCTCGACTCGTCGGATAAAGGTGCCGGCGAGGTTTCGCAGAGTCACGTCGATCCATCGGCCCTCCTTCTTGACGTACATGAGGTCGACCAGTCGCTGGATGACCTCGGCGTAGGTCAGGTCCTCCAGATCACACACCTGGCCCTGGGCGTTCTTGGCAAACCACGTCTTCTGGAAGTCGTCGTTGAGACGCTTGATGATGTAGGCTCGCTTGGACTTGAGCACCTCCAGACGCTTCTTCTTGGGCAGAGAAAAGACGGTCTTGTCCATCTCGTGCCAGAAGAGCACACCTCGAGTGGCGAGCTTGTGGATAGGCTCGCCCATCTCGGAGAGAACGGTGATGACACCACCGGTGGGCTTGTTGTAGGTCTTCTCCCACTCGGAGTCTTCCACACCAGGAGAGTCGACAATGAGCTGCTTGGCGCCCAGAGAGGTGAAGGCCTCCTTGGCAACCATGACTCGAGAACCAACCAGGATACCGTCGAAGGGCATGGGAGGGTAGTCAAAGTCACGGGACCACGAACCGTTGAGGTAAGGGTACGAGTCGGAAGAGGCACCGAAACCAGAGCCGGCAATCAGCACAATGTTGCTGCATCGTCGGATCTTGGAGTACATCTGCAGAATGGGGGCGTGGAAGTCCTCAAACGAGTGATGTCCTCCTCCTCGGCCTCCGGTCCACTGAAGGATGATGGGGAAGTCGGGGTTGGCCTTGGCGATTCGAATGACCGCGGAGATGGCCTCGATGGATCCGGGCTTGAAGGCAATGTGCTTGACGCCGAGATCCTGGACCCACTCGTTGGCAACCTCCAGAGAGGGCACTCCAGCACCAATGGTGAGACCCTCGATGGGGAAGCCCTTCTGTCGGAGCTCCTGGATCAGAGGAATGGCCCACTGGATGAGTCGGGGGTTGACGTAGATCAGGTTGATGGTGATTCCGGATCCGGGAGGAGTGTTCTTCTCAATGTGCTCCAGGGCCTTGGTCATCATGCCGGGGGCAAAGTAGCCTCCTCCTCCAAGCTCAATGTGGTAGCCGGAGTTCATGGTGGCAGCGACAAACTTGGGGTTGACGGTGGTGGGGGTCATACCAGCAACCATGATGGGGGCTCGGCCGGTGAGCCGGGAGAACTTGGTGTCGACGTAGACCTCGTTGGTGGAGGAGATCTTGACGAGCTTGGGCGAGAACTCCTTGGCCCAGTTCTGGGCAAAGACGATGGACGACTCCTGTCGGTCAAACAGCTCCTGCTTGAAACCAAACTCCAGGGGCTGGTCGATGACGCCGGCGAGAATGGTTCGCACTCCGGTTCCGTCCTTGTTCTTGTGGGTCAGCAGACCGAGACCAGAGGCGCCTCCGGGACCAAAGTCGACAATGTGGGAGGCCTGGAACTGGGTGGCCTTCTCCCACTTGACGGGCAGGTGGGTGATGAGGTTGACCAGACGGCTGACAATGCCCTTGGGCAGCTGCGACAGAACGGAGCCGTCAAAGGTGTCGTAGACGGGCACCTTGAGCTCGGAGGCGACAAACTCCACGCCAGAAGACTCCAGGTCGTTGATGATCAGATCCGTGCTCTTCTCCAGCAGGTAAGAGTGAAAAGGAGACGTGATGGGCAGGAACCGATGTGTGAATTTGAGCTTTCGCTGGCTGTGGGGCACTCGGCTCTGGTCCAGACCGGTCTCGGCCTTTTGCTTTCGCAGGACAAGACACAGACCGTACAGAGACTGAGGAGGACCGGTGACAACGACGTTTCGAGGACCGTTGATCAGAGACACGACAATCTGCTTGTCTTCGGGCAAATGCAAGTTGGTGGCATCGACAAACTCCTGCACCTGGCCCAGAGACAGATCTCGGATGGACAGCATCGGGGTGGGCTTGCCCTCTCCTTGCTTGACACTGTCTTCCAGAGTGGAGGGAGGCAAGAAGGTGGAAGGGTAGGCCTGCTGGACTCGAACACCAATGAAGAAGAAAATCTTGAGAATTCGAGCGGCGGCGTTGTGGAACTCGTCCCACGAGTCGGAGGCAGAGATGGCAATGGCCGTGATCAGACCCTGAGAGTGTCCAGTGGCTCCCTTGAGGTTCTCTCGGACCTGGCCGGGGGTAAGACCCAGAACTCGGCAGGTGACGGCGTAGTGGGCGAGCTGAATGACACCGATGATGGGCACGGAAATGGGGGCGGAAATGAGATACTCAAAGTCGGGGATGGTCTCGGGGTGTTCCAGCCACTTGACGATATCAAAGCCCTTGGTATAAATCTTTTCGGCGGCAATGTGGTCTCGAGACAGAGCCAGCAGCTGGGCTCCACATTCCCGGATGAAGTCACCAACCAGTCCCTGGTAAATGTCGTAAATCTCTCGCAGCTCCTCAAAGTAGTCCTCGGTGTTGCCCTGGCCACCAAAGATGGCGTACAGAGACACATTGTCCGGGTCGTCGGAGGCAGCTCGGAGCAGAGCCGACGAGTGGGCCTTGATGGGCCGGTTGCAGGCGATTCGGGCGGCGTAGTAGGCTCGAATCACCCGCTTGATCTTGCCAACGGTGGTAGGCACGTTCTCATCTTGTAACAGGGAAGAGGCCACGGCGTGGATGTCGTTACCTCGCAGGTACCGGGTCTCAAACTCGTTGAGGACCAGAGAAAGCACGTCGTCGTATGGGCCGGGCTCCTCTTCGACGGTCTTGGCGGTGAATCCCAGGAAGGCTGCTAGCAGCTCTGTGGACGAGGAGGGCTCGTCGTCGTCGGCCTTGTCTTCGGTGGCTGGAGGTAGAGAGGCGTAGAACTGGTCTCGGAGCGTGGTGCAGTTGATGTACAGAGAGGTGGGCACCAGCAGCGAGTGCTCGGTTTTTCCGTGCGACAGCACCAGAGGTCTTAATGAGGCTGCACTCTGGGGAGTGTTGACTCCTGTTGTAGGGTACTGTGTTAGACGTGTTGGGGGGTGGATGGGGGGTTGTCTGTCGTATCTAGACGGTCTTGTCGTGGTTAGACTGTCTAGTCTGCCGTATCTAGACTGCCGTGTTTCATCAGCCTCGCCGTGCTTGTCGTGCTCATACTCACCATTGTAGATGGTTGTAGATTAGTAATTAAATGGGAAATCGCCAAACCGGAATCAGAGCTGGAGTTAGTAGATGTTTCGTCGCGGTTGTTCATGTGGATCTGTTTGGCCAAAGGGGGTGGATCGGTCGGCTAGTTCATCTGACAGATTGACAGAGCCTAATGCTTAAAAGGGAGAACCGAAAAGAAGCGGGAATATGGACACGAGGGGAAGACGGACAAGAGGAGGAGGGGAAGATAAGATGGTGGAAAATGACGATTAGAAAATGGCACACTGGCAAACCGTGTGCCAGAAACGGTTCTACCGCACAACCGCCAACTCACTCAACGGATTGTCGCAGATGCATCAGAACAGCACGTATAGACACAAGGTGAGACATTGTACCGGTCGTGCCGAGCGAGCCGAACAGTCACAAAACCAGACCTCGCATCGCAATTGACAATGGGCTGTTGCCAGGGTCTAGTGTAACGGCCGCTGCAGCTGTTTTAGCCAGTTTCCGTGTCTCACTCTGTCTAGTGTCCTGTCCTGTTTCGTCTGTTTCCGTCGCCAACACCAGACACGAAAAAAGGCTGATCCCGTTGATCCTTAATTTATCCGAACTGGATAGGGCCACGGGGGTAGTGATGGTACGAGTCCAGCCAGCAAAGTCAGGCGTGATTCACACCGCCAGTCGTCTCAGCCAGTCACCACACAGCCATTGTCGTTGTCTTCGTCCCAATCGTCGCCATCCCCTCTTCCCTCACGTGTCCTCGTCGTCGTCGCCACCAATGTCGTATTTCTCCGTTCATAATAGCCCAAAAACCAAGTCCTCGTCAAACGTCGTCGTTCCAACCAATTGACACTTGCCAGCGCCTCCTGGCCCTCGCCAACACCTTCGTCGTTACTCACCAAATCAAATAATGGGGTTCGCCTCGATTGCCAGACCAATCTTACTACAGCAGACTTCTTATATGTCAGGCCGGCTCGGTGACGGAACCCAGTACAGCCCAACTAGCTCAACATTCAACATTTCTCCCAAGCTTTCCCCAAACTTAGCTGGCGGTGCAGGAGGGCTGCACCCAAAGATCCAAAAGGCAAATTTTGAACCATTTCCCCAAGCACAACTTTATGTTGTGTGGTTGGGGAGCTAGCTCTCAACGAGGTGAACCTGGAAGAATTGGTGGTGTAAGACATGATCTAGCAGAGATTTGGTTTGCACGCTTGTGTCCTGAGTTACAGACTCTAAGTAACGCGATGTTATCGCAGCCCTTTCCATCAAACAGCTGTGTCTCTCTGCACTGACCACCACCTCCTGAAGCCGCACACAAACCGCCGTTATACACACTGCCACCTGCGGGTCTGAGCGCCAAGTAAGGGTTTCGCTGTCTTGTCCCAGGCCCTCTGTCTGTCCTCTGTATGGGCCGTCGCGATAGCTAAAAGTGCCTGGGCTAGTGGACCGTGCGTTTAGATCGCATGTCTGCTATCATTGAGCTATCAGTGGTGTGATGTTCCACGAGTTAGCACGGTCTACGGTGTACCAGGGTCGACAGGTTGGTCAGATACTGCACCCTGCTGAGCTCTACTGTTCAGACGAAGTCAACCGTTTGCCTCAGTTTGTGATTACTTGGACCTGGTCTGTTCAACCGGTGGAGTTAGAATCACTCAACCGAACCGAGAACCGAGACGTGGAGATCGGCGGTATACGAGGAGGGTGAGAAGGAGTGCAAGTTCGAGCATGGAAAGCGAGTATTGGAACACCACCGAGTGTCTCTCAACTGAGTCCCAATTCATTATCTTCCACACAGGCGTATATTACTACCTCTTCTGTCTACTCCGTACGTCTTGTTCATAGACCTCCACAACCACACACCTCCGGCATGCTATCGGCCTCCGGTTGATCCATGCACCGTTGTTGAAGGATCCGAGGTTGGATGCTGAGGGAAGGCAAGGGTGGACAGAACTGTGGCACACGATTTAGCATGGGCAGGTAGCGACAATTCGAGTTTGCGACAGCTCAAATCGCCCAATCCAACACTCATAATTAATCCTGTACTCGTATCGCGTGCAACCCAACACCGTTGTCTCCAACTCCTTCTGCTCTACGGAAGTACGGGTGTTGGGAAAAACGCGACATAGAGTTGTGGACAAGCTCTTGGAGGTGCGTGAGGCCCGAACCTAGAGCAGGTGCAAGCGCCCAAAAGCACCCAAAAAGAACAAAATGGTTGTTGAGCAAAAAATAGCCTGACTCTGCTGCCGGAGACATGGACGTTGAATGTCACGTGGACCCATGGGGGAGGGTGTATGCCTCAATAGTCAGTGGCCGATGGGTGGACTTACATGTTCGTTTGTCAGCGTGTGCGTAGACTAGAGTACGGCACTTTTTGACAGCTATTTTGTACACCCTTCCTCGACAAATTAGGTAGCTACAAGTAATGTCTCATAATAAGCTGAGAGATTGGAAGGTCAGACTCATAACTACTGACTCAAATGAACGCCATGAGCAATATAAAGGAATAAAAAACTCATGACCATGACCGTGAGTCCTTGCTCACCACAACCCTCTTTTCGGATTTCCAAAAAGACCGTTTCACCGTTCCCAACCCAAGGGGCAAACGTACAACTTGCCTTTTAAAGATCCACGCTTCCACGGTGGTTGAGGGTATGTACGAGTAGGCTCTAATAATGGGAGGGTTGAGTGGAGCTGTGGGTTGTTGGATAGCTATACGTAACCAGTACGGACTGAGATGAACAGGCTGACTGATCACTAGCTCAACTGGGGTTATAGTCACGTGTACAGCCGACCAAGTAGACGCTAGGCTGGCCAATTTCAATGGTCTGTGACGTGCTGTGACGTGCTCAAAATGCTCAGTTTAGACCGAATAATCTGAATCGGTGATAGGCAGGCTGTGAACGATACGAGATGCTTTTGGAAAGAGGACAATTAGCGGCGATAAAGGATGACTAAGAGTAGGTAGGGGGAGACGAGGAGTGATACGAGTGATGCAAACTGACTGTGAAACTGTCTGAGCAGGTGCTCGTACTCGTACAAATCAATCCGCACAAACCGCAGTGACTAACTTGACAACAGTTGAGGTATCAATCTATACAGCTGCATCTATCAGGTACAGTCGGCGAAGGGCAATGGTAAGTGTTTAGCGGTCTTTAAAACCGGAACCTCCTACTATCATGGGTAGCAAAAAAAACACCATTCAACTCGGAGCTATCTCGTGGTTTCAACAGTACAGTTGTGAACACCCTCTTCAGTACAATTATTCGTAGGTACTTGTAGTCTACTGTAAATGGTTCCTCTTTCAAAGTCATGGTTGATGTCCTTGATGGTGTTCTTGCAACATACAGGCTATCTAACCATAGACCCAACACCTCATTCTTTCTCTTTGACATCTAAACGAACGACTACAACTACTGACTGGCTACTGCCTCATTCTGTATATCTTTTTACCCCCGTTACTAATCAACGCACTTGACCACTTCACCATTCGCCACTCATTAAACTCTATGAGACAGGATCTAATTATTCAACCCCAGGTATGGAGAACAGGTCGATGGATGCAGCTACTATCTGGCGTCAAATCACGTGTTCCAAGCTTTAAGATATCTTCCGTTTCTTCTAACCAACCGGTCCCCCTCCCCCTTAGTCAGCAACCCCCTTCCACAATCAGTTACCCCTTGTTGCCGTGTTCACATTGATTAGGTTGCCTGGCTCCCAGCAAGCGAGGCGTGAAGATAACTGGAAGGGGGACGTGGATTTCGGTCAGGTAAGCCTCTCGTCACGTTATCAGCACATATTCCGGGTCAATTCGGCTTGCTCACCCCGTCCCCGTCGTTTGCTGCTATTTCTCGTTGAATCTGAGCCCTTTTTGTGCACTCCAACCACACAACCGCCCCTGATTGCGGCCGGGTAACACCCCCCAAAATTTATACATTTAGCTACACCACGCAAAAACAAATCACCACCACACACAACTCTCCACAACATGTCTGACGCCACCGAAAAGAAGGATACCTCTGCCCCCGCCGCCGCTACCACCCCCTCGTTCGGCATTCCCTCCGCCTCCTCCAGTCTTTCTGCCATGGCTGACAAGCCCAAGGAAGAGCCCAAGAAGGAGGAGACCAAGGAGGAGACCAAGGAGGAGAAGAAGGAAGCCGAGGACGAGGCCCCCGAGTCCCCCGACGTGCACTTTGAGCCCATTGTGCAGCTGGAGAAGGTGGAGATCAAGACCGAGGAGGAGGAGGAGAACGTTCTGTACAAGACCCGAGCTAAGCTGTTCCGATTCGACAAGGAGGAGAAGGAGTGGAAGGAGCGAGGAACCGGAGACGCCAAGTTTCTGCAGCACAAGGAGTCCAACAAGGTGCGACTTTTGATGCGACGAGACAAGACCCTCAAGATCTGTGCCAACCACATCATTGCTCCCGAGTACGAGCTCAAGCCCAACGTCGGCTCCGACCGATCGTGGGTCTACTCTGTCGGTGCTGATTTCGCCGACGGTGAGCCCACCGCCGAGCTGCTGGCCATCCGATTCGCCAACTCCGACTCCGCCAACACCTTCAAGGAGGAGTTTGAGAAGGCCCAGGAGGAGAACAAGAAGGCTTCCAAGTAAGAGTCTTGTTTGCATATAATGAAATCTGAATGTTAGGAAGGGGTGTACAACTAGAGGGGGGTGTAGAGGAGTGGTAAATGTTACATCGATCTTACCGTATTCCTACCATCAAGTTATGTGGGGTATGGTAGATTGAGATGTGGCAAGAGCCCCAATGTATGTACGCGTAGCAGGTGGTTACAGGTCTCCATAGACGCTGGCAACAGCAATACACCTGAAACAACAGGTTAATAGTGCTGATAACTGATAGCACGCGTGATAAACACGCTTCATTAACAGTGGTGTATGAATACGAGCTCCTTCGACATCTGCTGATGTAACTGGTCAGCTGTAGAGCCTCAATCAAACTTAGTTAGGTTTACTTGAGCGGTTCCCATGCCTAGAGGTAGGACAAATAGAGGCTGCAAAAGCCGGTAAAGTACACCTTAAGGGCTGAATCGCCATTATCAATCACGTGGCTCGCTTATTCAGTCAATACCACCTCACATTTCGTATCGTCTTCGCGCAGGGCTGCAACGTCTCATCTCAGCCTAATTGTGGCTTGGTAAGTACCTTTCCAGGCACATCAAAACTTACGTAATCAAGTCGGAGAAAACGGAATCACTACATTCCAGGCTCCAAATGAACATACTGACATCTACTGGCCTTTTCCCTCTCCTCTAGCCACGTTTTCAATATTTTTGGCATTCCTACCACCCCCCCACCAAATAGCCTTTATAGTCACATGACCTCATTCCAAAACAGAAACACAGTCACAAATTTTCAGCAAACTCTAACCGCTACCGACTCCCAACCTCCATCTCCCAAAAAGACATTTCGCCATTTCTTTTGGATTAAGCCAACGACATTCAAAAATGGTGAGTGAAGCGAGATATTGTGGTGGAAAGGCACAGACGCCGGCGATGTGGTGATTAACGACATCATCAGACACATGTGGCGTCTTTAGCCATGTCCAAAGAGACGTTGTTCTCACGCCAAAAACACAGCTTTACCATGACCAAAACTAACCCAAGACTGACACCTCTGCCAACCCCATGCGAGAGCTGCGAATCGAGAAGCTCACCCTCAACATTTGTGTTGGTGAGTCCGGTGATCGACTTACCCGAGCCGCCAAGGTGCTCGAGCAGCTTTCCGGTCAGACCCCCGTCTACACCAAGGCCCGATACACCATCCGATCTTTCTCCATTCGACGAAACGAAAAGATTGCCGTGCACGTGACCGTCCGAGGCCCCAAGGCCGAGGAGATTCTCGAGCGAGGCCTCAAGGTCAAGGAGTACGAGCTCCGATCCAAGAACTTCTCTGAGACCGGTAACTTCGGTTTCGGTATCAACGAGCACATCGATCTTGGTATCAAGTACGACCCCAATATCGGAATTTACGGAATGGACTTCTTCGTCATCATCGGCCGACCCGGTTACCGAGTTGCCCGACGAAAGCGATGCCGAGCTTCCGTTGGTATCAACCACCAGGTCACCAAGGACGATACCATCAAGTGGTTCAAGCAGAAGTACGATGCCTCCGTCCTCTAAGCGGGTCGTTGTCTTCTTCATCCAAAACTCATCCACAACTAAAAAGAATCGTGTATATTGCCTTCAATTCAATTTCACAAATATCGGTATTTCAGACCCACTCACACTTATCTGGTATCGGTATATTGGGACTGTAGAACGTAGTGAGATCTATGTGTAGAACTGTAGCTGTCGTAGTTTCGAGTCCATACACTCCTGCTGCTGGCACAGTGTTAACGCCATGCTATCTATATAAAAAATCGATGACTTTTGAATGAAAAATTCTGAGTGAAAAATTCTACAGGACATCTGCACTCGAAAGAGGTCGTGTGACGTCGTTAGTAATCATTTTGAAATGAATTATTTGGAGTGTTATGTAAGCGATGGGGGCATTCTCGGGAGTGTCTCGCAGTGCAAAAGACTTGAAATGGAATCGTTGTTGAAGCTGTATATTCTGCTTAGCCAGTTGCAGACCCATCCTGATACCCATGATGTGAACATATTTGTCTGAAGTCCAAAACTTCAAGGGGCATACTTCTGTGATACTGAACGAATGAAATGTATGTTTCGTCCATCAAAAATTCCTTCTATCAACTCTTCGACTGACTTCTGCGTCTCTGAGAGTCGCTTTTCCGATCCTTCCTATTCCGGTGCTTGTGGCGATGTAGGTGCACCAAGACAGGACAATTCAAAGAGCCGCTGTGAACATAGGTCGACAGTGAGGACTTAAAATGATTGACAATAGTGACTGGTGCGAACTCGTGGTGAACTCTTTGATCCCACAACACTTATCCGGATGGTGTTTGGTGCGAATAACTAGTTGTTAACTGCCTTCATTCGTTTTACCATCCGAACGCAGACTCGAAGGGTATCTACTGGTACGTGGTCAGACTCTAAGTATTCATCTTCATCTGTCTTACTTGTGACGGTACAACGCTCAGTGTCGGCAAGTAGTGTGCAAGTCTCACTACAGCATTCTCTCTATCATTGGAGAGGAGGCAGTCAGGCTCAAATCCTGGTCGTTCAAGTATAATGGAGTTCATGAATAGGAACACAGTGACTATATGAACTAACAAGGCCTCCATACTGGTTCTCGGTATAATCCAACAGAACACAACTCCTTCCCTTACCCGTCGCGCTTCATAGAGACTTCAAGGGCACACCTTTACACCTCTTGATCTTGGTAGCTACAGTAATAAGTAGGAATACCTATCACCAGGCCTTTGGCTCTCTGCGTCTATTGTTATATCAACTGCGGAGTACCACGAATGCTCTTGGATCTAGGAACCCGTAGGTGCATACTGGTAGGGATCGGGGAGAGTTGATAGACTAATACGACAAATATCGTATAGCAGTGGAGTCGTTAATAGAGTGGATTGACTGATTGATAGTCTATCGCCTATAGCAACAATGGTAACGGCACAGAATGTAGAAGGTTCCAACGCATGTTCCTACACTTGTGGGAGAGTTGTCTCTAATTAGAAGTGCACTCGATCCTGCACCTACGGTATGTACTGGTAACCAGACATCAGATAGACAGAAACAAGAGACCACCTGTCGCAGGTCACAACGGAATCATTCAACGTCTCCACCACCCTCCTCCCCATTGGACACAATTATCCGATGTCTCACCTCATCCATGCCATGCATGTTTCAGTTCACTTTGGCAAGGATCAGATAAAATGTGAGACAAGCCGGTGAAGGCAGTGTGATTAGAAGGAGATGGAAGATTCGATCGATCTGATAAGAGTGGAGAGAAGAGAAGTGCCTTGCCGAGCAGGAGCCACATACTGAATCATGGATTCCTATGACAGAAACACACACATCTCCTCATCTCTTCATGTTGATGACCAATGTGCAGACGAGGACATACTTATAGCCAAGAAAGGTACACCACAGCAGCTACTGTAGTGCAACAGCTACAGTTACAGTAGCAAATCACCACATTAGCTAAGTAGAATCATAGCTCAATCTACAGCCGTATCCAACCCCTCCTATCCACCTCCAACTACCACCACTCTCTCCCTCCCCTTGCTACCAAAGATTGAGTTCGATAGAGAGAACCAAAAGCTACTTTACGTAAAGGTGGCGTGAACCATGTGAAAAGCAACGAGTGGCATGTGTGGATGTTAGCACGGAAATAGCCAAAACGTCGTGATCGCGATACAAGAGGTACCGCTGGAATCGCCACGACGAGGAGATTCCAATTGATGTCTTCACGGGGTAAAAAGTGTTCTATTTGTGCAGCAATCGTCGACAACTCATACACGTGCATGCACCGCCGTTTCTTGTGCACTGCAAGTATCGTAATATAACCCCAATTGGATAGGAAAAAACACGACCCCTGCCTAGTAGGACGGGAAAAAAACACAGCTCTCCTGCATTCGCGTCTACGGGGTGCTTTTCTGAGGCACCATTTTACACCGTACGCTCTCCATTCTAATGTCATATCTCATTATCTATAAATGTTCGGCTAAACAGGTACGAGTAGCTTATTTGTTGGCCTTCTCGAAGTACTCCTTGGCGTTGACGGGGTCAGCCTTGATAGTATCGGAGCCCTTCTGCCAGTTGGCGGGGCAGACCTCACCGTGCTTCTCAGTGAACTGGAAAGCGTCAATGAGTCGCAGGGTCTCCTCGACGGATCGGCCGACAGGCAGATCGTTGATGGTGATCTGTCGAACAACGCCCTTGGGGTCGATGATGAAGATTCCTCGGAGAGCAACACCGGCCTCGGGGATGAGCACACCGTAGTCCTTGGACAGAGAGTGGTTGGTGTCGGCCAGCAGGGGGATGTTGACGGGGCCAAGACCTCCATCCTTTCGGGCAACGTTGGTCCAGGCGAGCAGAGAGTACTCGGAGTCGGTGGAGGCGAACAGGATCTCGGCATCTCGCTCCTTGAACTGGGAGACGGCATCGGAGTAGGCGATGATCTCGGTGGGGCACACAAAGGTGAAGGCCAGAGGGATGAAGGCGAGGACAACCCACTTACCCTTGAACTGGTCGAGGGAGACCTCCTCGAAGACTCCACCGGAGACGGCGGTCTTCTTGAAGTCGGGGGCGGGATGCTGAACAGAGGCGACCATTTTGTATGTGTTGTGTTGGTTTGAAGTGTAGGGGGTGCAAGGGGGTGGGCTGCAGACTGCCTTTATATATTTCACGGACAGGACAGCCTTTTTTTGGCCACCCTTCTATGACCTGTAAGGTAAGGTCTGTAAAGCTGTGCCGAAGCTTAAAGAGGTACTAGGTTGGAGCGCAAGTTGTTAGTGATAGCGGTAAAGTCGGTGTTTTGGGGTCAATTCTGATTCTGGGAAACATCCGACAGACTTTTGAAGTCCAATTGAAGTGATTTACAGCTTCAGATAGGCGATTTCTCTTACCCTCGGTCTTCCAGATACACCCGATATTCCGTGCCTCTCGCAAACCCAAATTCAGATTAGAAAGCATCGACGCAACGATGGGTCTGGACCTGTTCAGAGCTGAGTAAGGTGTGTACTTTTTTGGCACTCGGAGTCGAGCCCTTCGAGACACACTAGTCATGGTGACTAATGTCACGTGACGCTAGAGGAGCGAGAAGAAATAGGAGCGCGCCACGCCCATGCACCCTCCCTTGAGTGACAAAATATCTCCTTGCAGTTGCACGCCTTTGTCCACCGTTTTTCCGACCACATCGGATGTACTGTTTCGGAACGGTATGGGTGCGTTGTGGTACATCTAGCAGCCGTTGAAAACGTGTTCCTGTGGCTACTTGTAGCATGTGATGCGATTGCACCCGTAGTGTCTCCGTTAATTCGTCACTCACCTGCTCTGAGGTATTATCAATCAGTCAATCGTATCCACCCACGGCGGTCCTCAGCTCAACTTTACAGTATACTCTCTGTACCCAGCAAAGCACATCAAAGGAGCACGTCAAAAGTGCATATATAGACACTGTACAACCCACCGTTCCTCGTGCGTGTACTGTACAGTGTGCACGTGATCTGATTGTGCTATCTCCTGATGGATTTCGTCCACGGTGTTTGGTCTAGTTTGCCCTCTCTTGGGGGCCGTTTTTCCGGGGTCTCCGACGGATAAATCTTATCAAGCCACTTTTGACCCTCGGAGAGGCTGGTTTGGTGCCCGAAATAGAAGAGAGTATATAACTGGATGTTCAGGAGCCTGAAAGATCTGTTTCATGGCGTGGTATGTCCAAATTGACCCTCTAGAATCCACTCCCGCTGTCCTTTCTCTCCTATCTACTCTGTGACCCCTTCTAATCCGCCTCTTGTGCAATCCATCCACATAATCACGCTCTCTTGATACACGCTAATTAGCGAACTCTTGGACAAAGTCAGATGAATGAAGTAAGATTCCAGTGCACACGTGCCCATAGTAAAGTGGACTTGTTTGATGTCGTTCGAATCGCACGATCGGGATCTTTCGCACTCGCCGTGAAATTTCCATCTTTGCCAACTGGCTATAGAGCTGGTCGTACATCTCCTCCTGTCACCTCCAGATTTGGCGATAACATAAAGTTCAATAAGACTACCTTTGATAGGGAAAACACGGAAGGGGTAGGGGGTACTTACCAAGCAGTTTCGGGAAATTCTGTGTTGTCACGTGACTTTGTTGTGCTTTCACTCGCCCCTTGTTGTACTATCACCTCACTCACAAAGCTCAATCCCTCTACTGTAACTCGGGTATTGCCGGGTATGCATGGTTCAATATTCTACCGAGTTCGATGTCGTGGTTAGGGCAGGACCAAATTGGGGCCTTAATTGCGATGTTGAGAGTTTGGGAACGTAAGGCGGGCTAGATTGGGTGTGTATGGATATTGTATGGACGTGAGATGGGTGGTGAGTGTACAAGTAGGGGAGGTGTTGTGTATCGTTGAATGACGAAGAAACAGGTGTCACGTGATAGCAACCGCGACTGTGCAGCAGTGCTGGTCAGACGATCCACCTACGATAGTTCTACGTGGTGTTATTCTCACTGTATTCCTCAACTAATGTCAACTATACACCGGTGCCCAAGCTAACTGTAAAAGTCCAAATTGGTAAGAGCAGGAGGAATACAGCACCTCCGTGCCCAGGTTGGTAACTCCAAGGACACCACGAAAGACAAGATGACATAGAGAGAACCACTGCACTGATCATCACAATAGCAGAGCTGACTGCTACTGACAGCGTCGTCAGCAGCATGACAAGGACACTTGGTCATCGTGTGTCTCACCTATGGAATAGAAACAGCATCGTAACAGTTCACCCTGACCCCTTCTCAGAGGGGGTGTTGCAGTATTCACGTCTCATGTCGGTTCTGTTCCTGGATCTATCGGTATGTAAGGGGGGTTCTAAGAGTGTCCTTGGGCGCAACTGAATGCTTGGCGACAGAAGGGTAGACCTAAAGAACTAAGAATGAGATGATCCAGTTGAGTAGTTGTTGGAAGGGCCAAGGAAAGAACGAATAGCATCAGTGAACCTGTCACAAGTAGCCGCACAATCGTCACATCCCATTCAACGCTTGAACACTCACTTTAGACCGTATTTTAATCTGAGAGACAATGCAAGTTACCTCTGAACTGTCCTAGACAAGAGTCCACATGTTTCAAGGGGTAAACGGGAGCGTGACAAGTGAAACCAAATTATACTACACGCCTTTACATGGGCGCTTTTTCAATTCCGTTTCTTAGTCCGGTCACCACTCATATCAGTCTCCCTCCTTTGATCCGGAATGTAGCCTTGAGGCAGACCCTGTGAAGTTTCCAGGGTTCACGATGGAGGGAAGACAATGTTATATTAATATATGCATAGAAGATCGCTTGTGTAGGCTGTATCATGGAGTGTACAGTGCACCGGACCCACCTTCAGTAAGTTCTCCTTCGTATAGCGCGGCCCTGAAAAATTATATTTTCAATGCAGCCCCCATCCGGACTCGAACACACGCACCCCCACAGCAAGAGACGGTGGTTTAAGCTTTGGGCAGTCAAAACTGCCACCATGGTCAGTGTGCTGATTTTATCACGAAGTCATCGACAAGACAATCTACAACGACCCCCCCATCAGCAAGCACAAATCGGAAAAGATCATCCCCCCAGCTCGGCCGAAATGAATCACAACACGTCATTTCAGCAGCAGTTGTTGCAGCAGCTGCACCAGCCCGGCGGCGGCAGCAATCCGGGTGGTGTGGGCGCAGCTGGCCAAGGCAACAACAGCCCCTCGTACCCGGCAGAGGCCAGTCTAATGGGCTCCAAATTCTGGCAGAAACAGATGCAATTGGCGCAATTATCGCGACAAACGGGACCCACCAGCCACGGCTACGCCCGTGCAGCGGCCATCAACTCGCGACAGCAACACGGTAGAGACGGAGGACCAGGCCCGGTGGACGCAGACAAGGACCAGGGCCCCAGCCAACTGACTCTGGTAGATCTGGCGGTGCAGACGGTGCAGCAGGATCTGGTGGAGCAACAGCAGGCGGCCGCAGCGTCGACGCCCCAGAGAGGATACACAAATCAACAAAAGAAGGACCAGTTGGAGGAGGAGCGACAGATGACGCTGATGCAGCAGGAGAAGCACCAGTACTGGGCGGATCTGGACATGTCGGGCCAGGGGCTCATGTGTCTGTCACCGCCGCTCTTCCGCAGCTACGAGTTTCTGCTCAAATTGTACATTAATCACAACAAGCTGACCACCCTGCCTCCGGCCATCCGATCTCTGCGGCAACTGCGAGTGCTCGACGTCAGCTCCAACATGCTCACCAAGCTGCCACCGGATATTGGAATGCTGCACAACCTCAGATACCTCTTTGCGTTCGACAACTACCTCTCGACCCTGCCCCACCAGGTCGGCCAGTTGTACCAGCTGGAGGTGATTGGACTGGAGGGTAACCCCATCAACCAGCCCATCAAGGAGAAGCTGGCTCAGGGCGGAACAAAGGAGCTGGTGGCCGAGCTGAGAGAATCTGCTCCCATGCCCGCAGCCCCCAAACCTCGAGAATGGATCGTTCTGGAAGAGGCCGGAGGCCGAGGTGGCGCAGCAGCATCATCCACAGCAGCAGCAGCAGCAGCAGCAGCCGATGGAGAGTCTGGATCTACCGTCGCAACAGCCACAGCAGGATCCAACGCAGCAGCAGCAGGCGCTTCTGCCTCGTCTGACACCTTCACCGTCATGTCCTACAACACTCTGTGTGACAAGTACACCACGGTACAGATGCATGGATACACCCCGCTGTGGGCCCTTGGATGGAAGCACCGATCCGACACACTGCTGAAAGAAGTCATTGGCTACGACAGCGACATTCTGTGTTTCCAGGAAGTCGACGGAGCCTCTTTCGAGGACTTCTGGTCGCCCAAGCTTCACCAGCTAGGCTACGCTGGCCTGTACCATCCCAAGACCCGAGCACGAACAATGTCCAAGGAAAAGGATGCCAAGCGGGTCGACGGATGTGCTATTTTCTACAAGACAAAGTCGTTCTGTCTGATTGAAAAGTTGTCGCTGGACTTTTCGTCTCTGGCGCTCAAGAACAACGACTTCAAGAAGACGGCTGACACCTACAATCGAGTTCTCAACAAGGACAACATTGCGCTCATTGCGCTACTAGAACATGTGACCACCGGCCAAAAGATCATCGTCACAAACACTCATTTACACTGGGACCCTGCCTTCAACGACGTCAAGCTCATCCAGGTGGCTCTGCTTCTGGACGAGGTGGAGAAGTTTGCTGAGCGGGTGGCTAAGGATAGCAACCGTGTCAGCGCGAGAAACCAGGGCGGCAACAACGTCAAGTACGAGTCTGGCAAGAAGCTGCCCCTGGTTATCTGTGGAGATTTCAACTCTACCACCGACTCCGGTGTTTACTCGCTCTTCTCCCAGGGCAACGTGACCAACCACAAGGACATGTCTGGCAGAGCGTACGGCAAATTCACAGACGAGGGCATGAACCACGGCTTCACTCTCAAGTCGGCATACTCGAACATTGGGGAGCTGGCATTCACAAACTACACCCCCAACTTTGTCGATGTCATCGACTACGTGTGGTACTCGTCCAACGCCCTGTCTGTGCGAGGTCTGCTTGGCGGCATTGATCCCGACTATACCAGTAACATGGTGGGATTTCCTTCGGTGCATTACCCGTCCGATCATATTTCTCTTTTGGCCGAGTTCTCCTTCAAGAAGCAAAAGGGCGGCGATGGACAGGTGAAAAAGGCATTGGATTTCGGCAACTCCGGAGGCCACAGCGGATCGCGAAAGACGTAAGGGTCTAGGGAGTGGTGGAGGAGCTCTGGAGAGCAACAACAGTCGCATAGAGCCATAGCGGGTGCTACAAGGGGCTGCGGAAACAGCAACAGCATCGGCGAAAGCTCACTCAGCAGTTTTGTACAAGCAAACTGTTCTGAAACCACTGGGATATAGGTAATGATTATGTATGAGTAGAGCCGTGAGAGGGGGTAGCAACGGAAAGTATACGAGCCAGCATTGACACGCTGTAGACAACCAGGCGAGTATACAACCGAGCAAGTTGTCGTGCCATCGCCGGAAACAGACGTGGGCCGTCTCCGCAATGTCTATGCTTGACACCAGCAGCCAAGACCGCGCTTACAGCACTCTGTTATGACATGTTCTTTCAACGGCTGTAAACGAACCTTGTCCATGTGGCAGATTTGGTAGAGCTGTAGAATGTGGACATAGGAAGACGATTAATACGGGTACACAGTATGTACGACACTTGTACAGTCCAGTGTGTATCTGATGTGAAAGAGCAATGGAAGTGTGTGACGAAGTCGACTTGTAGCTTGCCAACGATAATTAAACGCTCCCCAAACCCCCCCTTTAGGTTCTTCTATTTTTTGCCTGAGACAAACACACGAGGCAATCCAATCGTGTGTCTCGGAGGTTAGCACTACTTGTAGCTACGGCATCAGGCTGTATAGTGGGTTGAGAGGTGTGAGAAGGACGGATGGGGTGGAGTACTTGTAGGGAGTAGCCAGAGACAAGTCGTTCTTGTTGTACAAGAAGACGGTCCCTGAGTGCACCAGCACGAGTTACATCCTAGACTGGTGGAGCTCGTAGCTGTTATATTCCCAGCATCACCATCGTCTACTCGCGATTGTATACAGTTGTTCGAACCCTCCTTCGATCCCGTTAAAGTTGTCGCTTCTCGAAAAAGTCTAGCAAGCCGATCTCTGCACAACAAGCGTGTGGGTTCTTTGCAGTCTAAAGTATCGGTGGGGGCTGGAGTAGGGATGGAGACGGGTCAAACAAACGACGAAGACGAGTTGGGGAACGGGATGGAGCGATAGGAGGTGGACAATTGAAGGTGGTAACAGTCACGTGACCGATACCGTCCAACAGACACCCCATTTGTGGACATCTTTCCCACCACCACTCTACAGTGTCGTGCTTCAATTTATACACACTGTGCATCGGTCTAGCTACGGTGTACAGCTTTTCGGCGATGACGTAGTGAAGCTGTACACCGGCAGATCAAGCAAAATGGGCAGCCTACCACAACGCGAAAGACGGTAGAGATGAGGTACAGGTAGCTATATGACGTGTCACGGTGAGCCACGGTACAGTGTGTGTGATTTAGTACCAGCCCGAGCCCATTGAATTGATACTGCTTGTGCTACTACAACTATTATTCACCCCCACTAATACGATTAACAGAGACTCTGACTGCCTCTCTGACTGCCACTCTGACTTCCACTCCTGCTCTTGTCTGTCTATTGTTATTTTGTCATCTTGCCATTGTTCGATGCCCTGTATCGACGTGTGGCCTGAAAAAGACACTGTATGCCAATATCCACCAGTTTGGGAGCGTCGTAAACAGCAAACTCTATTTTCCATTTACACACGCATCGCTCCCAAATTATAGCTAAAGTCATTTATGAGACCCGTTTCCTCCTCCTCTCTCACCACAGACTTTGTATTCACTCGACTTTCTCTCTCTCTTCTTCACTCTCGGTCTTCTTCTTTTCTCAACGACCTTTACTCGTCAAGAACACACTCATCCGACAGCGCTCTTACAGCTTCTCCAGCTACCACTCACTACCGCTACCAACCAACTCGCAACTTGCGCTCTGTGTCACTGATACCACCTCCCCTACAGACACAACCAGCTCGTTTCGACCAATCAAACTGTCGCTAAGATCACAGCTGGACTGAGTGAGTATTACATCTGGCGGGTCATATCGACATCCGGTGCCTTCAACTCAAGCTGGTCCCGTTTGTGGGCTGTTCGCTGCACTGCACTGTGTGGTGTGGTGAACACACTCAGGGGCAGGCTTTACTGCCTTGCTGCAATTGATGATACGTCGTCTACACAGCAGCAATTCGACTAGTCAGCTCTACCAGCTGCTCGGAGAGTACACCCTTGCCATGTCGTTAACTCCGACAGCCCGTTATTTCCGAGAGAGCTCATCTTGCTCCAACCGTCACACACTAACTAACTCAGATCTACCTCATTTGCGACCTATTACCCGATTAGGAAACTCCCAATTACCCCGACAACCTACCTTGCGTCGTCGTTGCAAACTCCCAACCACCTTGCACCCGTGAAGCTTATTTGCCGTTTTTCGAGCACTTTGGCGCGCACCCCGTCACTGACCATCACGTCCTTGCATATCCACACACGTCCCACCACCCGCTTTTTCCCCTTGCCTGAGTGCTGTGCGTCGCGTCCCACCATACCAGCCCGTTTTATCCAATAACGCTGAGATTGCATTATTTTCCGCACCCGCCGAACACCGCCATTAATATAAGCAGCTCCACAGCCCACACATTGGCCTGCTCAAAATGAACTTTTCAGTGAGTACTACTAACCCCCCACCACCGTCCACCGCCCGCCATCACCACGACGCACGAGCTACATTTCGAGCCGAAATGCTTTAGGATCTGTTCCTTGTCCCCGCCATTCCATTTAGCCCTTTGGCCCTTTTAGCAGGGGTCTAATTCCACCACCCAAACGCACTTTATTTGCCATTTGCAGCGGGCCCTTGGGCCAAAGCTCACATTTAAGGTTGGGTGCATGCACATGAGATTGGGACATTGAATTTGCTAAAAAGCATTTCATCGAAAAGACGCGTTTCCACTTTACACCGCACACACACACACACGCACACGCATTCCATACTAACCTCCCCAGCGAAACAAAATGACGGGTCTCCGCGACGAGAACACGTCTGCTTCCATGCGACTTCCTCGTGCCAAAACCGCCGAGCCCACCGCCATGGACATCAGCATTGGCGAGAATGGAGCCCCAAACGCCCGAGCCGCCCTCAACGATCTGAGCAACGTGGGCCTCTCCTCCAACAACGTCCTCAAGCACACCGCGGCCTCCCAGGCTCGACGGGCGCTCACATCCAAGACCACCAATGGCGCGGCCACCAACAAGCCTGCCGTTAAGCCCACATTCTCCGCCGCCGTGGCCGGTCTTAGTCGAACACGACAGTCATACTCCAACAACAACAACAACATCAACACCAACAACAGCACACAACAGCCCTCCAACATCACCCGAGCATCATCCACAACCACAAACCCCTACACGCGACCCCAACGGGCCTCTCTGCAGACCAAGTCCATGTCTGCGGACTATAGCATCCCAGTCTTCCAGAGCAGGGCTGAGCCTCTGGAGCTGCCTCCCATGACCCGAAAGCGACCCTCGCAAGGCGCCAAGGACATGGAGATGCCCCGGCTGGCGGCCCGAGGAAGCAAGCATCACCAGACCATGGAGACCTTTGCCTACCGAGAGGAGGGTCCCCTGGCCAAGAAGCACAAGCAGGAGGAGGACAAGGCTGCACTCGCGCTCGAGGCCGAGCAGCAGGAGGTGATTCGACGACCCCTCATCCAGGTGCTGGCTCCTGGTGCCACCGGCGTCGACGTTGAGCATGACGATCTGGATGCCGAGGACATTGACGACCCCATGGCTGCCGGCGAGTACGTCGACGAAATCTTCACACATCTGTACAACCTGGAGGAGGAGTACCAGCCCAACCCCCGATACATTGACGACCAGAAGTCGCTGTCGTGGAACACGCGAGCCGTGCTCATTGACTGGCTTGTGGAGGTCCACCAGAAGTTCCGGCTGCTGCCCGAGACTCTGTTTCTGGCCGTCAACATTGTCGATCGATTCATGTCTCGACGAGTGGTTGCACTCAACAAGGTGCAGCTGGTTGGAATCACATCTCTGCTGCTTGCCACCAAGTACGAGGAGGTCTTCACTCCTGCTCTCAGCAACTTTGTCTACGTTGTCGATGGCTCGTATCCCGAGGACGAGATTCTGCGGGCCGAGCGGTTCATTCTGCAGGTGCTTCAGTTCAATCTGTCGTACCCCAACCCCATGAACTTCTTGCGACGAATCTCCAAGGCCGACGACTTTGACATCCACTCCCGAACATTTGGCAAGTACCTGTGCGAGATTGCTCTGGTGGATCATACCTTTATGGAGTTCAAGCATTCGCTGGTTGCAGCGGCTGCCATGCATGTGGGCCGAATGATGTTGTCGCGGTCGCAGTGGACCAACAACCTGGTCTACTACTCCGGAGGATACACCCAGAAGGACATTGCTCCTGTCTGTCAAAAAATCTTCCAGTTTCTGATTGGACCGGTGGAGCACGAAGCCTTTTTCAAAAAGTACGCCACCAAAAAGTTTCTCAAGGCCTCCATCATTGCTCGAGAATGGGCCATGGGCGTCCAAGAACAAATCAAGAATGGTGTCAATTCTTACGAAACTAACCTATTTATCTAATTGCATGCATGTGTTATATATAAACTTAATGAATCATCTACTGAATTGTTGGAGTTAGTTTGGGGGTAATGGGGAGTGCAAGTAAACCGTGTACAGGGTGTGAAGTGACAGCCGAGATTGACAAACGTCTTGTGGCGGAGACAATAACTCATGTGTCTCTCACCAGAACAATACATCACCATCTTTAGTGGCGTAACTTCTTTCGTTTTCATTCAAAAGACCCTCACAAGAACCTGTGCGGTTAAAGGTGGAGTTAGAGGTAGCTATATAAGCTAGGTGAAACCCCCGTCAAGAAGACCGTGTATATGAAGACACGTTACAATTGATACGCTCGACAGAGATTCTGATTGCCAGCATGTTTTAACACGTGCTGATGCATTGGAAGCAGCTAACAACTCGACATACTACACGAACTACACTCATTGGTTCCATCCTCTCCTGAGTAACGTCATATTATCATCATTCATTATTGAGCAAGGCTACTTAGTCCGTCTCGGCTCACCTCGCCTTCGCTACAACTTGGCGGAAATGTCAATACCCTGAGTGGAGGCAGCATGTGCCAGGAGGGTGGAGATCTTGGATCTCAGCTTGGGGATGTATTTCTGGGCCCATTCCTGGTTGAGGTCCGATCGCAGGTTTCGGCCAAAGACCTGGGAGGTGTATCCGAGTCGGGCTCGCAGAGGGAGAGCATCCATGCCGTCAAAAGGCGACTTTTCGCCCTTGAGGTGGTTGGTGACGCCCTTGACGGCCTGTCTGAGATCGTCTTGCTCGGCGTCCTTGGCGTTGAGTGGTCTTCGGGCAATCAGATGGAAGTGAACGTGGTCCACGACCTGTCCGGCGCCATGGCCGTTGTTTTGAACCACGTTGAAGTCGGTACATCCCATGACCTCCAGCATGGCTCGAGAGATGATGGGGAGTGCCAAACCCATTGCCATGGCAATGTCGGTCTTGGTGCTTCCAAACTTGTTCTCCTTGAGCAGAGCGGTGGCTCCCTCGGACTGCAGGCTTCCCTGAGGGAATCGAGGGTCTCCTAGCAGATCCAGAGTCTTGACATGGGCTCTGGGAATGAGCAAGATGTGACAGGTGGAAGACATGAGGGGCATGATGTCGAGGAAGGCCACGAGATGGTTCGACGAGAAAATGAGCGGCGAATCGGGCGAGTCGACAGTCTTGAAGCCGGTGGAGGGGTCGCCAGAGATGTTACAGAACACACAGCTTTCGTCATAGACATGTTTGCAGAACTCCTTGTGGGTGGCCAGGGCCTTGGTGATGGCCGGGTCGTCGTATCTGATGGTGTCTTTGAGCAATTCTTCGCCTCCAGAGCTGTAGGGGTCGTTTTTCGGGTCGTTCTTGGGTCCACTCATGTTTTTTGCAGTCGGTTCTCGGTGTTGCTGCACTTCTGATGAGCCGATAGCGTTAGCCGAAAGTGAGAATGTGGGGGTGGGATCCCAAACTAGTTAGTTAAGGTTAGGTAAGTAGCTAATCGGAAAGTTTTGAATGTGATTCTTGTGGGATGGGTCGAGCAATCAACGTGCGATTGTAGAGTGTCCAGATGTGAGTACAGCAGAAGGTGGTTGTCTTGGACATGCGCCGCCGTAACAGAGCTGGCGTCTGAGATCAATCTTTCCATTAATTCACTTAGTAGATTATGTAATCACCAAGGGTGCCCCGAACTTGATTACGTTGGCTATTTTGACGTCGCATATCGGGTTTTAAAAATGAGATCAAGTCAAAAGGAAATCTTCAAATCAGACTTCAACAGCTGCCCCAAACACGACCAGAAGACTACACAGAACCATCTGACAACCCCAGCTACATTATCTGACATTCAAGTAATCTTCTTCTGGAATGTCTGAACCCTGCTTACTAACTGCATTCCATTCAACAGACCTGAACGGCGCACCGCGTACAAGTATTTCAGTCTACGGAAAGCTCTAGTTCTAGAAAACAATGTAAATCAGATGTTGCTCATTGCCATAGAACAAACGCCCACACTAACCAGTACTCCGTACACTCAACACCCCAAAGTGCTAGGGTGGCGCTGATTACATAATCAACAATGTCGTAGACAGTGACTTTGGGGCGTCGAGCACAGATATCCAAGGTCGCGATAAAAACCAAGTCACCAAGTCAAGTCTTACTCGCCACTGTATAAGTACCACTTGCACCGTACTTATATAAGGGTGGGACTCCTTTCCTTAGTCCAGCTATTGTCCTTGCACTGCGGGTTTAAAGTTCAAGACTCGCCACTATCACGACAGTTAACCAAGTCACTGGAAACAGGACACCCAAAACCACACACATCTCACACACACACAATCAACAATGCAAGCAATCGCCGACTCGTTTGTCGGAACCGGACCAATGGGATCCATGGCTGCCCAGCACGAGGAGGACGTGCGAGCCATCCAGCAACAGCAGCTGACCCCATCGTTGGCCGTCCCTCCCATCTCTCAGCCCACAGCCTTCCTCAGAGCCCACACCGATGACGCCTCCAACCCCGACTGTAAGATCAAAATCGCACACGGAACCACCACTCTGGCCTTCCGATTCAAGGGTGGCATTGTCGTGGCCGTCGATTCGCGAGCCACTGCCGGTAACTGGGTCGCCTCTCAGACCGTCAACAAGGTGATTCGAATCAACCCCTTTTTGCTGGGAACCATGGCTGGAGGAGCCGCCGACTGTCAGTACTGGGAGACCTGGCTCGGTGGACAGTGCCGACTGTACGAGCTGCGAGAGAAGCAGCGAATCTCCGTGGCCGCAGCCTCCAAGATTCTCTCCAACCTCGTCTACTCATACAAGGGCATGGGTCTGTCAATGGGAACCATGGTCTGTGGATACACCGCGCGAGAGGGCCCCACCATCTACTACGTTGATTCGGACGGAACCCGTCTTAAGGGAGACCTGTTCTGTGTCGGTTCCGGTCAGACTTTTGCCTACGGTGTGCTGGACGCTACCTACAAGTGGGATCTTTCTGTCGAGGAGGCTCTTGCTCTTGGAAAGCGATCCATTCTCGCTGCCACACACAGAGACGCCTTCTCCGGAGGATCCGTCAACCTGTACCACGTGACCGAGGAGGGATGGGTCTACCACGGCAACTACAACTGTGGCCCTGCCATTTGGGAGGCCAAGGAGAAGGAGGACTCTTTCAACAACATCCTCACCAAGCTCAAGGATGATGAATAAGGAGATTAGCATAAATATAATAGATATTGCAGGTATGAGTGCAACCTCCAGAGTAGGTCATGTCCGTTCGGTGTCGTAGCCATAGGCACAGGTAGGCAACAATGTAGCAATATCAGTACATACCGGTACTTGTACGAAACAATATGTAGACGTCTATTACCAATAAATACATTTTATTATACATGTTCTAGTTGTTGAGAGCCTTCTTGGCTGGCTGCTCCTGAGTAGATGGCACGTCCTCTGCCTTTCGCTTGTTGTCTCCGGGTTTGGGAAGCTTACCAAGAGACCCGATGGGGATGTCGGCTCCATACTTTTCTGCGTGGGCCCTTAGCTGTTTGAGAGCAGCCTGGACCGCAGGCGAAGGGTTAGAGATCTTGCTGGCCTGCTCGAGCACCTGGGCAATGGTAGTGTCCGAGTTGCTAAGCGAGGTGAGACCTCCAGCAGGCTTGGCAGCAGGGGGAGGAGAAGAAGAGCTACCTGAAGGAGCAGCAGCAGGAGCAGACGATGATGCAGAGGGTGTAGGCGCGGCAGATGTTCGAGCCTGAGCGGATGTCTGTTGCACGGGGGCCTGCTGCTGAACAGGAGCCTGAGCCTGAGCTTGAACGGGAGCTTGGACTTGCATCGGAGCAGGAGAGGCAGTAGCAGAGCCAGGCATGGAGCCAGACAGGGACCCAGAGGCACCGGGGGTTCCAGAAGCCACCATCTGAGGAGACTGAGACATCTGAGACCGAGACATCTGCGGCGAAACCTGTGCAGGGGGCGAGTACTGCGGTGCTGGAGACTGACTCTGGGTCTGGGCTTGAAACTGGGTCTGGCTTGAGAACTGAGACTGGCCCTGCTGCTGCGTCTGTTGTTGTTGTTGCTGTTGTTGCACGGGACGTTCCTGCTTGATCTGCAGAGTCGACTGCTGAGGTGTAGACTGCTGAGACGAGGACTGCTGGGGGGTGGGCTGTCGAGAGTTGGACAAGTTACCTCCTCCTCCCTGCGCGTCCTGCTTGGTCTTGACGGCGTTGTAAGCGGCCATGACAATCTGGTTCAGCTGCTGGGCGTTATCGCCGTTGAGGAGAGACTGCAAGGCATTGACTCCGCCACTGGGGTTCTTTTTCGTGGCCTGAGCAATGGCAATGGCCAATGCGTTAGTGATTAGTGCAGAACTGGGGGCCTTGCCGCCGAGTTGCTGCTGGAATTGCTGAGATATTTTTTGTTGGAGCAGAGCGAGAATCTTCATCGCGTCCTTGCCGAGCTTGGGGGCAGCAGCCTTACCACCGCCTGCTGAAGAGCCCGCCTGTGTGCGAGCCTGCTGTGACGAGGTGTTCTGCTGACCCATAATACCACCAGCCGGGGTGTTTTGCGACTGGTAGGGAGACTGGTACATGCGCTGCTGAGAGCCCGAGTTTTGCAACTGAATCTCCTGGGCCATTTCGGCAATGGTCTTTTGACGAGCCTTGGGCTGGGAAGAGAAGTCAATGACTCCGTTGGGACCGGTTCCAGGCATGAACTTGATCTCCTGGCCGCCTCTGGGCTGCGAGGAAGAGCCTGCCGAAGAAGAGGACGCGCTGGCGTTGTTGTCCAGAGTGAAGTTCGCACTGCTGAAGTCAATGACATTGACTCCCCCATCGTTCTTGCTCTGGTCAAAGTTCATGGCTTGACCACCGCCCTGAGAACCAGTGTTGTGCGAGTTGAGATCAATCTGGGTGCCGTACGTGTTAGTGTCGGGCGAGTACATCTTGACCTCTCCGCTGTCAAAGTTGTTGACGGAGAAGTTGGAAAATGCAGGGTTTGGGGCGCTGCCAGGAATATGTGAATCTGGTCGCATGGACTTGCTTTTGGAAAGCGTCGATTTGCGCTTCTGACGGTCCCGTTCAGCACACCATTCTCGATCGATACCCCACAGCCAGCCCTTGCCCTCCTTGGACACCTTGCGGAACGTCTTGGATGACGACAGGTTGTGACGCACCGAGTTCTGCCATCCATGGGGACAGTACTTGTAATAGGGGAAGATCTCCTGGATGGATCTGTAGATCTCGGCCAAAGAAACTCCCTTGTCGGGTGCCTGTTCCAGGGCAGTGGCGATGAGATGCGAAAAGGAAAAGTTGGGTTTGGTACGGTACTCCTCGGGAATCTCGTGGAGTTGGTACTCTCGCTTGGGCTGTTTGCGCGGCTTGGACTGCGGTTTTTGTTGCTGGAACATGTTGCCCGGTTGCATGTTGGACTGCTGGTGCTGGTTGTGTTGCTGGTTGTGTTGCTGGGGAGACATGCTGTTGTATTGCGACCCAGTGGGGTACACGGGCTGGAGATCACTCAGAGAGGCGTCCACAGCATCATCGAGATCCATGTCGTCCAGCGGCAGGTCGTACTTGTCGCTGTACTTATCCGAGTCGTACTTGACGTCCATACTTTCTGTGTATTTGGTGTTTTCCTGGTCGAATAGGTTCACTGACGAAGAGGAAGCGTTAGCATCGGGAACTTCAGTGGGCAGATTGTAGTCGAGCGGGTCCAGAATAGGGGTGCCCGGACTTCCAGTAGCCGATTTTGTAGACTGCTTGCTGTTACTGCTGCCTGTCGACTTCTTTCGCGGAGAAACAATAGCAGGCGAGCCCTGACGACTGAGAACCCGAATGTTGTTAGATCGCATGGACAGAGCATCGGCAGGGTTGATGGGTGTCGGGGAGCCAGCTGTGTGATCGGGCAAACTGGGCAGCACAAAAGAAAAGGGGATAGTTCCCACCTGGACTTTAGTACCGTCTTTCAAGGGTACTGTGGATCCCGTTTCCACAAACACATCGTCCACGAAGGCTCCGTTTCGGCCCAAAACACTGAGCTCGAATCGCTGGGTGCCGAAATTGTAGAAGATCTTTGCGTGTTTTCGAGAGATGGCCTTTGTGTCTCCCAGATGGACATCTACCATACTGGACGAGTTTTCAACCCTTCGTCCTAGAACCACCTGTAGAGTCTGGACGTAGAACGTGAAGGACTCGAAGTCCAGACGGGCGTACGCGGACACTCTCGAGGAGTCCTCGTCCCCGGACTCCATTTCGTCCATCAATGGTGGCAGCGGCTCCTCCAGCTTCACCTGCTCTCCATCGTCGTTTGTGGTGGTGTTGATATTGTCGGGGCTTTCGCGCTTGGGCTGAATGTTTGGAAAGTCGAGTTCGTGTGTGGCATGCTGTGACGAGAGCGCCATCATGGCAGGCGGCGAGATCTGAGGGAATGTCGAGTTCATGGAAGGACGGCGAAGCACGGTCGCCTCGTCGTCCAGACCAAGACTGTCCTCCCTCTTGACCAGCGGCGTGGACACAGAGTCGTTCATGTGTATGTGTGCGTGTGTGTGTGTCAAAGAGATGGTGTGTGTTGGAGGCCACAGACACAAAGTCTTCAGGTCTGTCGTTAGTACTGGCACTTGTAGTCCGTCAGCAGAATGTGACGCGTTTAGCCGGGAATACACCAGGGTTGGTGGTGGGGGGGGAGGGAAAAACCTGTGCAAAAGAAGGGCGTAGTTTTCGATTTCACCGTGAATGTCGAGACCAACGGCTGCAGGGCACGGTAGACTATGCGGAGAAAACGGAACTTGGGCTTGCCTCGTTTTGTACTCACCTTGTTGACCGAACCGATTATCGCAACTGCTTTCTGGTGACCCCGAATTAGCTTCAAATTTCCATGGCCAAACTTACTGCCCTAACCCAGCTCTTTCCACTTGCAGGTGCCCAAAATCTGTGGTCCTATGCACGTTTCTGAACAAGTTTCATGCGTGGGCGGAACCGTGTTGCGCGATAGTCGGGAGGGCGATTCTTGCGCTGAGAGAGTGGTTTATGCTCTTCCGCTCGCTCACGTAATAAGCTGGTTGTATTATTTATTTGGCGAGGCTTCAGAGGCGTCCGCTAGTCTATGCTTTCAGCAATACCCAAAATGGCAATACACGAATCATGACTCATCTTGGACATGGTCCCCAGTGAAGTGGCTAAACGAGAGCCGTGTCAGTTTAACGTCACTTGTTGATGTACAGCGTATGTGCTACGTTAGCGTGTTCTACAACCATTACCCCCGGGGATTTTAACTGTACCGTTTTCAGTATCCACCGATTTAGCAGTGGAAGAAACCGTTGGTTCATGGAAGATGCTTAGTTGTTCTACGAATGGCTAATTTTCAAACCCCCACTCTTCGCTTAATCTGCTTTACCAAACGGTGGCGTCTTGTGTTGCGTGGTGTCCAGTTTTGGCAGCTGTGAACAGGACAAGATGATTGTGAGGAATCGTACGAGTACGTTGTTAGTGGCTCAGAAATCAACGCGATTACGTAACATAGACGAACTCCTGGTCCGTCCCCTCGACTATCCAAAAGCCACACCCGCTAAAGATGATATCCAACATTCGCCCTGTCTTGTCTCATGTGCTAATCAATGCATCATTAGTAATTGAGGTGGAAACTTATCGGGACCCTGTTAGTGGCTGCTGTGGAGTTTGTATGGCATTGGAAACAAAACCAATACAATAATCGACTTCAGAAGTATATATAAATGTGTTTTCCGCACCTCCGAACATCCCCTAACTACCATTCAGCTGCCTCTCAAAACCATTCTTCGGACCCCGGACATTGCCATTAGAGTTTCAGATACACTGGAGGTGGCTTTCAATATGAGAGCCTAATGTGCATGTCCGTATCGTACATATAGCTGACGGATCGTCTTGTCTCCGTCTCCTCCTCCAATTGAATACACCAAATGACTGTGCCCAAAGTGAAGCTAGCAAACGGACTGACAGTCCCCGCCATTGGATTTGGATCCGGAACCAAATGGAAACGTCCTCCTGGAGAAAAGGAGGAGCGAGCCGTCATTGACGCCGTGGTTAGTGCTATCAAGGCCGGACACCACCATATCGACACTGCCGAGTTCTACGGCACCGAAAAGCAGATTGGAGAGGCCATCAAGGAGAGTGGGGTGCCTCGAGAAGACATCTTTCTCACCTCCAAGACCCTGTTTGGTCTGCTTGCCGACGACCCCATTGAGTCTATTTCCAAGCAGCTCAACCTGCTGCAGACCGACTACTTTGACCTGTTTCTGATTCACGTGCCTCCTAATGACGACATCAAGTACGATCTGCCCAAGGCATGGAGTGTGCTTGAAGAGCTCTATGACAAGGGTCTTGCCAAGGCCATTGGAGTGTCAAACCATTCTCCTGCCGAACTCGAGACCATCATCAAGACAGCCAAGACCAAGCCTCATGTCAATCAGATTGAATTCCATCCCCTTCTTCAGGAACCCACTCCAGGAGTCGTGGACTTCTGTAAGAAGCACGATATTGTGGTTGAGGGATACTCTCCTCTGGCTTCCAATGAAGTCGAGGGGGAGAAGCCTCTGGATGCAGTGGTGGCCAAGATTGCAAAGAACCATAACGTTTCCCCCGGATCCGTCCTTCTGAGATGGGCCACTCAGAATGGTGTCGTTCCCATCACTACATCTGCCAACCCTGGTCGTCAAAAGGAAGCCTTGGCAATCTTTGACTTCACCCTGTCTGATGAAGAGCTCAAGGAGATCTCCAAGGTCGGAGCCGAGTCTCCTCGGTACCAGCGACTGCCCATTCCTTCCCACAAGCATTACTACCCTGCCGAAGATGGAGAAGCTAAGATCTAACCAAGAAGTAGAAATAATTTACTAGTAGCTAGCTAAAGTGTCTCGTTTCCAGTTAGTAATATGTATTAATCTGTCTCGTAAAATCATTATGTCCGACGCATGCAATAAATAGTCTACCGCTACAGGTCCTTGAAAGCCCGCCATGCCTCGCGAACAAGCTCGCATCCGGGCTGGTCCTTGCCTGAGCCTGAGCCCTCCACGGGCTTCTTCTCCACAATCACATACTTTTCCCAGCGGGCCTCCGAGATCCAGACAACGACAACAGACGTTTCGGACGACCAGCCCAGCACTCCATGCTGACCGTGGACTCTTGCAGACACAAACGACCACTCGCCAGAAAAGTAGGATGGAAGTAGCGGCACCTTGCCCAGAACATGGCGTCGGTTGCCTGCTGCTCCTGCTGCGCCCGACGTGGCGGCACTGGTGTCGAAGACGTGCATAGTGTTCTTGTCGGACAGAACTGCCAGTCGCGATCCACTGGGCGAAAACGCCATGTTGTAGACCACGGCTCGGTCCAGGCCTCGTCTAAACTCATGCAGCAGCGCCGTGTTTGAGGTGGAGTGTAGTCGCACCAGGGTGCCGTTATCGGAGCAACTGGCGACCACAGACCCGTCAGCAGACAGCGCTACACACCTGACGGGGGATTTGTGTGCTCTGATGATGGATACGAGGTTTCTGGCCTGTCCTTCCTGGCTGAGGTCGACTACCTGGATCTGACCTGGAGTTCGAGATGGGAATACGACCGTGTCTCCCGAGAAGGCGGCGATTCCATGCGGGTTGTCGGCGGTGTCTGTGGTCGAGATGCGCGATGGTGGCGACGAGAACGCGTAGACGTGGACCTTGTTCTGGAGCACCACGACAATCTTGGTCCGGCTCAACAGCACGTTCAAAACAGGCGACAGAAACTCCAACGACAGCGCTGGCTTAGACTTGAGATCGTCCCAGATGACAAGCTTGTTCTGCGGGAACTTGGGGTTGCTTCCGCCTCCAACGACAGCCAGATAGTTGGTTCGGTGCAGCATCTGGATCACGCCGATTCCTCCATCATCAAACTCTCGCTGTACACGCAGGTCCATGGGGTCGGTGACATAGACGCGGAAGCCGCGGTTGTGGCAGATGGCGAAACAGGCCGAGTCCTGGTTGAAGGCGGCATTCAAAATCGGCTGGTCTTCCATGCTCGCGATAACGTGCGCATCAGGGGTCCTCATGCTGCTTTCCCTCGCCGGCTCCAGAATGTGTGGAGTGCCATGCAGTAGGGTAAATCACATGTTGATAGGGGGGGTTAGCGTTTGGTGTTGCAACAACGGGTGGTGTAACAACATGACAGGTTTGAGAAGCTAACTACTTGTAGTAACTATAAGTACAAATGAAGTGGATGTTACTCCTGATTTCAAATAAGAGTCAGGTGCCTCGGCTTAATAGCAGTTTACAATCATTTCTCCTGCTACCAATGAGTGTTGTTTACCCTCTCAGTTCACCTGTTATGATCGCTCTACTTTGCTGCAAGATGTCACTCCATTGTTTATGTTTACTTGAGCAGTCAGTTGCCCTGCGACGGCTTTCAACAAGCAGTTGAATAGCTAGTTGTGCTGCAGCTACAAGTAGTTACAGTACTTGATTCCATAGAAGCCACACCGAAACCAACACTCACAGCACGACTAACACCCCCAAACAAGCCCAAGAGCACTTCTCTCACAAGTCGCAATATCTACATAGAGGTGCGCAATCACGAAACTCAATCGCCTATTTCATACAGTCCGTCAGAAATGTGACTATGTTCTTGAGACTACCACAACAGCACTCCATAACATAGTCAACAGTTGCCCAATAGATCATAGCCATCCACAAGCTAGTTATCACGGTCTCAGTTCAAACACGACATACAAAAGAATTGTGGCTTACACAATCACCTCAAAACACTGCATCCTTCCACCACCGCTTACTAAGCACTCGATTCCACCACCCTAATTATGTTATCACAACCTCCAGCCTATCTTTCCCAACCCAGAAATACCTCTTCTGTACGGCCCCTATAACCCCCCAAAACGACGTGACAGCGATCTTGTGCCATTTCTGAACTGTTCTCACACCCAGGGGGAGCTCACAGGATCTGTTCCGCCGGATCTACCGCCGGAACTGCACGATTCTGCGACATTTTAGAAATTTTTTCGCACGCACGGGCATATAAAAGCGGCCAGACCGCCCTCCGACCTTTCTTCTTGGGTTTTGGTTGATGATATAGAAACACTTGCACCATTTAATACTACGATACGACTCTTCTCGAGTAACATGCCCCGCGGTTTTGTACACTGAACCCGACCTGTGATCTTACCACGACGCTGTGACGAGATCAAGCTTTTTGGCTGGATGGTGGAACAGGCACATTTTTACGACCCCAGCTGAATAAGCCGGGGTGGGAGAAATGTTCGTCCAACGATGTCGCTGACAAACGACTTTGACGTCCGATACCAGGAGTGCTTACTAATCAACTTCGATGGCTGACTCACGCTACCAACGAACGGCTTCATTTCGTTCTTCTTGCCCTTGCCCTCTCGGCATTTGGTTGGGCGTCTGGTTAGTCCCCCCCGTTGAGCTGCGAACTGTACATACTGTGGCTGGGTGTACATGTCCGACGGAATGAGCGACTCGGATCTGCGACAAATGCACGGCTATCGGTGTTGAGTGACCGACGATTGTGGTTTGCCGTTTTTCTAGAAGTTTGGAGGCTCCTTTTCGCCACTTTGCGCTGCCTTGATGCTTTGGTGTTTGCCACTGTCTCTGGAGTCACTTTTGCCACAGTCAGGCACCATTGTGATCCGAGATCATCTGACAGTCTACAATTACCGGTAGCTACAGAGTGCGACACTGTTTGTCTGCTACCTTCCTGCTATTCGCGTCGTGTGATGCTTACACGCTGTATGGTATGCACGGAGTGACCTCGGTTGCAAGGAGAGCAGGGGAGCGGCGTTGGTGGAGGAGCCAGCATCTGCATTGTGGCTCCAGACCAGGGCACGGAGAGCGAAAAAAATTCAAAAAGAGTTGCGACAAGGAGAGGCAGATGAAAAAAATGATAATCTCCACACTCTAAAAAAATTTATCGGTGAGTTGAGTTTAACGGGTGGACAGGAGGGGGACGGAGAAAGCGACAATTCTAGAAGAGGCTGGATTGCGACTACGACCACAGCACGGCACGAACGACGACACGGACGCCACGGACGCCACGAACTCCACCACTTCCCCACAGACACGAGTCGCGAAGTGCATCTGATGCGCCTCCGACTACCCCATTGGGCATGCCTGCTGCTTACCTGGCGCATCACAGTGCACTGGGATGACTTGGGTATGACTGCTGGGAGTGGGAGGAGGGACACAGAGGTTCTTTGGTTGAAGACGGGATTAATTACACTTTCTGCAAATAGGGTTCGCAGTTTATAAGACTGATAATGGGCGAAAATTTGAAAGCTTTCTTTCCTAAAATGTTGATCGTATTCACGTTTCACAAGACTTTTCAGCTCAAACGCCAAACTAGCAGTGAGTATCGACGCTTCTGGAACCCGCCGAACGAGGTCGCCACCCAATGATGTTCAAAACTTTCATTTTTCCATTAGACTACTGATCTATTTGATGATACATTTTCTCTGAGGGCATTTGCAACCGCTTCGACGCAACAAACGACAACGACAACTACACCGAAAACAGAGACTAACAACAGCATGTGTGGAATTCTAGGTCTGCTTCTGGCCGATAACAACGGCGTGGCCTCCGCTGAGCTCCTGGACGGAACCATGTTCCTCCAGCACCGAGGACAGGACGCCTGTGGTATCGTCACCTCCGGCCCCCGAGGACGGTTCTACCAGTGCAAGGGTAACGGAATGGTGCGGGATGTCTTCACCCAGACCCGTGTCAAGGGTCTCGTCGGTAGCATGGGCATTGCTCATCTGCGATACCCCACTGCCGGCTCTTTTGCCAACTCCGAGGCCCAGCCCTTCTACGTCAACTCTCCCTACGGACTGGTCATGTCCCACAACGGTAACCTCGTCAACGCCCCCGCGCTGCGAGAAAAGCTGGACAAGTCCGTGCACCGACACATCAACACCGACTCGGACTCCGAGCTGCTTCTCAACATCTTTGCCGCCGAGCTGCAGAAGCACGACAAGGTCCGAATCAACGCCGAGGATATCTTCACCGCTCTGGGTGGCGTCTACCGAGAGTGCCGAGGAGCCTACGCCTGCACCGGAATGGTTGCTGGCTACGGTCTCATTGGTTTCCGAGACCCTCACGGAATCCGACCTCTGGTCGTCGGTTCTCGACCCTCTCGAACCGGAAAGGGCAAGGACTACATGTTCTCTTCCGAGTCCGTGGCTCTGCAGGCTCTTGGCTTCACCGAGTGGGTGGACGTCAAGCCAGGAGAGGCCGTGATCATCGAGAAGGACGGTGGAGAGCCCATCTTCCGACAGGTGGTCCCCCAGGAGTCGTACACCCCTGACATTTTCGAGTACGTGTACTTTGCCCGACCCGACTCTGTCATGGACGGTATCTCCGTCTACCGATCCCGTCTGGCCATGGGAGGAAAGCTGGCCGACAACATCATTGCACGATTCGGATCTCGAGAAAAGATGCTCGAGGAGATCGACGTGGTCATCCCTGTGCCTGACACTTCTCGACACGCTGCTCTGGAGTGTGCCGTCAAGCTGCAGATCCCTTACCGAGAGGGCTTCATCAAGAACCGATACGTCGGCCGAACCTTCATCATGCCCAACCAGAAGGAGCGAAAGTCGTCTGTTCGACGAAAGCTCAACCCCATGGTTCCCGAGTTTAACGGCCGAACCGTTCTGCTCGTCGACGACTCCATTGTCCGAGGAACCACCTCCAAGGAGATTGTGCAGATGGCCCGAGAGGCCGGAGCCAAGCGAGTCTACTTTGCATCTTGCGCTCCCCCCATCCGACACAACCATCTGTACGGTATCGATCTGGCCGACACCAAGGCTCTGGTTGCCTACAACCGAGACGAGGCCGACATTTCCGAGCAGATTGGCGCCGATGACGTCTTCTACCAGACCCTGGAGGACCTCACCGAGGCCTGCCTGCCCGACACAGACACCATGATCACCCCCAACGCCATTGTGCCCGATATCAAGGCCTTTGAGGTGGGTGTGTTCAACGGAGAGTACGTGACTGGTGTGGAGGACTCGTATCTGGAGTACCTGGAGCGAATCCGAGGCCAGAACCAGCGAATGAAGGAGCTGGGTGCTGATGCCGACCAGGCCATGGCCTCCAAGCTCGCTGTTTACGGCGCCGAGGATCCCAAGGCCGACGTGGACATTGGACTTTACAACGAGGGAGACTACAAATAGACGGACAAAAAGGAAGGAAGGACTATAACTATGTAACATAAAATTATCATCAAGGAACTGGCGTGTGTACCGGTAGGCATGTACAAAAGTACTCACTAGCTATAGACAGATTGCCATCTAATGGTACTTACTAATCAGTGAGTGGGTGTGAAATAACTGTGCCACATACACAACTCTCACCCATACGTAGTTCGTTAATGTACATGTTAAATATATTAATGCATCTATCGATCTAGTCACCTATCGCTTGCTCTTCTTACCCTTTTTGTTGGGCTTGGCCACGGGAACAGCGTGTCCACTCTTTTCAATGTGGTCGAACAGCTTAGTTCGGCTGTCAAACACAGTCTTGCACACTCCACAGGTGCTGGCGAACTCGGCGTTGTTTTCGTTTTTCTTGTTTCGCTTGGCTCGAGCCTTGCCGACCTTCTTACCCTTGGCAGCATCCAACTCCTCGTCGTCCGACAGAGAGCTTCCATTGAGCTTGGCAAGAAGAGCTTCGAGCGATTCTTCTTCGACCGGTTTGGTGGGTTTGGTGGGTTCAGGAGTAGCCTCTTCTTCAACATCTTCGTTGTTCTTTTCGTCATCGCCATCGTCATCCTCCACTTCTTCCACCTCCTCAACCTCGTCCTCGGCCTCCTCGGCCTCCTCCTCTTCGGCCTCCTCAGCCAACAAGGCAAATGCATTAACCTGTTTCTTGGGCTTGACAGGCACCTCTTCCTTCTCCTCTTCCTCCTCCAAGCCAGCCCCAAGATCAACTCCCTCTCCCTCCTCTTCGTCCTCTTCAGCTTCAGGCTCAGGAGTCTCGTCCAAACCCAGATCAAGACCCTCCTTTCGCATCTCTCGTCTCAGTTTATGCAGAGCCTTGGCATGCTTTCGAGACTGCTCATGTGATTGCAACATCTGCTCGGTCTTGAACTCCTTGTCACAAACCACACACTCCCAGATATCCTCCTCCTCAGTCTCCTCTTCCTCCTCCTCGTCCTCACCAACAACAGCGGTAGGATTCGCCTCGTCCTCCTCCACCTTTTGCCATGCTTGTTCCTTGTATCTTCTCTCCTCCTCCTGTCGCTTGGCCATGTTAGCCATTCGAGCCCGGTAAGCCTGAGCCTCAGCAGCGGTCTTGCCTCCACTGAGAGAAGCCTCCTTGGCCTGCTGCGTCTGGAGCTTGACTCGAGGATCTCGCTTCTTGATGAACCGAACAAACGCTCGAACGGCGTCGTTGTACTCCTTCTTGGCGGCATCTCGAGCCTTTTTGTTGTGTCCTTGCATAGCTCGCTTGACTCTTCGGTCAGGGGCATCCTTTTCTCGATACATGTCCTTGTGAGCCATCTGCTTGACAGTAGAGAAGTTGATCCAGTTGTCGTAAAAGACTCGAGTCTCATGTTGCCAGCTGGACTTGCTGTTTCCAAACGCTGGAAGAATAGGAGCATCCACATCGGCGTCCATGGCTGCTTCTCGTTCCTCTCCTGCCAACTGGTTGAAGATGGAGGAAGCAGTGGCCCAAAAGTTGCTGGAAGACTCAGGATCCACATTGGCGAACATGAGAGGATCAAACCATCTCATGACATCCGAGGTGGTTGTGTAAATGTGCACTCCTTCCTCTCCAGCTCCACTGGATCCTCCTCCTCCCATAGACATACCATGACTGTCGTACCATGCTCGTTCTTGAGAGTCAGACAGCACGTCGTAGGCAGCCTGAACAACCGCAAACTTGGCGGTGGCCTCCTCAACGTTACCATGGTTTCGATCAGGATGCAATAGAAGAGCCTGCTTTCGGTATGCCTTTTTGAGATCCGCCTCAGTGGCCGATTTTTCCACCTGCAGGATCTCGTAGTAGTTCATCTCCCTCGCCTTTTCGTGTACACTCGCGGCCGATCCCATTTTGTGTGTGTGTGCAAAAGTTGTCGTTCGTGTAGCCGGGTTTTTTTTCCTGTTGTTCTATGGTCTCTTTCAGAGCAGCAGAGCCTTGGACTTATATTGATTTCAAGCGAATTTATTTTGCATCACACTTGCATTAACCTTATATTGAGATGAAGGCAATCTTTGGCGGCGGGAGGGTTGAGGGATGTCCAAGTGTTCATGAACATGTGAGAATGTTCATAGTGTTTGATTGAGAGCAAAATGGGGGTGTGTAGTTCATGATAGTAAAAGTTTGAGAGCAATGCCATATACCGACGGTGATTCATGGTAGCTAGCTCTTGAATGCTTCGGTAACTCAAAGTGTCGCGTTCTCCAAAAAACACTCCATATTAGTTGACCGCATAGTTGCGTTTATAGTTGACTCGAATGAAACGCAGTTATGTTCCCACTCCTAAATCTTATCGCACATCAGACATCTGAACATACCTTCTCACAGCAGCCATGAAAAAGGTGGGATTGGCCGCTTTCGACTCGAAGAAGCTATCGACACAGCAATACAACGATCTCGGCTCGTCGATCGTCTCAGTCCAGCAAGAAGAGCTCAAACGACAGCTTTCGCAGTTTCAAGAACGTCTCAGTCACTTTGCTTCGGCACACGCCTCGGAGATCAAAAACAATGCCAAGTTCCGGGCGGAGTTTGCGGAAATGTGCGCTGCCATCGGAGTCGATCCTTTAGCCAACTCGTCGTCGAAAAAGGGCGGTCGAATCGCCTCGTTTCTGGGAAAAGACGTGCAAGACTTCTACTTCGAGTTGGCGGTAAAGATTGTGGAAATCTGCAGACAGACCCGCGAGGACAATGGAGGAATGGTCAAGGTGACGGAGGTGAGAGACATTCTCAATGCCAGAAACAAGAGCTCTGCAATCAAGGTCTCTGTGGAGGATATAGTGACTGCTGTCAAGACGCTGAAGAAGCTAGGGGACGGACTGGGTATAGTCAAGGTGGGAAGTCAACAGTTCATCAAATCGGTTCCTGGAGAAATGAATCCGGACCAGATCACAGTGTTGGAGACGTGTCACGTCCTGGGCTTTGTTTCCGTCTCATTACTTCGAGATAATCTAGGATGGAAGCCTACCCGAAGCAAGAGCACTTTGGAGACCATGACAGGAGCTGGTTTACTTTGGGTGGATGGCCAGGGAGTCGAGACGGAGTATTGGTCTCCCAGTTGGATTGACGATGGATACATGGTTGCCGCCAATTCCTAGGAGGACTCCACACCGGTTTTATTTATTACCTGTCATTATTATGGGGGTGTGTGATTGGAATGAGCAGGGCTAACAGTTATGGCCTCACTATAAACACGGTATGTACGGTAGTGTTGGTGCACTATCTGTAATATTATTTATACGCATTCCATACTTGTAGAAATGATCTTGGATTAGTGACTTCCTCATACTCTCACTACGTGCAATACGAGGATCTCTCGTCCTCCCTCCTAGCCTGTCTCACTGGTCATCTAATCAACCCTATATTAAACAACCACCTAAAAGCCCCAGCATGATCACCAACCTTAATAGTAATTCACACACGAAACACGCGTAATCACAACAAACAGCGGCACGCAACCCGGAACTCATCCATGGCAGACAACATTTGGCAGAGTCTGCTGCAGGGCATCAAGGCCGAGCGGGGCACCGCAGCCCGAGCTCTGGTGCTACTGGGAGGCTCACCGGACGACCACGTCAGCATTTTCGACAGCATAGCAGCCTCTCCATCCACCTCCTCTTCACACAGCTTCCAGACGGGCATTCTGGGCTACGGCTACATTGATTTCACCGACGATGACACGGGCGAATGCACGGTTCGTCTGGAGGTGCATTCGGTGCCGGAAAACGACATTGCCATCGAATCCACCGACAAGACGCTACAATCGGCATTGTCTGGCTTTCTCCAGGATAGGGGCGAGAGTCTGGAAACCTCGTTTGCAGACGACGTTCTGTTTGTGGTGGTGGGCTCGTGGTCGCGTGACCCGCAAACGTGGCCAGCCGACATTCTGCGAAACCTGCATTTCATTCAAAGGGTGGTCGAGGCTCTCAGCGAACCCCATAGACAGGCATGCATTGCTAGCATTCGAGCAAGAGTCAAGGACATGGAGGAGGGCATTCTGGACACCCCGATACCGGCGTCGCTCATGTTTCTAGCAATGCAGTCCAACGACATGACGACTTTGGAGAATGAAAAGCAGTACTCAGACACGACGTTTGATTTCATCCATCAATACATCCGAACGGTGCTGCTCAAGTACGGAGCCACATTTGCGACCGTCTCACAACAAAAGCCTGCGCTAGATGCACTCGGAAAGATCTTTCCATTGCTACTCAACTTCCCTCTACAAGATGGCAAGATTGAGGCTGATCCCTCCAACAGAACAGCCACAGTCATTCCACAAGGCTGGGACTCATGGGCGAAAATCCAGGTCATTGACGACAAGTTCGAGCCTCAAACGGTGTCCGAGCAGTGGTCCAACCAGTCCAATAACGACAACATGGACTTCTCGTCATACACAGCCAGATTCCCAGCTACAGCCTCATCTCCACGAGAGCCAGAGGCAGATAACGACTTACAAGTCCAGCCATTGGACTACCAGAGTGTTCTGCAAGAAAACTACTCCATTATGGAGTCGAGGAAAAAGTCAGTGTCGGAAGCACCGCCCGATGATAACCAGGGAGATCTCACCGAACTGACGGGTCCTCTCGACGCTAATATTGGAGGCATTCAGATTCAAAGCACAGAGGCCGTCGCACGCAAGCTGAAACAACGAGAACTCATGTTGAAGCAGGAAGAGGCGAACACGGCCGATAGGTCGTTTGACAGGAGTCTGGAACAAGAGGAGGATCCCCACACACAGCCGTTCGACCCCAACGAGATGGAAAAACTCACAAATTTCTTCCACAACATCCTCGACGACAACAAGGAAGAACACAATAGTGACAATGCATAATGTCGTTGGCGGCATTCTAATGTTGAACATAATCTACAATCGTACTACTTGTAACACTTATAACGTAGGTGTAGCTATGTTAAATTAATACTATGTTACATTGGTTAGATGCATTGTGATCATTCCGACATGTCCATGCCTGCGTGGGAATCGTCGTGGTAAAACATGGAGGGAGAAGAGGGAGCATCTGGGTCAGGGAAAATGAGAGGCTTGGGGGCACCGCCAGGAATGATGATGTTGCTGGTGTTGATGCGACTAACATCTGGAGAAGAGGGTGCAATCACACCAATACCTCTCTTGACATTCTCTTCCATGGCTCTTCCAAGCAGATCCGTGGCAACAGGGTCCGCAGGGACAATGGAGAGTGCCTTGTGGAAGTAGTTGATGGCCTCGGAGATGTTGCCCATCTGAAGATGCACCAGTCCCACTGCAGATTGGACATTGTGGTCTGTAGGGTTAGAGCACAAGACGTCTTCGAAATGCTCCAGACTCTTGGCAAACTGACGGGTGCGTCTGTATACATGGCCCAGGTTGGCGTGAATGGATAGCCACGCCTGAGGTTCGCTCTTGATGACTTCGGAAGCCCGAAGAGCGTCCAAGAAGAACGCCTCTGCCCGCGAAAAGTTGGACTTGTGGTAATGCGTCACACCAATCTCATTGAGCAGCAAAGGATCCGACTTGCAAATGTTGAATGACGATTCCAGGTACTCCTCAGCGAGATTGAAGTTGTTGAGATGAAGATGCTGCATGCCCAGATAGAGGGAGGGCAGATGAGAGCCCAGAAACAGTCTTGCTGCGGTGGAGTAGGCGCTGATGGCCTGCTCGTGCTCGCCCTCGATTGCAAAGGTGTGTGCAAAGCCAATCCATGCCTGCACAAAGTTGGGCGACATCATGGACGCCTTGGAGAAGTATCTTCTAGCTAGAGAAATGCGGTTAGTAGAGAGATAGTACATGGCGACCGAGAGCCAAGTGACGGGCTCGTCGGGATGCTGGTCGGCCATTTGATGAGCCACCAAGAACAGCTTGTTCTTTCCACCCAGCTCATGCAAACAGGCCACGTAGTTGGGCAGAGCTGCCAGTTTGTAGGCGTCCAGAGCCATGATCTTTTCACATACAGCCATGCATTCGGAGAAAGCACATTGAAGAAAGAGAAGGTCAGCCCGGCTCTGCAGAATGTCGCCATTGGCGTCCAAGGAGTAGTCTTCAGCGAGAAGAGCTTCTGCGTCGGAAATTTTGTCGGAATGCAGGTACTTGCTGAGTCTGATGGTGTAGAGAGACTTGACGAAATCAGCATTGTCGTCAAGCTCGTTGAACTGCAGACTGGTCAGCAGATCCCATTCCTCTTCGGGGGACAGCAGATGGTTAGAGACGAGCTCATCAAACGCCTCGAAGCATTTGGGGTCCACCAGCACAGCCTCTCTGTAGCAGTCTCGAGCCTTGTCGAAACAGTTTTGATTGGAGTAGATCTGGCCACGCAGATAACACATGGAGGCCTCCAGTTTGATTCCGTGATCCTGGCTCTTGACGCTGTGAAACACGCTTGAAGTGAACGGGTTGGAGTCACCCACAAGCTGTAGAGCCTCCTCCCACCGCTCCATCTTGGTCAGACACAGGGCGGCCAGGTAGCGGCATGACACACTTTCAGAAAGTCGGTCTTCCGACAGCAGTTGACGTGCTCGAGCGTACTGGCCTGTGGAGTAATGCACTTGGGCTAGCCAGAAAGCGTCGTTGGGGTCCTTTGTCAAACTAAGCACTTTGTCTCCAATGAACTCCGCAGTCTTGTAGTGATGTTGGAGGTATGCGTCGTGTCTCCACAATCTCAGACGTTCCGCCTGCGAAATGTTTTGTTTGCCGGACTCCTTGGAAGCCGAACCACTCTTTGAAGAGTCTCGATCCGGCGACATGAACAGCGAATCTCCGCCTCCCGGGGCCCCAATAATCGGCGAGTCGAAGCTCGTGTCGGTGTCGAAGCCATGCGAGTTGTATTGGTGTACTGCCGGAGAAATAGCCAGCGTGGAAGATCGAGGGCTCTGACTCAGCTTCTTCCGGAAGCCTGCCAACAACGGAGGTTTCGTGTTGAGAAGATGCGCGTGCTGGTGGTCCTTGGTGTCGCTGCCGATGACCGGCGTCCGTATCATGTCGTTGTTTTTGTCCATTGTAGCAATCAGTGGGTAGCTGGCTACCAGGTACGTACTTGTGAATAGAGATCCACGTTAAGTGATTGTGTTGATTTAGGCTAGCTACCCATCAAGCATACTTGGAGGGTGTGCATATGGAGGGCCATTAAGCTTCTTGTAAACAAATGCGGTGAACGATACAAGAGACATGCTAGGAGGGTCAGATAAGAGTCACGTGGGAGTCAATACAACAATACACGTGATATGAATAACCACCTCCGTGATTAGGTCGCTCACTTAAGTCTTGAGTGCGTTTAGACGACGCCCCCCAAATACGCACACGTGACTTGACCAAACTCTATAATTTTTAGCTGCAATGCATAAATATAATCCGTAGCGTCTGTATCCTAATACCGACACTCGCTATGACCGACAAGAAGGCCCTGGAGGCCGAGAAAGCCAAGCTGGACGCTAAGACAAAGTCGAGCAACTCCATCGACAACTCTGACACAAAGAGCCTCAAGCGAAAGCGAGATGATTCTGAGACACAGGTCTTTGGAGACTCCGCTAGAGTCAAGCCCGTCAAGAAGAAACACAAGGCGGAGCCTACATTGACAGTGATTCCATCGTTTGTGGACACCGCCATTTCAATTTCGAATCTGCGAGATCTCGTGCTTCATCTCTGTGGCGTGCAGAATACTGTGGTTCCCACTTTCATGTCCATCAAGAACCCTGGGGGAGTGACCAAGATCGTCACTCTCATGATTCCCGGACTTTTGCCTGAGATGTTTGGTGCCAAGGGCTTCTCGGAGCGAAAGTCTCCCATGGAATTCAAGCCTGTTCCTCAGCTGTCCTTCTTTGAGACCTTTGAGTACTTGTGGCCTACAACGGCACCAGGCACAAACGATTCCTTGCATTCCCCAATCACAGCCTTTGCTCTGGCTCCAATGTCAAAGAGCAAAAAGAAGGAGATGGATAAGGCTCGACAGAACAAGTTCCAAACCATGGAGGCTCTGGAGCTGATCATGTCCTATGATCAGATGAAGGATAACTTCTACCCCATGCATCCCGACGTTTCAGGAAAGGCTCTTCCCCTGGAAGACGGATGGAGAGATACGCAAGAAGGACCAGCGATCAAAAAGAGGGGCAACACCATTCTCGGGCTCGATTGCGAGATGTGCGCCACGGCCAATGGACCCGTGGTCACTAGAGCAACTGTGGTTGACTACAACGGTGATACAATCTACGACAAACTCGTCAAACCCGACGAGCCCATCACGGACTATCTCACACAGTGGTCTGGAATCACCAAAGAGATGCTGGATCCCGTCACAACCACTCTGGCTGATGTTCAGGAAGATCTCATCAAGTTGATCAAAACCCAAGACATTCTGGTGGGCCATTCTCTTGAGAGCGATCTGGGAGTGTTGAAGCTGCGTCATCCTTTGGTCATTGATACCTCTATTGTCTTTGATCATCCTCGAGGAGCCACTTTCAAGTGCTCTCTCAAGTGGCTGGCCACCAAGTACCTCAAGAAGACCATTCAGAACGGCGCAAACGGCCATGACTCTTCCGAGGATGCTCGAACATGCATTGAGCTGATCAAAGAGAAGCTGAAGCGGGGACCCAAGTTTGGAGTCATCGGTCCCTCGGGAGAGAGCACTATGGGAAAGATTGTGGAGTCTACATTCAGAGACCAGCAAGCCCCTCGAACGGCGCTAGTGGTGGACTTTGGTAACCCTCAATGGACCCAGGGTAACGTCACCAAGTCCATCTCATGTGAGAAGGACGCGGACGTTTGTGCTGGTCTTGTCGACAACCTGGACTCGTACGACTTCTGCTGGGGTCGGTTCAAGAAGCTCGAGTATGAGCTGGGATGGAACAGAAAGAAGAAGAAGCCAGTGAAGGAGGAAGACAAGGACGGAGAGAAGAAGGAGGAAGAGAAGGAGGAGAAGAAGGAAGAGGAAAAGCAGGAAAAGGAGGTAAAGGAGTTGACTAAGGATGAAGAAAAGTACGACGTTGCTGATCCCACGACTTATCCTGCCAGATTGAACGATACAATGGCAGAGCTCAACAAGCAATTACAGGCCGTCTACGATGCTCTTCCCAAGCGGACCGCCCTCATTGTGTTTACTGGCTCCGGCGATCCTCTCGACATGCTCGCACTGCGTCAGCAGAAACACGACTTCAACCAGGAGTTCAAGGTGAAGAAGTGGGACGAGCTGAGTGTCCAGTGGACGGATGTCGAAGTTCAGAAGCTCAAGAAGGCTGCCAAAAAGGCCCGAACCGGCTTGTCGTTCATCAAGATCAAGCCTGATGACGAGGATGAAGAGTAATAGAGGAATAATTGGATGGAGAATATAGAATATGCATCATGAAGCAACGAAACGGCAACAAGTGGAATCTTAGCACACATTCAGTATAGTATCTTACTACTGGCAGCTACACTTACTGTCCCTAACTAATATAACATGATTTAATATTGTACAATAAATACGGATTTGTCCCCATTTGACTGTCTAGGCGTCCTGCATCTCCACGTCAGCAGACTCAGAGGTAGACTCGGCGACAACAGCGGGAGCGGCCTCAGCGTCAGCAGCAGGGGCAGCGTCAGCAGCAGGCTCAGCAGCAGGCTCAGTGGCAGGGGCAGGCTCAGCAGCAGCGGGAGTGGGCTCGGTGACGACAGGCTCAACGGTCTCGGTGGTCTCAGCAACAACAGGAGCCACCTCGGGAACGGGCTCGATAGGAGCCTCGACGACGGGTTCGATGACTGCGGCAGCTGGTGCCTCGGTAGGAACAGCTGTGACGGTTGTCTCAGTGGCCTCCACGGTAGACTCGGGAGCCTCAACGGGGGCAGGTTCTGTGGCGGCAGGTTCGACGGGGGCAGGCTCAGAAGCAGCGGGCTCAGAAGCAGCAGGCTCAGACACGTCAGGAGCGGTCTCAACGGGAGCAGTCTCAACAGCAGGCTCAGCAGTGGGCTCAGGAACGACGATTTCCTCCTTGGTCTCGACAACAGTCTCCGTAGCAGGCACGTCAACATCCATAGCATCACCGTCCTCGGTTTTAGTGGTTGTGGTTGTAATGGTCTCGGTGACAACAGCAGGGGCAGCGGCATCAGCAGGAGCAGCGGCATCAGCAGGGGCCGAAACCTCGGTAGCGGCGGAAACAGTGGCATCGGCGGCCGCGGGCTCAGGAGCATCAACAACCATCTCGGAAGAGTCAACCTCGGTGTTGGCCTCGGGGACGGTGGTGTTGTTGAGAGCGTCTTCGGCAGTGGCAGCAGCAGGCTCAGCGGGCTTGTCCTCGTCGCCCTTTTTGTCCATGGTGGTCATTCCGGGAATGGCCTCGCCTCCAACGGCGCCTCGGATGTCCGACGCGGTCAGATCATTGTCGCCCTTGACCTCCACGGGAGCGTGCACCTCGGTGACGAATGCAATCACGTCGTCCGTGGAGCCGTACTTGAGAGAGAAGTGGGCTTCCTGGTCGGGGTTGGGGATCCACTGCTTGACCTTGAAGTTGAGGTTGGACAGAGACACGGGAGTCGACGCGGGGGTGCCCTTGTCGGCGTCAGCAGGAGTCTGAGCTCGCTTTTCAGATGGAGCAGACACCACGTTAGGCGACTGCTGGGGAGAGACCCATTGTCGGACCCAGTGGACCACCTTGGAGTCTGTGTCGTTGGCGTAGGTGGAGGCGCCGGCCGATCGCATGACCGATTGCCGGTGAAGTGATCGTCGAGTCACAGGCATGTTGTGTGGTGTGTTGTGGTGATGGTGTAAGTAGAGATGTGAGGATGGTGATGGTGGTGAATTATTAGAGTTGGTGCATGGCAGACTGGTGGTTGAAGGTGATGTGGACTAAAGTACGAGTACCAGGCACGGGTGTGTCATAAGAGGGGACGTGGGGTTGATTTATCACGTGTGCCTGGCAGTTGAGTGATTGATTTCCCAAAGCTGATTACATAGAATGTTTCTGGGTGGTGACAGTGAGGCATATCTCTCTCCTCCAGATTGTCAGTAAATTCAAGTGTTTAGTATACATCCCCTACTAAGTTTACTTAACACCCACAGTGCGTTTTCACATCAGCAGGCTAGCGATATTCGAGATGAAAGGGTACTGTACATGGAAAGCGAGAACTAGAACACTCAAACTACAGTAACAGTCATTAAAGCAAACAACTGTTGCAATTTTCGATGTTTCCTCTTTACCAAGCACCTCAAAAACGCACCTCAAAGACCAACAATAGCCATTGTCTGGAACATCAGCTTCTAGAAGCTTGTTCGGTTAAAGGCGGATGACGTTGTAGAAGAGATGACACTGTAGAATCGCTAGAAATACCCATCAAGTGTCAATGAGTCTCAAATAGGTGATCTTACAGCCAGCAGTCTGGTCTCAGAGCATCCTATATAATATTGTTTATTGTTGAATGGAATAATTACCATCATCTTTGAGTCAGTGCACAATCCGAAATGACTACCGTGACCAGCCCACATCTAAACATGGAACTGGTCAGTGATGTTTAACGTGAATAACGGACTCGCGTACTTGAGCAACTTGCTCATCAGTAACTATTGCAAAGTTGCGACAATCTCGAATATACATCACGTGACTCTTCCATGGCTTTCGCAATCACTTGAGAAGTCGACCACAAGGCCCATACTCACCCAAACTCTGCCTGATGTCTGAATGCAGGTTGATAAGTGGTCAGACTTGTGTGAACGAGCACCGTTGTGTGTATGACGGGTGAAATAAGCGTTTAGTAAGCCTAATTTGAGCAATTACGCACTTAAGTAGACAGGATTGACAACCGGGAATCACTCAACAAATCAATTGCCGTAGCTACGCCTTAGTCCCTCCAAGTCACCACTCCAAATATTCTTCCAGCCACCATTTCCTTCAACCCTAAGTGGAAACTTTATTTAGGTGCTGCCGGATCGATGACTCTTACTCATGTGCAGCATACTTAAGCACTATCGTTCCCCAGCTCTTGAAACTTGTACGATACACACACGCACACACACAACAACACACACAATGACCGCACCAGTGAAGCTCCATCTTCGAGCCGAGACCAAGCCTCTCGAGCACCGATCTGCCCTGACTCCCACCACCACCCGAAAGCTGCTTGATGCCGGATTCGAGGTGTTTGTGGAGAAGTCTCCCCTTCGAATTTTCGACGACCAGGAGTTTGTCGATGTCGGAGCCACTCTGGTCGAGGAGGGCTCTTGGGTGTCTGCCCCCGAGGACCGAATGATCATTGGTCTCAAGGAGCTGCCCGAGGAGTCTTTCCCTCTGTCCCACGAGCACATTCAGTTTGCCCACTGCTACAAGGATCAGGGCGGATGGAAGGACGTTCTGGGCCGATTCCCCGCCGGAAACGGAACCCTGTACGACCTCGAGTTCCTGGAGGACGATAATGGACGACGAGTCGCCGCCTTTGGCTTCCACGCCGGATTTGCCGGAGCCGCCATCGGTGTCGAGACCTGGGCCTTCCAGCAGACCCACCCCGACAGCGAAAACCTGCCCGGTGTCTCTGCCTACCCCAACGAGACCGAGCTCGTCGAGAAGATCAAGAAGGACATTGCCGCTGCCGTCGAGAAGGGCTCCAAGCTCCCCACCATCCTCGTGATCGGTGCTCTTGGCCGATGCGGATCCGGTGCCATTGATCTGGCCCGAAAGGTCGGTATCCCCGAGGAGAACATCACCCGATGGGACATCAACGAGACCAAGAAGGGCGGACCCTTCCAGGAGATTGCTGACGCCGATATCTTCATCAACTGCATCTACCTGTCCCAGCCCATTCCTCCTTTTATCAACTACGACCTGCTCAACAAGGAGACCCGAAAGCTCAGTGTCATTGTCGACGTCTCTGCCGACACCACCAACCCCCACAACCCCGTCCCCGTGTACACCATTGCCACCACTTTCGACCACCCCACCGTGCCTGTCGAGACCACTGCTGGTCCCAAGCTGTCTGTGTGTTCCATTGACCATCTGCCCTCTCTTCTGCCCCGAGAGGCCTCCGAGGCTTTCTCCGAGGCTCTGCTACCTTCTCTTCTGCAGCTTCCTCAGCGAGACACTGCTCCCGTGTGGACCCGAGCCAAGGCTCTGTTTGACAAGCACGTTCTGCGACTTGGCGAGTAATTTCGCTGATGCAAGTACAGCAGAGGTGTATTAAAACAAGGATGATGGTGCCGGCGTTTCCGGTATTTGAATAGACAAATTATATATATGAAATTAACCCATGAGTGTATGAGAGTATAAATTATGGAAGGCTCAACCATGCTGTTCCGTTGATAGCCGTGGCATTATGTGATGCTGGTTCAGGAGCCAGAGTGTTCAAACGACCTGATAGTCCATTTCAGACTACCTAGTCAACCATTGGTGTTGAGCACATTCAGACTAGCCAGTCCTCCGTTGCTGTTTCCATTGTCATTGCCGTTAGGAGCTGCTTTCTGACCGTTCTGAGATTCTGCTACCACCTTTCGCTCGGCTCGGTAGGCGTTGATCCTGTAGGAACTTCCTCCAGGGCTGCTTTCGGTCATTAATCCATAGGCAAAGGCATGGCTATGGAATCTGTTCTGGGCGCCGAATCTGTTTCGTCCGTTCACCATGCCGAGGGCAGGAACCTTTCCAGGCTCAAAATGTCTCATTTTCATGAGAGCTTCAAATAGAGGCTCCTTCGGGTTCTCGGACAGACAAGAGGACAGGTTATCCGGGAGATTCAGACCATGTTGATTGTGGTAGAGTCGATTGAGATACTTTCTGGTGAACTTGCAGACAGTCACTTCTCCCTTGGACATGCCTACCATGATGAAGTGTGGTTCGGGCGTGAAGTAGTCCGGAAAGACGCCCGTTCTGGATTTGGGCATCATCACTTTGGTTTGGCCTGTTTTGAGGTCAAGGACTGCCGTTGCCAACCCTGGACGACGGTACACTACTGCGTATTGTGGCAAATTCTCGTCCTGAACAACGCCCATGAATCTGGTAGTGAATTTGTAGGGATTCAGTTTCCACAGAAACTCGTGGACTTCGACATCGGCTTCATTGACCCCTGATAGATCAACTGCAGCCGTTTCCCCGTCGTAACTGACAAGTCCAATGGGCTGGTACTTTCTGGAATGTTCGTGATTGATGCGGAGGAGCTCTTCTCCCTGCTGAACAGAGACGGCTGTTTCTGTTCCTTCTGCGGAAGCAATGACAAACACCTGATCGCCCACTAGTTGGATGCGAAACGGAGCATATAGACCTTCAAGTTCCATGATCACGTCTGGTTCAGGAGATTCCAAATTCGATACCTTGTGTTTGACCAGCAGACCAAACTTGGCCCGGTCATACAGGATAATGGCCGCCATGACTTGAGAGGACGACTGGAGCTCCACTAGCTCTCCCACCATCCACATTGTGATCCCACATCGTTTGAGAACCGCGGCTTCTTGTCCGTCAAACACACCGGTCTTCTGGAAGTACTCTCCAGGAGGGGGAGTCCGCTTCCGGGGAGAAGGAGACTCGGTAAGATCCAGCATTCTGGGCCCGAACGAAATTCCAGTATCGTGAAAAGACCATTTGAAGGCGATATCCGAAGGCTTGCAGAGACAGACAAAGTCGCTGGGTAGTGGAGAATCGGTTTGGCACAGACTGTCAAAGTTGTCCCACATGTTGTCTGAGGGGGGCAGCTTGGGAAGTGCTCTCGGTGTCAAATAGTTACCAACACAGGCCTTCCTCGAATCTAGCGGGGCAAGTCTTAGTACGGACACTGATCGTTTAATAGTTCTCGTGCTAGCGATTCGGGAAAATAGTCGCTCAGGAAACTCCACTTGTATGGGTGTGAGAGAGAAGGCCGGCCAGATTGGGGTTCTGGGCCGCTTGCAAGAGAGATCTAGAGCTACAGTAGCACGACAGTCAATAGTTGTACTGACAATTTGTTGTTTCGATTAAATGATGACAACAGATTTGGGTTCTCTACTCTTGCGAGATATTAAACAAGAACATTGGCATTGATCTCTGCGTTAGCCTCGCCAACTCGATCTAATCTATCATTTTGAGGGGGTTCATCTGGCTAACTGTTATTTGTAGCCAGCTGTTTAGTGATAGGACATGTTGGAGAGACTGGATGAGTTGGAGAAACAATATCCAAGAGACAAAACATGGGAAAATACTACAGTAGGAGATGGAACAACAACTCACGAGACCTGCCTCGAAAGTTATCGGTCTATGAAGAGCTTGGCTTTCTGCACAGCACGTGGCCCACAATAGCTCTCGATCCACCTTACTTGTGGAGCCTATAAGCCAGAAAGACCACCCGAGCTACAAGTGCCTATACTTGTACTAGTTTGATTAATTAATTAAATAAATGCAGATGGCTTGAATGAGATTGAGAGCCGTAGGCTGAGCAAAATGAGGCAAGAGGCCAGCATGACCACTCCTGAAAAGACAATGAGCCCAGTAAAGCCTTCTATGCCGACAGCCTGGTCCGGAAGAGGCAGGAACTTTCCTCCAATAGCTCCTCCAGCCAGAGCACCCGGAACAGCAGCCATATTGAGTAGAGCGATACCTGACAGCGTGTGTTTGACACCAAAGAGCTGTCCTACGCAGGACGGAAACATGGAGATGAAGCATCCAGATGCGATTCCCCACATGACTAGAAAGAGAACAAATAGCGATTCTCCCCGTGAAGGTAGCCAGAAGACAAGTGGAAAGAGACCTGTTAGAAAGACGAAGGGTGTCAGGACGTTAAGACGACCAACTCTGTCGGCTAAGTATGCCGGCGCTATTCTTCCCAGAATTGAAGTTGCGTTCAGAATAGCCACAGAGTAGTTGAGCACACTTGAAGGCAGGTTTCCCAGCCGTTCTCCATACGTGTCCACGTAAAAAAGGGCCGGAAAGACGCCAAACATGCCCACCAGTTGGGCTGCGCACAAAATCAGAAAGCGCCAGTTTCTGAGCAGCTCAAAGGAGATTTCTGCTTTTGAATGTGCCAGACGGGGTTTAGTGGCCCAGACCATGAAGGCCAAGACTGGGATGAAGATGAAGCCGATGATTCGGTTAGTCCATGCAAAGCCCACGCTCACCAGCAGTCGTTTAATGGCAATAGGCCAGATGACACCTCCTACCGAGGAGCCAGCTGCTGTGACTCCCAGAGCTAGTGCCCGTTTCTTCTTAAAGTACTCTGAGGGCACAGATACTGCTGGTAAGTAACAGCAGCCTGCTCCCAGGCCAAAAGTAACACCCTGAGCCAAGAACAGGTGCCAGACCTGGGTTGATATCGATGTCATCATGAGAGATAGCACAATGAGAAAGCCTCCAATGGCCAGAACGGGCTGGACACCTATTTTGTTGATGAGCATTCTCACGGGGATACTGGAGAAGTACACTAGAGACACCTGGAGGCCTCCGATCAGAGACATTGTGCTTGACGATGTATTGGGGAACATTTCTTGACCGTAGTAGGTCATGTAGATGCCGAACGCATTGACCATACCAAACCCCGTATTGAGAGCACACGAGGTTCCTGCCACCACGAGCCAGCCTCGTCCTCCTTCAGGAAACTCCTCCTGGTCCGCCTCTCCAATCTGGGCTCCCAACTTGACTGTTGGAAGCGGTGTTGTATTTGGTGCTGAACATGTATCCGACTTATCATCGATGATGCCGGCTTCAACGTCGTAGTTGAGCCCTGTATCGTCCGATGCGACCACATAGGTTGTTTTCTCGCCACGTGGATCTTCGGACATTTGGTGAGAGAAATGGTGTTCTGGTCGAGATCAAAACTTGAACTTCTTCCCACGCTCCTCTATCGTACATATACCGTCTATACTTTTGTGACTGACTCATATTTCCTTCTTTACCCCACACACATGTTGCAGCACTTTGGCTTTTGCCTTTAGCCGTGTGAGATAGCCGATGAGTGTGCAACATCGTTGAGAGTGTCGTGGACGGTGCACAAAGCAGGTTTTAGCTGGATTTTTGGAACGATGCAGGTTTAGGCTGGTTAATCGACAGCGGTTGTTTGCATGTGGTGCGGTGTGAGGTGTAGCATGTACGAGTTGGTTTGTCTCCTGTGTAATCTTGAAGATCCTTATCTGATGCGGCTGACAGGACACTACTGTATCTACTATTAGTCACGTAGATAGAGCCGTGTGTAAATGCCCCTTCCAATCATCGAAAATGTCGACACTTAGACAAACAAACGAAACCGGAACGGAAACAGGGTAGAACCGTTTTTCTGCCATCTCGCCAACCTCAAGGTCAATCACACTATCCATGCATGGTCCTTTGTTATCGCCCCGAATCTGCGCCGGAAGTGTGGGGGTTGGTGAGACCACGAGTAGCTACAAGTAGTGCGAAGGTTGAGGTTGTGGTGGCATGGAGTACGATACACTCGTGCTTGTAGAGAGCTGATCACCATTGAGATTCTATTGTTGTCTTGCATTGAGCTCCTGGTACATTCCTAAAAAGCCCTCTTTCCACTCTTGCTACCTCGGAAGATATAATTAATACTGTAGTTATGTGATGTGCCCCCCACTTTGGAGTCTCCTGATTCATGAAAAGCTCTTGGCATGCTCATATGAAATAATAGCCGCTTGTGGGTGGGGGTCGTAAATACTTGTGCAGTGGGCTGAGGAGTCCCCAGGACTTTTACTACGAGTAGTTCTGCGAGGGTCTTTTGCTCTTCGATTCCGCGGAAGTCTCGGAAGCCGTGCTGTCTCACAAAAGAAGGGTCCTTGGCAGGTTGTAATTGGGATATTCAAGGGTGCCATGCGAAGGAAAGAGGGTATGGCTACAAGGGGAATTCGAACGCGCAAGGAATGGAAATATATTAAATGGGCTCGGCATTTGCACTGTGCGTACGGATCAAACCCCGAAATAGGTACCCGTGCCGGTACTTCTTCTGTATGTATGGGACTCTACTTGTACGACCAGTGTTACCGAGGCCAAGCCTATCGTACTAAGCTATGGTAAGACCCAGACACAGGAAAACTCGAAGAACATAGTCCATGGGACAGTTCTTGATTATGGCATATCCAAGAGGTTCTTGCAGGAGATGTATATATAACAGAGTCGCTGGCTCAACTGAATAGCACTAAGTGGGCATGCATTCAACTGGTGAGTTTTTGAATGTTGGACGTCACAGTCTAGACATTCAACCATTCTACCGGCCAGCTACAGACATTGTGGGAAATACGCTACCAGTACCGAGCTCGATACCTGCGGATATAGCTGCGGCATGTTCAACCGCTGCATTGAACACCTCACTGTGATACAATCACTGCTACAAGTATGGAGCATCTAGATACCCCAACACACACAAAGATACCACCATCTGAATACCACCATTCGGATACTACAAGTACAAGTAGCTTGTGGGATTGCTTTTCTCTGATTTCAAAATTCCGACTCTTCCCGAAAATAAATGATCTGCAGGCATACCATACCTGTTTAGCCGTTGCAGCAGAGCGAACCGCACTCACATATGCTGACTAAACACAGAGATGACTCGGGAAAGTTGAATAGGAGCGCTAAGGTGGATCTGAAAGAGTACCTGTAGCTGGTTACCAACACCTCATTTGCTCTCTCTGTCACATCACTGTTTGGCACAGCTGCAGTGCTAAGTATGTACAGCATGACTCACCAAGAAAGGCCAGAGAAGCCCGGATACCGTGAAAGAACTTGAAAAGCCTCTATCAATCGAACACTGCTTTCGAGTTTTGTCTGTATTCCAACTGTTGGTACCTTACCAACTCCACCTCTTGCACCCCTAACTCGATACCCTCAACTCGATACCCTCAACTCGATATCCTCGACTGAATACTCGGGTTGTACACCCCCAATTACCGAGCGAAGATGACCGAAAGTAGACACCGGGATGTTAAATTGCCAAACTGACAAATGTTCTTCTACACTGTGCATTTGAAGAGGTTCTATTCTTACAAGTACCATCCAGCACAAGAATGGTCATAGTTCTAATCGCCCAGCTATTGACCTGAGCTATTTCAAACTACAGTGCAGCCACCACCGCAACCTCCACCTTCATTAAAATACCCCTGTTCCCTTTCCTTGAAATAGGTCTATGCCGGACATCCATTTCGGACCTGAAAGTCGAGTCTATCGGCCATTATGCTTCAACGTATATCTTTAGACCGAAGCTTTCGCGAATGACTACGGTTGGGGGTGAGCAACGCTGTTCGTATCTCACGAAGACCGTCTTTGTTGTCCCCCCACCATTGCTGTTATTCTCAGCCAATCCTTCTCCTTCCGTCTTCCTGTTTCACTACTTTGGTTCTCGTTTCACGACCTTCTCTCTACACAGCCTCAGACTGTCAACTCAAGCTCAAGTCAAGTTCCAATTCTGAAACACGCTGTATTGTTGCGAGTCAAATCGAGCCAGGCACATCAGCCCAGCCTCCAACCCAAAGTCGTCTCTTTCTACAGCTTTCAGGGCGCTGTCTCGGATGTGTGATACGGTCGGGCTCCATTTGATGACCATGAGAATCCGGATGCATTTGGTGCCAAGAGCTATGAAGGGGTGCTCAAGACGTGTTTGCTATGAACGGAATGGCCAAGACAACCAACTCGAATGACATTGGAGACATCAAAGACACCACCAAATACACGATAAACAAAAGCAGCAAGACCCACATATGGCCATTTGACCTCGTTTGGGACGAACAGCTGACCGTACAAACCGTTAGTTGCACTGTACTACGGCCCTTCACACTGACTTTCAATTATACCTCAGTTTGGCGAATTGAAAACAGTACAAACTCGGGATGTGCCACATCCCTGCATGGTCTCTCACAGGTCACGTGTCTGATTTGCGGTTCCGTTGGGTTAGGGGAAAGAGGTGAGAAAAAAAAAAGTGCTCATGCTCATTGTACGGTGCATGGTCATTTTGCATTTCACATTGTCACACGCGCCCTTTGAAGACAGACAAAGAGGTGGGAGAGAAGGGAGACAAGGCGTTGCTATGGAGATGCGAGAGATCGCGTATTACAAAGAATGTGGCACGGTACATACCCCGGTAGATAAGGGCGAATACTACACCAGAATAGGTCATCAAACCGATGCTTGCTTGCTACTGCACCAGATCCTGAGGCGTCATTAAGGCAACGGTCGTTTTTATCCGATTCTAAATTTCACTTACACTTCCCTTTGAAACCTCTCTCTCTCTCTCTCTGCGAATCCATCGCCTGCTCTTCTCTTAGCCAACCTGCCAGATTTGCTTTCAACGCACATATACCATGTCTCCATTTTGTTTGTTATGACGGCAAGGTGCATGTGGAGACACGGCAAAGCTGGTAGCAGGGTTGCTGAGCAAGTCCTCGAGCCCCCCACGGCGCTTGTACGAGCCCAGGTGGCCGCTACCCCGTTGCAACGGGAACTGGGGGCTTTTCCGATCCCCTTAGACCGGGGCTTATTGGCGCGACCGCAGGTTTCTATTTTGAGAAACAGAAAAATAGACAACAAAGTTGGCGAGCCCGGATTTGGGTTCGGCTAGTGCCCTTGGGGAAATGTGGTGCGGTATGGTAAATGAGATGAAGGAGACGTGCTGAAGAGGTGAAAATAGACAACATGGTGTTCTACAACCGTTAAATTCGGCTGGTTTTGTTTTCAGATCCCCAGCTGTCGTCCCACAGCCCACAGAGACTCCTTTAATATCGCTACAGCCCCTTAAACCCCGTCCCAACTCTACTCGAAAGCAAAAATAGGAGACAAGAGAGGGAGAAAAAGAGAGAGAGAGCCAACCTCACCCAGCGGCCGGGAAAGATGCCAAAAAAGTCAATGTCTAACGGGGGGGACGAGGGGAGAGCTAAACGGGGGTATATGGGGTGCAATGAAACGGACAGAAATGGGTAAAAATCGCCCCAAAAAGCGGTATACACGTCATTTCTGCTGCTGCAATTTAATCCTAGCATTCATATCCTCGAGAAACCCCCTGCAACACCCCCCTACTACCCCCCCTATACGCCCAACACCACCCCGTCTTAGATGCTCGAACCACGCGTCGAACTAGCCAAAACCAAAAAGCCAAACAAACTCAAGCTCTCACCGCTGCTATTTTTACTCCTAGCCTGCGCACACACACACACGCACACACACACACACACCAATACAAATTCATTCCGACCCCTCCCAACTGATTGCATTTCTTCCCCTCTCTCTCATCACACACACTCGTTTGCATCACACACACCAAAATGAAACTCTCAACCGTGGTGCTGGCCGCTCTGACCGCGCTTGCCGTGGCTGATGACTACAAGTCCGTCTCTTGTGACGTGGACAACCACTGCCCCGAAGACAAGCCCTGTTGCTCCCAGTACGGAGAATGTGGTACCGGAGCCTACTGTCTCGGAGGATGTGACCCCAAGTCCTCCTTCGAGCTCAAGTCCTGTATGCCCATGCCCGTCTGCAAGAAGCGACAGAGCAAGTTCACCTCCATGGACCGAATCGCCAAGAACACCGAGTACCTGGGAGACGCCGAGAACTTTGACTGGGTCTACACCGGAAACCTGATCCAGCAGAACAACGGCCTGCTGCTGACCATGCCCAAGAACTCCGTCGGAACCGTGCTGTCGTCCACCGACTACATGTGGTACGGAAAGGTGTCTGCCACCTTCAAGTCGTCCCACCTCCAGGGTGTGGTCTCCGCCTTCATTCTCTTCTCCGATGTTAAGGATGAAATCGATTACGAGTTTGTCGGAGCCGACACCAACACCGTCCAGACTAACTACTACTGGCAGGGAGTCCTGGACTGGACCCACGGACGAAACATTTCCGTCGAAAACACTCATGAGAACTTCTTCACTTACTCCATCGACTGGACCCCCGACCAGATCACCTGGGCCGTGGATGACCAGCCCGGCCGAGTGCTCAAGAAGTCCGACACCTGGAACGAAACCACAAAGTCTTACATGTACCCCCAGACCCCCTCTCGAATCCAGCTGTCTCTGTGGCCCGCTGGACAGGCCTCTAACGCCGAGGGAACCGTTGCTTGGGCCGGAGGAGAGATTGACTGGAACGCTGAGGACATCCAGAAGTACGGATACTACTACGCCACCGTCACCGAGATTGACGTCGACTGCTACGACCCCCCCGCCTCCGCCAAGAAGTCTGGAGACAAGTCTTACCGATACACCGACTTGAACGCCATGGAGGCCGATGTCGAGATCACTGGAGACGACACCAAGCTGGCTTCTTTTGACGCCACCGGAGCCGACCCCGACAAGGATGACGGATCCAAGAACGGAACTGCCCCCACTGGAATGATGCAGCACCCCGACAATGACCCCAGCATTGCCAACGTCACCGGAGGTGTTTCCGCCAGCACCAAGAAGACCTCCTCCGTGCCCTCTTCCACCGAGTCCCTGGAGGACGTGTCTGGTTCTGCCATCAAGAAGTCCACCTCTTCCAAGGAGTCTTCTTCTTCCGAGGCCGACCCCACCGAGGTTGTTTCTGGCGAGCGAGTTTCCTCCAAGCAGACTGGCTCTGCTTCTGCCGGCGACAACAACGGTGGAAACGGCGGCTCTGCTGCAGCCACCGGCTCCTCCTCCCGAAACCCTCAGGGTAACGCTGCCACTGCCTCCAACACTGGCAACGGTGGATTCCAGCAGTTTGGCCAGGCTTCTGGCTCTGCTGCCGAAAAGGCCAACACCGCTGGCTCGAACGGCATGTCTTCTCTTCTCCTGGCCGGAGCTCTGGCTGCTGCCTCCCTGCTTATTTAACTGATATCCTAGCAGCGTTGTGTATACACTATGTAATGACTAATTATTTAAATGTGACTCGAAGCGTACTTGTAGTGAGGGGTGCATGGTAGACGGCAGTGTTCTGACATTGTCATTATAGATGTCGGTCAGTTCACATCTATTTGGCCAGCAAAAGCATTGCATGAAATTGATTGAGATATTATGGACTAGGCGGGCATGGGTGAGAGATGATGATATCGTGGGGATGATTAATACAAGCACCGGCTGCTAATCAGGCAATTTTAATGCATTTTCAATATGTCAAGTGTCTAATGTCAGTATCGGAAAGGTCCAGAGGGGGAACTGCAAAAACTGACGAGGATCAAATATTATGGCCACCAGTTGCTGTCCAACATTCGCTGAGATGACACTTGACAAAAGAGACAACTGGAGGGTAGACCGAGCTCTGAGGAGAAAGGACACTCCATTGCTCGACATTGGAGATTCTTTGACTGCAAATGGGCACTCTGGTCTCAGAACGTGAACAGTCACCTGAATAGCAATCATGAGACTCCCACCAGCAAACAGATTTACTCTATCGTGATAGCAAAACGCCAATTCAACACGCGCGAAAGATCTCGCGTATGCGCCCTCAATGTTTACCCACCCCGACGCGGCTATGCATGTCTATTACTTCCCCGTAATGGAATAGGAAGGTGTAGATGTAAACTTATCAAGTCTTGCCGTTTTGAGAAACGCCGAACGTGGATTAACACCCCCTGTGAATCCTTCTCAACTCCTTACCAACTCTTCAGTTCTTTCACCTTCACCAACTTCTTCAACCACCTCACTTCTTTTCAGATTCTCAAAATGATATTCTCCATTACCACCATTGTCACCTTTGCCGCTCTCGGCCTTGCCCAGCAGCAGCAGACCCAGGCCGCCAACTACCGGTGGCCCGTGTCTGACTACATGTACCGACTCCAGGCCAGTCAGGACGGCAATACCGCCACTGGTCCCCAGGTCATGTACACTGATGGCCAGAACGTCTTATTCGGCTCCCAGCAAAACGGTGCCTCCCCCAGCAGCCAGCCTCTGGTTGAGATTATGGCCTTCTTTGACACCCACGGCAATCTCGATCTGTCTCGATCCAGCGCCAAGGCTCAGCGGCTGATGCAGGAGAACCGATACCTGGCTGCCGGCCAGCAGGGTGCCATGCAGCTCACTCCTGAGGCCTCCGGAAAGTGGGAGTACTCCTCACGAGATGGTGACATGTCCGACGTTGCTCTGCGGTTCAACCAGAACCAGCAGTTCCTCGCCTGCCCCGTCCAGCAGCGACAGCAGCAGACCCAGCAGCAGCAGTGGGCTGAGGGTGAGCGACAGAGCCTGCAGCAGCAGGGTCAGGACCGACAGCTCCAGCGGGCTCAACCCCAGCAGCAGAACCAGCAGACCCAGCAGCAGGGCCAGCTCCAGCGAAACAATGACATGTACCTGGTGTTCATCGACAACGCACCTTGCCAGAACCCCATCAAGCTGTCTCTGAGTGGTGAGCGACAGAACGGCCAGGCTCACTACGCCGACGCCATTCTGCGAGTCATTGCTCCTTCTGGCCAGATGCACTACTCCCCCGTGTATAACCGGAACGGCCGATTGTACGCTTCTTCCGACCAGCGACCTGGCCAGGAAGTCAACGCCATGCGATCCCAGCTCTCTTACGATGGCCACCTCGTTGACACCCGATCTCGACAGTTTGCCACTCTTGGCCAGAACCAGCAGCTTGCTCTGACCGACGCTGACAACATCCGAATGGCCGCCAAGGGCTTCTCTGTCAACAACCAGGGTTACCTCAACTTCAACGACCTGCAGTTCCTTGCTTGCAATGCCGGCAACAACGTGTGGGAGATCCGACCCCTTGGCGCCGAGGGCGCTACTTCCGGATGCTCTGACGGCCAGACAGTTGCCATCCGAATGGAGCAGGCTCCCCAACAGCAGCAGCAGACTCAGAACCAGCAAACTCAGCAGCAGCAGGGACAACAGCTCCAGCAGACTCGACCTGAGCAGAACGGCCAGAACAAGGCTTAAATCTGTCTACCCCAAGTGATGTTTTCTGAGCTTCAATTTGTAAAAATTGATTCATTTTTTTAGTCTTGGGACTGTACTTGTAGCGGCATGTCAATGTGCCAATGTACCAGTGGTGAATCTCATGAACCAAATATCTGGTTCAATGAGGTATCACATTTCTGTCGTGGTATCGCCAAAAGAATGAAAGCAACGCTATCGTGGTATCAACAGTTGGTATTGTGTTCTACGTCATGTTCTTCGGATTCAAGTAGTCGTGGTGTAGATGAAGAGTACACTCTTAGACATACCAACTCTGATGACGGTAATCTTAGCCCAAGTGTCATGCAGCTCGGGTGAGACATAAACACCGACCTCAAACGACCACTCAGTCTTTGGAGTCATATAAATAAATGTCAAACCATTATCGGACACAAACAGTTTGCTACAATATATATACATTTCATTTTTCTTCCGTCTCCACACGCCACCAACACCTCGTCACGTCCTTTCCCCCAATCTCCGCCACTGAACCTTGTGGAATCGCGTCGCGAACTCGATCTTATTTTGCATGTTAATTAGCTCGCTCTCGTAGCTACCACAACACCACTCTCACCACTACACACGTCTAAAGAATGGCAACAACCGCCACCCCACAGCGCCTCGAGCAGCCGAACCGGGGCGTGTTCCACCTGCTCCACATCCACATTGTCCTGGACAACCTGGACGTGGTGGATGTGGACGAGTTTGAAAAGTTCATCACTACCAATGGAGCAACAGTCACCTTGGCTCAGAAGACGACAGACACAATCCCACCCGACACGACCCACGTGGTATCGTCCATGTACAGCCAGCACTTGCAGGAATCGGACACGCTGGCAGGCGAGCTTTTGCCCGTGGTCAAACCAAGCTGGGTCTATGACTCTGTCAAGATGGGGGTCACTCTCCCCGACAGACCTCATTCGCCCAACCCCGAGAACGTGCTCTCCAACGCGTTCGTGACCATTTGTGGCATGCGACCGGGCGACATGGCTGCCCTCAAAGCCGGAATCATTGTTTTGGGAGGCATCGTCAACAAGGAGCTCACCAAGATGGTCACACACGTGATTGCTTACGACCTCAACCACCGCCTGTGTCGAATTGCCGCTGCCAACAACATTCCCATTGTCATTCCCCAATGGGTGGACGACTGTCTCAAGCTCAAACGACGACTGGACATCACCCCCTATTTGCTGCATCTCGAGGTCGACCAGAATGGAGAAGTCGTGGAACCCTCTGGAGCTGACTCGACCAAGTCCAAGGCCCCTCCACCTTCTTCCCAGATCGAACCATGCAAAACTGTAGTGGTCTCGTCACGAAAAGAGGGCCCCTTCGACTTCACCTTTCCTCCCTCCTCCAAGTACGTGCCTAATTTCATCCAGCGTCTCATGGGCGGCAAATCCAACCTGGAGGGTGCTCAAATCGAGTCCGAGACCTCTCTGGAGGGGTCAACAGAACTCATCATTTCCTCTTTGGAACCCAAGTCGCAGCTGTTCCAGAACCACGCCTTCTACATTGGTTCCGATCTCTGCTTGTCCTCTCGAATGGAATCTACCATCATGCAGATCATCATTGATTGTGGAGGCCAAGTGACTACATCGTTCACCACCGAACCCAAGCCAACCGTGTACATAGGCCGATACCGAGATGGAGACGAGTACATCTGGGCTTCTCGATCCCATATGCTGGTAGGCAATCTCGTCTGGCTTTACTATATGGTGGCCAACAAGACATGGACTTCTCCGCTCGACAAACTCTTGCATTACCCCGTCCCTCGAGAAGGAGTCCCCAGCTTGATGAACAAGGTCATCTCCATCACTAACTACTATGGAGACGGACGAGCATACTTGATCGAGCTGATTGAGTCTCTTGGTGCCAAGTACACGCGTGACTTCTCTACCACAAACGACTTTCTGGTTGCTGGCGTTCCTGAAGGAGGCAAGTACCAGGCAGCACGACTCTGGAACGTCCACGTCATCAACCACCTATGGCTGGAAGAGTGCTTTGCAAAGTGGCAAGAGATGAGCTTGTCGTTGCCTCAATACACCCATTTCCCACGACACTCTGAGGGTATCTTTGAGGTGTTGGGCCAACAGAAACTAGATGCCGAGACCCTGAAGCAGTTCTACATGACCAACCAGGAGATTAAGGACGAGAAGAACCAGCCCTCCAGCCCGGCGCTTGTGGTTGATTCTTCCCCTGCCAACAAGCGACTCAGTGAGTCTGGAGGAGAAGATGAGGGTCCTACTCCCAGCAAAAAGTCCCGAAAGTCTCTGCTCGACGTCGAGACCACTCCAATGCGATCTCGACGAGCTGCAGCCTCTTCTGCGGCCATTAAGCTGCACAAGAACATCGAGGATCTCAACGTGTTCCAGAAACAGCTACAGAACAAGAAACGCAACATTCCTCTGCTTCCAGAGGAGATTGACAAGCGGCGAGCAGAAGTCGAGAAGGCCCGAAAAGAACTTGAGAGTCAGGAGAACGGCGATGAGACTGCCATTGCTTCTCCTAAAGCGACACCCAAGCCTACACCCAAGGCGACACCCAAGAGTTCCGTCAAGACAGCCAAGGACTCCAGTCCTGCACCTGCAGCAACTGCTTCATCGCCTGCACCTGCCACTGATTCTCTATACATTTCAGACGAAGATGAACCAATCACAGCTGTTCCCAAGACCAAGGGCGGCAAGAGGGCAGGATCTGCGAAGCCCAGTCCCGCTACTTCCAAGGCTGGATCCGCTGCACCGGCTGACTTCTCCGAGCCCATGAATGTGGTGATCACTGGTATCGCGGACTCGATGCGACCCGCAGACAAGAAGCTGAGCAAGCTTGGAATCTTCATCACCGAGGACGTGGACAGTGCGACACACGTTATCTCGGACAAGGTGAAGCGTACCGAGAAGTTCCTTCGAGCCATGGCCAAAAAGACAGTCTTCTTGTCAGAGAAGTATCTACAGGAATGCGTTGAACAACAGACTCAAGTTCCTGTAGTTGACCAATGGCTTCTTGGAGGAGGCAAGGGTGAGTTTGCTGAAGCTCTCGGCCGTGCGTCTGTGCTACAAGGACGATTGTTTGAGGGTCTGACTCTCAACTACACTGCTCAGCCTGGCATGGATGCAATTATGAGCATTGCGGAGGCTCATGGAGCGACTCTTAACAAGGTGAGTCTGCCTGCCGGTCGAAGCAAGCAGCCAGCCAAATTTGCTGAGACTGATAGCTTCTCTGCCGAGTTGGATGGGGTTGACCGCGGAGAGCCTTCTGCCAAGGCTCCGTTTGTTGTATTTATTTGTGTTCCTGGCAAGGCCGAGGAGAAGAAGTGGAAGAAGGCTGTGGACACGTATGTGGGGGAGCACGATGGGGTGAGCTCTCTGTTTCTGTCCAAGGACTGGGTCACTCATTCCATCATTGAGCAGCAGCTGTTGTTTGGTGACTTTAGTTTGTAATTGATGCTAACAGATTGATGTATGTACTGTAGAAGATGCTTGGCACCGACGATAGTCCGGAGACCAAGGGCACAGTTTGAGGATTGAGCTAAGCGAAAGGTATGAGTAGATCAAGCTCGGGGAAACAACTCCTCCGGGGTGGATCGAGAGAGAGACTGGCGGTCAGACTCTTTGTCACCAGCTCCAAGCCACAAGTGGGGTCTTGCATGTCGGTTGCATGATGCAGTGTTTCCCACCGACTGACACAACCGCCCCCCCCGTTCCTTAGTGTCTCTCTCGTGTCTTTCTGGTGTTGACAGATGAGTTCTCAACAGGCTATAAAATGAATTGCTTAGAGTATTGATAATATGGACTCAACGGGTGTATGCGATACTGCACGAGTAGGAATTGGTTGCGAGAACAGCAGATTACGACTGTTGCAACCAGTGAACAACACTCTACAATGCTCCACGGAAGCCAGCCTCTCTGAGACCTCGACTGCTCAATTGACTTCATTCCCCCCCTCTCTCTACCACGTGGATGTTTTTCCGTTTATCCGCTCTTTCATGCAACGCTTGCTTATTTTTCGGTTGACAGAGGGTGCTGTGTTGGGCGCTAATGCACAGCGCAGCGGTTGAGCTGTCAGAGCGAGGTTTCGGGGGTAGGTCGCAGCAGCGACAGGAAGCCGGTTTCTTCGGGTCGCGTCTTTGCTTTTTGCTTCTCGCTCCAACAGTCTCCGCGCAATGGCCAAGACCCCACCCCCCCCCCTTTATCTGATTGTCCTATTCGTGCAGGAAATGAGCACAGTTGTGATTTTATTCATACCGTACATACTCGAACCTCGGCATGGTCCTGGGGCGGTCAAATATCAAAATATGGCTCTCACGTAACCTCGACTTATTTAGTGAGTGAGAGAATGACAGTCGGCCAAGAATCGAAAGTGTCAGGCAGGCTGAAGCTTCGAGCCAAAACACGAGGGCCACAATAGAACACAAGGGCCGAGCCACAGTGACGTGTGTGGGGTCCGGGGGTGGCGTGTGCTGCACACAGTCTCTCTACCCTGACTCGCCCCCATTCAATGACTCACAATGTCGTCATCTTATGCGTGGTGTGCATGGTGTCCATCACTCCTCTTTCGCTCTTTCTCTCTCTCCCAGACTCCACCATTGTAAGGAACTCCCCACCTGATAACCTTTTCTGAGCTATGCTGCCCCATTCAAAGTTGCACGTTATCGTGGCCCGAAGTCGCACAACGGGGTTATCACATGCGTTTTCGTGGTCGGAGAGAATCACGTCCAACAGAACCGCGTCGGTCAATTGGAAGGCACAGGGTCGGCCGACTTATTAGATATTACTCAGCCGTTCGGCAGTCGTGTACAGGCTGTATAACGCTATTGTGGAATGATGGGGAGCAATTGACGTAACAGCATGTCAGTATCGGAGACAGTTGAGGTGAATGAATGACAAGGTGTGAGCAACAACAGTGGTGCTACTGTTGTTGTAGGGTTATGACAAAGTGAACACACATACAAATTCTCATAGAGTAACAGCCTGACATCTCTTTTAGGGCATTACTACCACCACCACAGCCACCACCATCACCCATCCTCAAGTCTGGACTGTCAGGATTACTAAAGTTTGAGCGTTTAATCCGCCAAATGACCACACTGTGCATAAACTCGATTGCCAGAGCAATAGAGTTTGGTTTACTAAGCACAAAGTCTGTTGAGTTGGCTGAGACTTGGATTTATAAAACGCTGCAGCGTCCCTCTTCAAAGAGCCCTTTTCTGCAACTTGACATCTTCTTGTTAACGACACCATCACACAATGACTGACACTTCAAACATCAAGTGAGTATTGCCGCACACAATTGCAGATACCGTCGCTTCCATCGTCTTCAGGAGACGTCGATAACACCCATTGCTCTCTCTCCGACACTGGGGCGTGTAAAACCCTCAACCATCTGAACACACCCCACCCCGCTCAATGCTCACCACAGACTACGACTTAACCAAGTCATGTCACAGGTCCAAGTAAAGTCAGCGCTACACTACACTCTCCTCGCTCCAGCTCAACACACAATTGCTAACCCAGGCCTGTCGCTGACATTGCCCTCATCGGTCTCGCCGTCATGGGCCAGAACCTGATCCTCAACATGGCCGACCACGGTGAGTATTATTCGACAAACATGTGAGCACGGATCGCAGAGCCTTCAATTGAAACAACGTCCTCAAGACATCAGCCATTGTGACACCACGCTGGTTAGCTTGATCCAAAAGGGCGTTGCTGGTTCCATGCACTTCCACTTGCTCATATGAAGGGAGGAAAACTCTATTTTCTTAGCATGTTACCTCCCACACCCAAACCCCCAAATGTCGCATAGTTGCTAACAACAGGCTACGAGGTTGTTGCTTACAACCGAACCACCTCCAAGGTCGACCACTTCCTCGAGAACGAGGCCAAGGGTGAGTATCCCCCAACAACACACTTTTCCACCGCCATTGATCCCCACCTCCCCCACAATTGCTACGTCACACCACAAACACAAAATTACCGGTATCGGCAAGCTAGACTTTCATGCAACCCACGCAGGGTAACAAGTTGAGTTTCAGCCGTACACCTTGCAGGAAATCAGTCATTCGCCGAGGCAGTGTGAAATCACATTGTTTACGGTGATTGATTGATTGACACACGACGATAAGCTACAATGAGGTGCAGGCACGTGACGTAGAATGTCACGTCCCCCACACAAAAATACTAACAAACAGGTAAGTCCATCATTGGCGCTCACTCCATCAAGGAGCTTTGTGCTCTCCTCAAGCGACCTCGACGAATCGTTCTCCTCGTCAAGGCCGGTGCCGCCGTCGACTCTTTCATCGAGCAGCTCCTGCCCTACCTCGAGAAGGGTGATATCATCATTGACGGTGGTAACTCCCATTTCCCCGACTCCAACCGACGATACGAGGAGCTCAACGAGAAGGGAATCCTCTTTGTTGGTTCCGGTGTCTCCGGAGGTGAGGAGGGAGCCCGATACGGACCCTCCATCATGCCCGGTGGAAACAAGGAGGCTTGGCCCCACATCAAGCAGATCTTCCAGGACATTTCTGCCAAGGCTGACGGTGAGCCCTGTTGTGACTGGGTCGGTGACGCTGGTGCCGGCCACTTCGTCAAGATGGTTCACAACGGTATTGAGTACGGTGACATGCAGCTCATTTGTGAGGCCTACGACCTCATGAAGCGAGGTGCTGGCTTCACCAACGAGGAGATCGGAGACGTTTTCGCCAAGTGGAACAACGGTATCCTTGACTCCTTCCTCATTGAGATCACCCGAGACATCTTCAAGTACGACGATGGCACCGGAACTCCTCTCGTTGAGAAGATCTCCGACACTGCTGGCCAGAAGGGTACCGGAAAGTGGACTGCTATCAACGCTCTCGACCTCGGTATGCCCGTCACCCTGATCGGTGAGGCCGTTTTCGCCCGATGCCTGTCTGCCCTCAAGGAGGAGCGTGTCAGCGCCTCCAAGGTTCTCGATGGCCCCGAGCCCGTCAAGTTCACTGGTGACAAGAAGGAGTTTGTCGACCAGCTCGAGCAGGCCCTTTACGCCTCCAAGATCATCTCTTACGCCCAGGGCTTCATGCTCATCCGAGAGGCCGCCAAGACCTACGGCTGGGAGCTCAACAACGCCGGTATCGCCCTCATGTGGCGAGGTGGTTGCATCATCCGATCCGTTTTCCTTGCTGACATCACCAAGGCTTACCGAGAGAACCCCAAGCTCGAGAACCTGCTGTTCAACGACTTCTTCAAGAGCGCCATCTCCAAGGCTAACCCCTCCTGGAGAGCCACCGTGGCCAAGGCTGTCACCTGGGGAGTCCCCACCCCTGCCTTTGCCTCCGCTCTGGCTTTCTACGACGGTTACCGATCCGCCAAGCTCCCCGCTAACCTGCTCCAGGCGCAGCGAGATTACTTCGGTGCCCACACCTACCAGCTCCTTGGCGGTGATGGTAAGTGGATCCACACCAACTGGACCGGCCGAGGTGGTGAGGTTTCTTCTTCCACTTACGATGCTTAAGTAGTTTTTGTGTTGTAAAATGAAATGAGTATATGGTTATGTTTGACTGTGGTTTGTAGGGTGATATACTTGTAGGGTAGCTAAGTATGTACTGTTGCTACTTGCTTGCTGTAGTTCCATGAGCGCTGTTTATAGAGTCTGCACTATGTCGTCCTGACCACTGAAATGCAAACCCACCGTACAATAACAACAATGTCCAATAAATATAGAATAAATACCTCGTCGTGGTCTGACTCGTGGTCGGCTAACTCTCATCCCAGTTCTCTCTGGCATGGGCTTCCTTCATGGCTTCCCCTACCGCCTGGAGTTTGATGAATGACTGCTCAACGTTGTGGTTCACCTGTTCGAAGTGCTCGGGGTTGAACAGTGTTCTCTTGATGGTGTCGATATCACCAGCCTCGGCGATTTCGTACTTGTCCATTCGCTTGTCGATGTTGGATAGAGCACGGGCCAGGTTGATTTGAGTCTGTCTCAGCTGGTTGACCGCGTCGGAATGGTCCTTGCCAAAGAAGCCCTTGTCTGACTGGGTCAGTTGAGAGATTCGCTGGACTTCGTTGAGAATGTCGATTTCGGCCCACAATTTGTCGTGGGTGTCCACGCGTCGTCTGCCGCCACTTCCAGCCGAATATTGCGCACCTGGGGTCTCTCCATCCGAGTCTTCGGGGGCCTCTGAGTCTTCTCCTCTAATGGAGGGTACTCGGAGTCCGGAACTTCGACTGTTGCCTCGTGAGAACTGGATGCGAGTATTTCCCGAGCTAGCGTTGTTAGATGACGTTCCTTGCGCCGTCGACGACGTCAGTGGCGTCTCTGGCGTTATGTTGATGTTCATTGTCGCGTGGCTTGGAGATGAGAAAATAGTTGAGGGCCGTGATGGTGAGATATTACAGTAGCGAGGCTGCATGTTAGAACCCTATCATGAGGGAGTGTGTTTCAACAGTGGTACACGTAGAAGGTATCTGAAAATGGATTATACGAAGAGAGGAAATTGGAGAATGGCGTTATTTGAATATACAAGTTGGATGCTCATTCCATAGTTTAGTCACTTCTACTGTAGCAACCACGAGACTGCGACAATATTGTTTTCTCTCAATAAAAATTGTTGACACACCAGTTGAACATTACTCATGCTCATTTCACCATCAACTGCACGGCACAGTAGTTGAGAAAATGCAAGTATCAGACGCGGCCCATTAGAGATGCTGGGAAACAAAGCATGCAGCTTTATAGCAGTTTCATTTCACTACACACCTTTCACACTCGATGCTACTCATCACACTGCCAAATCTATATCTATCGATTACCATTATACATTATTTTGTCCTCCACTTTCACGTTAGTGTTGCCCGTCTATTTCTTAGACTCCAGCTTCTTGTACACTCGCTCGAGAGACATTTTGATGTCGCCCTTTCGGAAAGACTCCAGATCGTAGTAGAGAGGAGCAATTTCAAGCAGCCACTCGGGCCGAATACCGGTCACGGTTCGAATGTAGTTCTTGGTGGTCAGCACAAACTCGTTGTAGATGACCCACTCGGAGTCCTGGCCCAGCACCGAAGAGGGATGAATCAGCACGTCCTGGTTGTCCTTGACGGTAGTGTAAGAGTTCTTGCCTCCCTGAGAGCTCTTCTTGGCCACCTGCATGAAGTATCCGGCGGTCAGAGCCTTTCTGATGTTAGTGAAGTAGTTTCGATCCTCGTAGGGAGTGGACATAAGTTCCAGTCCGTTCTTCTCCATCAGTCGCTTGAGCTGGGCTCGCACGTTATCGGCAGACTGCAGAGACCGCAGAGACAGGTAGTTCTGGTAACACCACTCGTTAGGGTCAGCCTGAGCGGCATCGGATCTGTAGGCGTGGTAGACGTTGAGAAGAGTCAGATGGTCACCGTCGGGGTGAGCAAAGCTGTTCTTGGCCTCGTCGGCAGCCTTTCGGTCGTTGTTGGGTCGAATGAAGACGTTGGGGACGGAAAGAAGGGCGGTGAGAGACAGAATCTCGTTTGAACAGTAGTAGTCAGGAGAGGAGATGAGCATGACGGCCAGCATGGGGTCCAGAGGGAACTCGGAAGCAAGTCGGCCAAGCTCAGTGAGGTTTCCATCGTCATCGAGACAAGTCAGGTAGTTGAGCTCCTCCAGGGCTCGCATCATAGTCTCGGGAGCAGGGGGGTCCATAAAGTCAAAGTGGACGAGATCGTCAATGCCCAGCTTCTTAAGCTCCAGAACGGTGCTTGCCAGGTTAGATCGCAGAATCTCGGGGTAAGACTGCTCGTTGAGCTCCTTCTTGAATGCATCCTCGGTGTAGAGTCGGAAACACTTTCCGGGTCGGGTTCGACCGGCTCGACCGGCTCGCTGCTGGGCAGAGGCCTTGGAGATGGGAGCCACAAGCAGAGACTCGACTCGAATTCGGGGGTTGTACACCTTCTGCTTGGAGAAACCAGTGTCGACCACGTAGACGATACCGTCGATGGTAAGCGAGGTTTCAGCAATGTTAGTCGAGACAATGACCTTTCGTCCTCCGGGAGGAGCGTCGTTGAAAATCTTCTGCTGCTGGTGGGGGGGCAGAGAGCCGTACAGAGGGTAGGCCACGAGGGGACCACATCCAGACTCTCGGGTGAGCTCATCGGACTCGAGCTTGAGCTTTCGGCAGGCGTCTTCAATTTCCTCCTCACCAGTCAGGAAGAGAAGAATATCTCCCTCGGGCTCGGTGGCGTGGATCTGAAGTACGGTTCGCAGAGCACTCTCAAGGTAGTCTCGCTGGAACTCGGGGGTGTAGTAAATCTCGACGGGGTGGGTTCGACCAGGAACAGCCAGAAGAGGAGCGTCGTTGAAGTACGACTGGAACTTCTGGGCGTCCAGGGTGGCGGACATGACAATGATCTTGAGGTCGGGTCGTCGCACCGCAACCTGCTTGATCAGACCCATGAGAATATCAGTAGCCAGAGTACGTTCGTGGGCCTCATCGAGAATAATGCACGAGTATCGAGACAGGTTGTGGTCATGCATGGCCTCTCGCAGCAACATACCATCGGTCATGTACTTGAGGAGGGTCTTGGGGCTGGTCTTGTCCTCGAATCGAATGGAGTAACCAACTTCCTGGCCAAGGCTCACGTCCATCTCATCAGCCACACGCTTGGCAACGGACATGGCGGCCACTCGTCGGGGCTGGGTACAGGCAACCATCTTGCCCTGCAGCTGAGGAAGGTCGTCGAACAGCACAAACTGGGGGATCTGGGTGGTCTTACCGGAACCGGTCTCTCCAACAAAGACCATGATCTGTGTGGAGTGGAAGGTGTCGAGGAACTGTTGTCGCTGGACATGGACGGGCAGGTCTCGTCGCACCTTGAGAATGTCAAAGTACTTTGTCGACAGCGGCTTGCCGTTGAACATGTTGTTGGGTCCATCTTCGAATTTCATACCATCATCGGCGGAGGTCTGGTGTCGGGTCAGTCCAGACGCCAGCTCCACGAGGGTGTTGTCGGGGACGTATGCTTCCTCCTCGTAGTCCTCGAAGATTTCCTCCTCGTCGGTCTTGGGCTTTTTGCTCACGGGTTCCATTGTATCTGTTGATTCTTTTATCGATGATCAATGAATATGATGGGTCTGGGTGGGAATACAACAGTTCAAATATGTCTATGCAGGATCTCTGAATTTTTTGAAGAGAGTTTGAACTTTATACGGGCAGGTATAGTGGCGAGAAGAGCAGTGAAGGTGGAGGATGAAGGTGAGTGTAGATAAGAACCAGACCCAATTGAAAGTGCACTAAACCAGTTGTACTACTATAATAAATCGGTCCAATCAGCCCCAGCTCAAGACAAATCCTGAACCTCGCGGCCAATCTTGCTAAACACCTTTAGTAAGCATCTTGAACTGGTCATGGTTGCTGACCTCTAAAGATTGACGTTTTCATGCGGTGTACACCGTATACATGATGATTGTGTGGCGTTGTCTTTCTATACTCGCCACATTGAGCCACCTACACCATAGCTACAGTTCGTCGTACTCTTCATTCATCAGTAGCTCCGCTCGACTTCTGTCCCCCGATGAGATTCCCAACCTACCCTAACCACGGCTCCCAAGATCAGCCTGAAACATCAATCTCGGAGTCTCCAGCCCGAGCAAACAAAAATGCGCAATTACGAACTGGTGGGCTTGGGCCGTTCGGTCGCCAACATTTCCAAGAAGGCTTGGGACATTCAGAAGCAAACCATCCATGACCATCTCGAAGGCTCGTCTATTATCGGCGGTCTCAAGGGTTGTGTTATGAGCACAGTGTGAGTATCAACCATTCCGAGACACGCGAAGGCACGTCAAACAACGGCAACTAACACAGGTGCCAACCTGCTCCTCTTTCTACTGCAAATGGAACTATTCCCAGAGACCCTCCTGCTCAGACTGGACCCTCTGGCCTGACACCCGGCGTCCCCAACGGTCCCTCTGGATCTGGACCCGGATCTGGATCTGGATCTGCCAAAATGGTCTTCGATCCCTTCAACAACAAACGACCCACAATTAACGGTAACCCCGTGGATCCTAGCGCCAAGCGAATGTACTCGTCGTCATCCGGCAAGGGCCCCTCCATTGGAGAACAGATCATCGGAGCCGAGGTTCCTAAGGATCGAATCATTGGAGAGAAGGAAATCAGAGAAGAGATGCAGTCCTCTGCCGTTCCCTCGGGCAGATTCGAGCGACTGTTCCATTACGGCTCCCTGGCCACTGGTCTCGGTGTCGGAGCTCTCGGTGAGGGATTCCGACGTCTTACAGGAGACAATTCTCACGCCGGATCTCTGGTGCTTACTCCTGGTAACGTTGAGCGTCTCGTCAAGTCTCTGTCTCAGATGCGAGGAGCTGCCCTCAAGATTGGTCAGCAGCTGTCGTTCCAGGACTCTCGAGTCTTTCCTCCTGAGATTCAGCAGATCTTCTCCCGAGTCCAGAACAGTGCTAACTACATGCCTGCCGAGCAGCTCCACAAGGTACTGACCAAGGAGCTGGGCCCTGGATGGAGAGATGAGCTCTTTTCCTCTTTCGAGGACAAGCCCATTGCTGCCGCTTCCATTGGTCAGGTCAACACTGCTGTTCTGCGAGACTCTTATGAGCCTGTTGCTATCAAGATCCAGTACCCCGGTGTTGCCGACTCCATTGATTCCGATCTCAACAACCTGATGATTCTCATGACCGCCTCCAGCATGCTGCCCGAGGGACTGTTCCTGGACAAGACTGTTGCAAACGCTCGAGTCGAGCTCAAGTGGGAGTGCGACTACATCCGAGAGGCTCAGAACCTGGAGCGATTCCATGAGCTGCTGGCCGACTACCCCGATTACGTGGTCCCCAAGGTTTACCATGAGGCTTCTACCGACAAGGTGCTGACCATGGAGCGACTCCGAGGACAGGATATCGTCAAGGGCCCCTGGGATCAGGAGACCAAGAACTGGATTGCTACCCGAATCATGGAGCTTTGTCTGCTGGAGATTGCCAAGTTCAAGTTCATGCAGACCGACCCTAACTGGGCCAACTTCCTGTACAACCCCAAGACCCACAAGCTGGAGCTTTTGGACTTTGGAGCCTCTCGAGGCTACTCTGACCAGTTTATCAGCGACTACCTCAACTGTCTTCGAGCTGCTGTTCGAAAGGACCGAGCTGCCTGCGAGAAGTACTCTCTGGAGCTCGGATACCTGACTGGTCTCGAGTCCAAGGCCATGCTCAACGCCCACATTGACTCCATGATCACTCTCGGAGAGCCTTTCAACGGCGACAACGGACGAGGAGACTTCAACTTTGCCAACCAGACTGTCACCGACCGAGTTCGAGAGAACATTGGTGTCATGCTCAAGGAGCGTCTGACTCCTCCTCCCGAGGAGACTTACGGTCTGCACCGAAAGTTGTCTGGCGCCTTCCTTCTGTGTGCCAAGCTCAATGCTGAGGTTCCTTGTCAGAAGCTCTTCGAGGACATTGTTGGCCTTGAGGACCAGTCTTAGCCTTTGACTAATGTAAATAGACTACAGTAAATTAACCATGATACGAACGACGCTAAACTGTAGACTACAGGGGACTATTTGTAGATAATGACATTGTGCGCATGGTGTTCATGGAATAAAAAAAACATGATTCAGCGGTGCACGCAAAAAGAAACAGCTTGTACTGAACACTCCGATACGGGGAATCGAACCCCGGTCTCCACGGTTCTCAAGATGAGAGCGTGATGTGATAGCCCCTACACTATATCGGAAATCTTGATTTTAGAGAAAAAGTGGCCTCTACTATGTGAAAAGCGTCATTTTTCGAAAAATTGGCTTGAAACGACCGAAGCCGACCAATTCAGGTGTGTATCGTTCTTTCTAAGTCATTGTCAGGTCGGTACCGAAGATGCCTTAACCTTTGGAGCCATTTTGACGTGCTGGTAGGGTGTTGCTTTTGAGTATCTCATCTCCAAGAAGTTACATGGGGAGTATTAAACACACGAAACCATCGCATTTGTACCACGATGATAATGGTTCTCGCACCGAGGCTCTTTGCTTTAGTTCTATCAGATATCACACATATATTTAGTGACTACATCAATTATTCAAGCAGTTCTACAACCAATAGTGTTACAATGACTTACAACGGTACAACGGCTTACAAGTTCATGCATCAATTTAAAAGAGTAAATGCATTTATTGGTTTTCCATGGACTCCTCGGCATCGTGGAAATCGAAACCAGGAGAATCTTCACGCTCTGCAGTAGCAGCAGCTGTTTTGATTTCGGGAGAAGCTTCGAGAGCAGGGGGTGCCACAGCTTCACGCTCGGGAATAGCCTCTGTGGTGGTAGGTCTGGACTCTTCGTCAGAGATTTCAATCACCTCTCTCTCCTCGACAGGCTCCTTCTTCTTGGCAGGTTCCTTCTTCTCAAATGCTTCTCTTGAAGACGATGGTCTGGACTCGCCCTCGTAGGTTGTGATCATGTCATCGAGAGGGCTGCTCTCCTCTGCAATGTCAGCTTCTCGAGTAGTCTCGGAGACCTCTGGGTCTGCAACCTCAGGCTTGGGAATGGAATCGTACAAAGAACCAGCCGCCGAGTGTTCAATGGCAGGAGACTCTGTAAGATCAGCATCGTCCAGGGGGGTAGCAGAAGGCTTGGAAGCTCGCTCCCAGCGGCCTGGTGAGGTCAGTTTACCAGGTTCATCCTTGTCTTTCTCTTCTGTATCGGAAGTGCCCGTCACTTCAATTGTAGGATGGGGCAGAGAGGGGGTGTTCTGTGCCATGGGGGTACCCTGGTGGATAACAGGGGTAGAAACTGCCGATGTCTTTCCACCTCGATCCTTAGGACGAGTGGGAGTGTCCATATCCATAGGGCCACGGACAGTCTGCTGATGACGGCTTCGGGAAGATCGAGGTGTACCTGCAGATCCCCCGTTAGGAGTACCAGTAGAGTCTGATCGCTTCCGGGCAGGGGAGAGAGCAACAGAAAGAGGAATACCGGGAGAGGACGTGTCATCAAGCTGCCGTCGAGGAGATGAGTTGCGAGACTTGGTGGCAGACTCAATGGCTTGTTGGCGAGCTTCAGCAAGAGCCTTTCGGTTCTGCTCAGAGGAAGACACGTTTCGCTGACGGTTCTTCTTGTTTCTCTGTGCCAGGAACTTGGTATCCAGGCTGTTGAACAGCTTGTCGCCATTCTCAACTAGGTCCCTGAGGAATTTGACGCCATGTTTGCTGTTCATGGTGGTGGCACTCTGTGTCCAAGGTCGGACAATAACACGAGCCAAGTCGGTGAAGATGTAGTCGACATCTTCGTCAGAAATCTTGGACATAACGATGAATCTCTTGAGGTGCTTGATGAGGGCTTCGAGAGTATCGACGTGAATTTGGGGAAGTTGAGAGAGAGTGGACTCAACTTTCTGGAGCCGAGCAGCGAGGCCCTCTTCTGAGGGATTGGCTGAATAGGCAGATCGAATGAGGTCGTAGATGTTGCATGAGACAACGGAGTCGGGCAGTTCCAGAAGATAAAGCTTCAGAAGAGCGATGATCTCACTGGCCTTCAAGCTGCTCAGTCGACGAGGCTCCAGCTTGGTTATGGTGTCAACAAGACGCTTCAACTGGTGAGTCTCCTTAAGAGAAACAGCGTCTGATCTCCAAATCTTGGCGAGATCTTCGTCGACGGAATATGAAGTGTCCAGCTGAGTCAATAACACATGAGCGAACATGGGCACCTGTTTAGCATTACCCTCCTCAAACTCAGCCAGCGCCTGCCGTTCCAGCTCGACTCCAAAGAACTCATCACTGGTCTTCTCTTCGTAGCCTCGATAGGCTGTAGGGTTAGGACTGAAATGGCCTGTCTTGTATCTCTCCACGGTATATCTGATATCCTTGATTGGCTGGATCGATTCGTGGTAAACAGCCACTCTCTGAGCTGTGGTCTGGGTGCCTTCCATTCCCTTGGAGATGGCTTCTCCGAAATCCTGCATGACTCTCTTCAGAGCTGCCAAACGTCCTAGCTCACACTTCTCAAAGAACGATAGAACCTCCAAAATGTTCTCCTCCAGCTCAAACCGCAGTCGCTCGAGCTGCTCAACCTCTTCCTTGTATCGCTGCTCGAACTGCAGCATCTCTGCCCTAGCCTGGATGGGATCAGTCTGTGGCTGGTTTCGGAACTTCTTGATGTATCCTGAAAGAGTAGATGTGGTGGATATAGTGGGAGATTCGGGATGGAGGTGGGGAGTTGTCTGTTCAGCCTTGGGCTCGGGGGTAGAGGGCACATTTTTACCCTCAACAATGGCCATCACGGAATCTTGCCACTGGTAGTTGAGAGAAGAGGCGTTTCCAAATCTGTTACCGACCTGTCCCACCAACCGAATGTATCCCTGGGCAAGCAGGTCCTGTCCAAACTTCTCGGCGGCAGCAATGCTGGGCAAATCCATGTTCTTTCTCAGCCACATGACAATCTGGTCACCTGTCGAAATCCGTTTGTAGGTTCCCAGAATAGGAACTTTGAGAGACTTGAGAGGGATTTCGTTGAGCATGTCGGTGAAAATCATCTTGCGAGCAGCCTCGGAATAAGTCTCGCCTCCCAATTGAGTGTCCCTCGAAGCACCTTCAAATTCAGCAGCAGACGCAGAACTCGAAGGGGGTGTGGAGTTGGCTGTGGATACTGAAACTGAGTCGTATCCATCGGCCTTGGGCGATTGTGGCAAAGTGGGGAACGCGACATTGCTCTCTTGGGCCAGGTCCTCCATTGCAGCACATTTGGTGAAAAAGGATCTCTGCAAAGACTTGGTCGTGGCCAACTGCTTCTCATAAGACCGTTGACGGACCAGATAGCTGTCCCAGGCTGTAGTGACACGCAGCTTGTGTTCCTCCGACCATTGCGCAAAGGGAGATCGCACGTTCTTTTCTAGAGCAGAAGCCACCCGATAATGGGCATATCCCTCTTCAGACATGTCGAGGATCATACCCTCGTACGCCTGTTTGAGCGTGGCTCCCTCATCACGTCCAAACCCCACCTTGGAGGCGTAATGAGAACTGCGAACGCTCTGAAGACGCTGTCCATATCCCTCTTCAATGGTGATTCGAGACGACACCAGGTTGAGTACCTCCTGGTTCTCCTGAATACCCTGCTGGAGCTTGTCGTAGACGGTCTGCACGCCGCCAATATAGTCCTTTGTCCAAAACGAATCTTGGAACGACATGGTGGACGAGTTTTGTTCTAGTCGTGAGGTATGGTGGTCAAAGTGCCGTGATGTGTGCTGTAGATAGACCCACAGGACTCCTTGCCTTAATGACCACCTCGCACGCTAGCGACGCATACAAACAAGGATGGTAAACCTAACCCCGACGATGGTGGTCACGTGATATACGAGTGAGGAGCTGTAAGTGTCTATCGGGACGACATGCTCCATCTGTCTACTAATCTTCCCACTTTCTGATCTCCACAACTCCCTCAAACCCTGGACACACACCCTCCAGATTCTATTTACAGAATCGCCCTGCTTGCCGAGTCCCGAAGCTAAATGCAACGCACGCATACAATGCAGGTTTGGACAATTCCCCCGTTTCAGCATGTAAAGGCGTGTTAACAGCGCCATATTTGGTAAAAATATTAAACAGGTCACGTGTCTGCTGAAACACGCTACTGTATTTGGACCAGGGTGTTAAAGGTGCTATAATACGATTACTTGTATCGCAGCCATGCTACAACTGAGCATAGAATGTCACTGCCCCCACACCCAATGCTGTTTATGAGTGATAAGAGAGAGTGTGGTGTTTACCCCTATGGTGAGACAAGCTGAATGGTATATCAGCCTTTTCACATTCTGAACTTTTGAGAGAAGTGCAACGAGCGCCAGAAGAGTGCCTGTCTCGTCAGCTAGCCATATGTTCGACCTGTTCAAAACCATTCACGTGTTGAGCTACTCGTACTTGTAGCTTTTGTACATTATCAAGGCACTTGTTAAGGTGATTACAGTATGTAGACAGGCTGTAGGAAGAACAGTCGGCGTAAGAGCAGAAACTTGTATATCCCAGAGTAAAAGAAACAGCCATTGTAAAACACAGAATGAGCTATTAATGAACAACATGGGTAGACATTTCTTTCAGAGATCCTCCATGTAGTGAATGAGTCTGAAGAGCTACTGCTAGCACAGAGTACAAGTTTCTACATCACCAAAAACCCTTCCATACACCAGAGAGGTCATAGAAAAGCTTTACACAAGTAGAACTGGAAGAAACCACCCATTTTCGGTTGAATAACACCTCTCCAACCAACACCTTCCACTTCTACAATATCTCACGGGAACTCTATTCGCAAAAATTGAGGCTAACCCAAACCCCCATGCTCCATGCGTTTTTCAAACCAAAAGAAGCGAACCACCATCCAAGTATCGGTAATACAACTAATCGTCGCCAATGCCCCCCAAGAAGAAGAACAACAAGCCCCAGAAGTCGGCCATCGACAAGGACTTCCGTCTGCAGGCCGTGATCCTCGCAGACTCCTACCAGGCCCGTTTCCAGCCCCTCACCAAGGACTTCCCTCGATGTCTGCTTCCTCTAGCCAACACTCCTCTGTTGGAGTACACCTTTGAGTTCCTGGCCAAGGCTGGAGTCTGTGAGGTCTTCCTCATGTGCTGCTCGCACGCCGACAAAATTGAGGACTACATCAAGAAGTCCAAGTGGTCTGACTCACATTCGCCCTTTGAGATCCACACCAAGAAGCTGACCGAGAGTATGTCTGTGGGAGACGCCATGCGAGATCTGGACGGAACCGGCTCCATCACCTCCGACTTTCTGCTTGTTTCCGGTGACGTGGTCTCCAACATCGACTTCACTCCCGTTCTGGAACAGCATCTGCAGCGAAAGCAGGACGACAAGAACGCCATGATGACCATGGTTCTGCGACAAGCAGACGCCTTCCACCGAACCCGATCTCGAATTGAACCCGGCCTGTTTGTGCTCAATGACAAGACCTCCGAGTGTCTGCGATACGAGGAGCTTTCTCTCAACAACCCCACTGGATCCATTGATGTGGACGGAGAACTGCTCAATGACGATGTCACTTTGTCTATCAGAAACGATCTCATTGACTGTCACATTGATCTGTGTTCCATTGACGTGCTGGCTCAGTTCACCGAGAACTTTGACTACTCTACCCTGCGATCCGACTTTGTCAAGAACATTCTGACCTCGGAGATTCTTGGTAAGAAGATCTACGCACACATTGTCACCGACGCATACGCCGCCCGAGTGCGATCACTGCAGACCTACTCTGCGGTCACAAAGGATATTGTTTCGCGGTACTCGTACCCCGTTGTCCCCGATTCCAATCTCATGGACGACCAGACATTCAGCTACCAGATGGGCCATATTTACAAGGAGAAGGGCGTCGTGCTGGCACAGTCGTGTGTCATTGGATCGAGATCGTTGGTGGGACGAGGAACCAGTGTTGGAGAGCGGTCGCTGGTCAAGGATACCGTTATTGGACGGGACTGTAAGATTGCCACTAACGTGAATCTGGTGGACTCCTTCATTTGGAGCAATGTCATCATTGAGGACGATGTGACCGTAAATGGCGGTCTTGTGGCTGACGGGGCCATTCTGAAGAAGGGCTGCAGCATTGGTCCTGGCTCCATTATTGGTCATGGCGTCACTGTGGAGGAGGGACAAAAGGTGGAGGGCACCTATTACGTGCTGGACGGCGACGAGAGTGTTCCTTTTGTCGCCGTTGATGAGGATGACAGCGATTTCGACACCGACGATGAGTTCAACGCCAACGTCGGCTCTTTGGTGTACAATCTCAAGGAGCTGAATCTTTCCGACACCTCCATTAACGACCACTGTTACGAGGATGATGAGAACATCCGAGCCGTGGCTCCCAAAAAGAAGACTCGACGACGACTTTCTTCCACCGTGTCCAACGTATCCGACAGTCACGAGGACGAGTTCCAGAAGGAGGCCATCGCTTCTCTGGACCGAGCTTTCCAGGACAACCACGAAATTGATATCGCTGCTCTGGAGCTGGGTACCCTTCGAATGTCTTCCAACGTGCCCTACGAGGAGGTTCGAGCTGCATCTGTCAAGGCCATCAACGGCTACATCACCCGAGTTCTCAATATGGGTGTCACTGACGACCACAAGGTGCCCACCCAGAAGGTGTGGGGCAAGTGGGCTGAGCTGTTTGAGAAGCAGGTGTTTGAGCCTGCCGACCAGCTGGATCTGCTCAACATTCTGCTCAAGGACTGTTCTCGACGTCCTGTTGGCAACTACATTCTGTTTGCTGCCGTTCAGAGTCTGTATGACGCCGATGTTCTTGATGAGCATGTCATTGTGCGATGGTGGCACCAGCAGCCCGAGGACGTGTCTCCCGAGATCGCCAGTGTGCGAACTCTGCTTGGCAAGTGGGTCACCTGGCTGGAGGAGGCCGAGTCCGAGTCTGAGGACGACGAGGAGTCCGAATAAATCTTATTAGGCATGTGTATATACGAATAGACGGTTAGATGGAAAACTGTACCTACTGTAATGTGACAGTGTCTCAGATCTAACATGAGACATACGATGGCGAGAACGGGACGAGTGTAGGTTCCTTGTCAGCCAAAGGCACAAAGAAATTGAACATCGTGTACTGAGTAGATCTGAGTGCCAGAGACGCACGACTAGCAGCAACGTGGTCCCACTTTTAGTACGGCTTGAAAGGCGTATTTGAAGATACACCCTTGACGTTGACGGACGTTGACTTCCGTTGGAATTGTTCGTCATTTTTACCTCGTCTGAGCGTCATCCTCACCGGCCGAGGTTTAGCCGGATACAGACATACACGGCGACACGCACTTTTCATGCCCTACATTGTGTGTTTCAGGTTTGTTAGAGTTGCCGGATCCACTGGCTCTCGGGTATCGCAGTCACGAAAGTTGGCCGACGGTTATCTGAGACCAGCTGAACATGTGTGCACCCTACATTGATCTAAATTTAGCCCGATTGAGCGGAGATGGTTTTTTCAAGCTGACAGTTTGATGACTAATTCCGTGGAATCTTCCGCTGAGCTTACGAGTCTCTCTATCTGTATACGATATTATCCTGTCTATAATTACTCTCCAGTTTCTTCTCTTCAACACGTCACCAGACAGGAATTTTAAAGGGCTTAAGCCTTCAAGGGCGCAGTCGTCCGCCGTTACTGTGCGTTCGTGTGGGGAGGTATGTAGCTAGATCTGTTGAAGGGAGTGATGCCAAGGGCTGGGTGTGTAATAGACCACAGTCGTTGGTATATGTATCCGAGTTGAGTAGCGTGCAACAAGAACCCGTGGATTATTACGCTTTTCATAACCTCCTCACCGAAAGTTCAACTCCCAAAGTTCCACCTGGAGCTTGTTCCCCTGGTTCCCCTGCAATTATGCACCGTGACGTACATACTGTAGACGAGATGGTGTATATATGTGGGCTAATGGAGTTAGACGAGGGTCCAGAGCGGGGTTTCTGGCGGTGAAGATATGTATGTACAGTACCATCACCTTTTCTTCTGGTGTCACACTTGCCCCAATCTTTCAATTGTACTGGTCAACTGCGGCGTATACATTTCCAACGTCAGGCTTAAGATTAGCGAGAATGTGTGTACCCGTGCCGGTGTAGCTGTTGCACTCACCTCACTCACTTAAGATAATATTGATGTGAAAATAGTGGGGGAGATTGGCGGTGTTAGAGTGGAGCAAAAATTGATGGCGTAGTTGCCCACGGACCCCCCCAATCAAATCGCATTCACTCAGAGTTTCGATTTAGCACTATTAACGATTACCCACCCTTCTATTAAGGCTCAAAACGGTGGGCTCCTTCTGAAGACAGACTCCCTCGCTCCCTCGCTCCCTCCAACTCCTACAAGTAGTGTAAGGTGGGTGCTTCCCAGACCCAACTCTAAAACGGTGAAACTCAAAGCACGGGCCCAGTGCTGCATGCTGGTGCGACCAGTCTAAACATTGATTGAATAACTCTCTGGTCGACACTATTGACGACGCCCAAAATCATTTTTTACCGGTTGGACCACTAAGAACAAGTGAGTATCTTGCCCGAATGCAATTTTGCTACACCCCCGATTCGCAACAGCTAGCTAACCCAGTGTTTGTTTGGCCCTCAACCACCCGCAATAAGGCAAAGTACACGGGGTACGGCCCGCCAAACTACTCTCGAGACAGACTCAATTCCAACGGCTTTTCCGAGTCCTATTCTACAACGCCCTCGTCAGTCTCGCTGAACACCGACTACAGACAGCATCTGGGCTTCACCTCCTCACGTTATCGCAGTGGTGGCAATGACTGCTGTTCTACCGATGGATGCGAACATGATGACGATGCAGGCGAGAGTCCAGGTGGCGACCGAGAATTTGGAGGAGGAAATGGAGGAGGAAACGGAGGAGGAGGAGGAGGAGGAGGAAATGGACACGACAAGGGAGACTACAACCAACACAACAGATTGCCTCCGCTACCAACCATCGACGGATACGGACCCTTGGTGCCTATAGTTCCGCAGTTCTTCCACAGCAACAGCTTCTACCGTTCAGTGAAGCTGTCGACCGGCCAGCCCGTGCTTGTCACTGTGTCTGCCGAGGGCACCCTTGAAGATCTCATTCGAGTGTCGTATGAGTGGCAACTGCTGCGTGGAGACGTGGAGGACGAAAAGAAGACTCAGACGACAGATGGAGGAGAAGCAACGAGATCAGACAGTTTCCGGGACAACCTGACCAACAAGGACTGGGCAGGTCAAGAGTACTCGTTGCCACGCGATCTCGCGGGAATTCTGCGACCCTCGGAACTGGTCCAGGTCAGCTCGGAACCTCCCGTTTCGGCGCTCATCTTCGACAACAATGAGAAGCTCATGACATTGCGTGAGAAGTTTCTGGATACCGATATTATTGAGGAAGAGGAAGTTTCGCCGATCAGACCTCTCAACCCAGACTTGGAGGCTACCCCCCTGAACCCCAAGGTCACCACCACCAACGGTCGTCAAAAGTCGCCTGTCAAGCTGACTATATCGCCAGCTACAGCCAACGGATTGGCGGGAGTGGCAGCAGGCGTGGGAGGGGCACCAACGCCGTTCTCACCCTCTCCTTTCCACAGAACCAAGGACGAGATCCTCGAGATCCTCAGAGCTATCATCTCTGTTCTCACAACAATCGCAGAGGCCCATCAGCATAACATCACTCACCACGGCCTCAACCCGGGACGAATCTTTTTGAATGAAAAGGGCGAGACGTTCATCTCGTCATGGGACTTCTCCTTCTGTCTGCGAGTTGAAGATCCTGCCAAGGGATACAGACGAACTCACATCAAGCAGATGGGAAACAACATGTACTACGTGTCACCCGAGACTACTGGAGAGATGAACCGGCTGGTGGATTTCCGAGCAGACTTTTACTCCATTGGATGCATTCTTTACGAGCTTTTGATTGGGTCTCCACCCTTCAAATCAGCTGATCCTTTGGAACTTGGATACATGCATGTTTCATGTGCCCCAGTGGCACCGCAACTGTTGGCTTCTTGGGTCCCGGAACAGCTTGGAGCTGTGGTCATGAAGCTGCTGGAGAAAAACTCGGACTCAAGATACCAGACTGCCGAGTCAATCATTTCTGATCTGGAGTACATCTACGATTGTCTGGAGAAGGATGTCAAGCTCGACAATGCGTTCGAACCCTCTTCTGGCAGCACCAATGTTCTGTCTCGATTCTTGGTGCCTCAGCTGATCTATGGTCGAGATTCTGAAATCACCACCATGAGCACGGTGTACGAAAAGCTGCTGGAGAAGGGATGTGCTCAAATGATTGTGGTGCGGGGAGATCCGGGTATTGGAAAGTCGCGGCTGGTGTACGAGCTGGAAAAGTCGGTTATTGCTCGTCATGGATATTTTGCCATGGCCAAGTTTGATCAGTACCAGCGAGTACCCCCATTCTACACCACCATCACCATTCTGAATGATCTAATCCATCAGTTGCTGAGTGCGTCGCAAACCACAATTCTCAACTGGCGTGAACGAATCCTTACAAACATCAAGGTGGATATGAGTGTGCTGTTTGGGCCTATTCCTGAACTGAGGCAGTTGGTGGGTCCTGATTATCACGACATTGTGCCCGAGGGACCTCCTCTTGGACCCGTCAAACGAGAGCTGCGAATCAAGTACCTGGTCAAGTCTCTCTTCTGTCTGTTTGGTGTGTTTGGTCTTGCCATTTTCCTTGATGACATTCAGTGGTGTTTCCCCACCGATTTCGAGTTCTTTGTTGAGCTCCAGTCGTTCGCCAAGGAAAATCACTTTGACGATGTCCGCGTCACTCTGGTCTGTTCTGCTATCTGCAACGATGACCCTCTGGCTTCAAAGTGCAACTTCTTGCTGGACATCATCAAGCAGACCGATGCTCCTTTCGTTGAGATTGCCCTGCAACCCTTGGCCAAGGAGGCTGTGAGGCAGATCATTGCCCAGACCCTGTCTATCCGGCCAGCCATCGCTGGATCTTCTGAACGACGGACTTCAGTCAGCAGGAAATCGAGCTTCACTTACGACACCGACGTCTCTACCACCTCCACTTCTTCGGTGGTGGTGTCGTCTACAGATCCTCAGGTTGAATCTCTGACAGACACTGTTTACCGAATCACAGAAGGAAACCCACTTTTCATCAGTTGTCTGCTTAGATACCTGTACTACAGGGGCTACATCTACTTGGATCAAAACACCCGTGGTGGAAACAGCAACATTGGCAAGTGGAAGGTGGACTTCGACATGCTCTTGTCTCACACCCTTCCCCGGTCTGTTCAAGAGACTACCATCTCCATGTATGAATCTCTGCCTCCTCTGACATACAAGATCATCCGGTATGCCGCTTGTATTTGTTCAAACACTTTCACCTTGGAGGATTTGGCCCTGTCTTTGGAGATTTCATTCAGTGAGGCTGCTGAAGCTCTCTATCCAGCTCTGGAGGTGGAGCTGATTCTGCCCACCACTCTTCACTACAAGTTTCCCTTCTCTAAGGCCGACGGAGAGCTCAATCTCACAAACGACCAGATCCGGCAGATTGCTCGACAGGCCAAGTACCGGTTCTACCACGATCTGGTCCAGCAGTCTGTGTACTTCCATATCGACGACAATGAGAAGGCAGAGATCCATCGTCAGATTGGTCTACGTCTCCTGGGTAAGCATGATGCCAAGAAGATGCCTGCCCACAAGGTCTTGGAGATTGCCACTCAGCTTCGAAAGGCTCTGACTATTGTGCGAGACGATGAGAAGATCATCTATCGAGACCTCAACATCCAGGCCGGCCATCTTGTGTTTGACATGACTGACTTCGACATGGCTTTCCGGTTCTTTGATGTGGCCAAGAAGCTGCTGCCCCCGGACCCCTGGAAGCACCATGAGGCCATCACTCGTGACATTTACCTGTCACTGATGGAGCTCCAGTTCCTGCGGAAGAAGCATCAGTCTTGTTTGGAGCTCATCGATCAGGTCTTCCCTCACTGTACCGACATTATGGACCAGGCGCAGTGTCTGAAGACCAAGGTGAAGGCTCTTAGTGCGGTCAAAAAGAAGGACGAGGCCATTGCCGCTTCGTTGGAGGTTCTGGCTTTGCTTGGATTCCATCTCCAGGAAGACGAGGAGTGGAATGAGAAGAACTACTCGATCCTCCGTCACAGAATTCCTCTGTCGGTCGGAGAAATTCGAGACCTGGCTCACAACCCTGTCACCAAGGATGTGCGTATGCTGCTTGCTCACGAGGTCATTTTCATCACCCTGATCCCGGTGCTGCTGTCCAATCGAAAGCACTTCATTCGGTCTCTGACTCTGGTGGCTGTTACTGCATTTTTGGACTATGGTTCTTCGTCTGTCTGCGCTTTTTCGCTGCTTACTTTGGCCTCGCACTTCCAGAAGGACGGAGGAAGCATCAATTTGACCCGAGCTTACGAGTACAGTAAGCTGGCCATTGTCACTTTGGAATGTGACTCTACGGTGAATCTCGACTTCGGCATGAACACGTACGAATACTACGTGCTGACCCTGGCCATTTACTTTGAGCCCTTGAGTGAGGTTATCAGGTGAGTATCCCTACAAACGACATTCATTCTTTTTCTATTCAATCAACTAACACAGATACTATGACATCGTCATGAAGACAGGACAGACCATCTATGATCCCCATGGAACCGTGGCGTTCTCGCTTGGTCTGCGTCCCATGTGCAAGTTCCTGGCTGGTGAGTCTCTCCAGAGCATCCATACCATGTTTGTGAACCTGGAGGCCTCCACGACCCAGCTGGACCATCGAATCTCGCGTCTCTGGCTCAAGATTCACACCCAGGCCATTCTCAACCTCATGGGTGATGGTCACAATGATCCTTCCTGTTTGGAAGGAGAGCTACTTGGGAACAAGGAGGATGTGGAGGAGATCATGTCCAGCAAGGCCGAGGAGGTGCAGTACGCCTACAACGTGTGTCGGCTGCTGCTGGCTGTGGTGTACAAGCACAAGTATGTCGCTTCGGACATCATTCTGCACGACCTGAAGTACACCATGACTACTCTTCCTGTTACCGTTTACCACGTGATTGTCACCTTTTACGGAGCTCTGGCTATCATTGATTCTGAGGGACGGTACAGCGAGGAGAGTGAGCCTCTTTTGGAGCAGTTTGCGCGTGACCTGGAGGACTGGAGTGCTACCTGTCCATCAACCTTCTTGCACAAACACTTGTGTATCAAGGCCGAATTGCATAAGCACACTTGTGACTCGATCATCACTCTTGATACATACGAGGAGGCTATTCAGGCTGCTCTCAAGGAGGGTTTCCTTCAGGATGCTGCTGTTATCAACGAGCGGTGTGGTGACTGGCTGCAGACTCACTCCAAGAACCGGTCTGTCGCTTATTACCAGGAGGCAGCTAAGTTCTACGGCGCTTGGGGAGCTCGACTCAAGGTCAACCAGCTTGTTCACAAGTACCCTGAGATTCAGTCCTCGAACTACGAGCTCAACCATTTGACGTTGTTGACCAACACTTCAGCGTCGTCCAATGCGTACTACTCTGACCTGCGAGCCCGGTCTTCTCTCATCAGCAACTCCGTGCTGGTGCAGTCTCCTCTTCGATGGATTCTGTCTTCTCTGCTTCGAGAGGAGGAGAACAAGGAGCAGATTCCTACCAAGGACATGACTCCCAACGCTCTGCAGGCCCTGGCAGTCAATGATGAGAGTGAGATGATTACGTCTCCTCTCATCATGCAGGGTATTGGTGCTGGCAAGGTCATGAACCAGCAGGGTGAAGAGTCTTCTGGACGAGTGGTGCTTGACCACAACACCAAGCACACTCAGATGCTCAAGGGCAAGAAGACCGACGAACAGGACGTCAAGAGTGCCTTGCAGGCCTGTCTGGATATCTCCGAGGCCATCGACACTAATTCCATTGTTCGAAAGCTCATTGAGAGTGTTCTTGTGATTGGTGGGGCCGACTATGCCGTTTTCATTTCTCTTGATGATGACGGAGGACTGTACGTTGACTCTGTGGGTGTTTTGAACACCATCACCCAGATTCGCCATGAGCCTCTGATTTCTCGCTCGGACCTGGCTCCCATGTCCGTTATTCAGCATGTCTTGATCACTGGCACTCCCATTTCCCGTCAGGCTGACACTCGAAAGTTCGACACGGTTCACGGACGAGACCACTTCTTCTACAACCGTTCGTACCAGAGTGTTCTGTGTATGCCCATTCAAAACCAGATCAAGAGTGTGGGTATTCTGTACCTGGAGCATCAGCACAACTTCCGTGTTTTCTCTCTCCAGCGTATTGAGCTCATTTCTCTGCTGTGTACCCAGGCAGCTGTTTCCATGGAGAAGGCTCGTCTGTATCACCAGATGGATCTGGCCAAGAAGGCCGCCGAGGAAGCCACCGCTGAAAAGGCGTCTTTCCTGGCCAACATGAGTCACGAGATTCGAACTCCGTTCAACGCTCTGCTGTCGTGTTCTATTTTCCTGATGGACACCAACCTGACTGTTGTGCAGCGAGAGTACGTGGACACCATTCGGTCGTCGGCCATGCTTACTCTCAACATCATCGATGCCATTCTGGCCTTCAGTAAGATTGAGCATGGATCCATTGATCTCGAGAACTCGCCCTTTTCTCTGCGGGAGTGCATTGAGAGCGCTATTCAGCTTGTTGCTGAGCCCGCAGCCACCAAGGATCTGGAGCTGGTGCACCTTAACCGATGTGGGGAAGTGGATATCGTCAATGGTGATGTTACTCGATTCCGTCAGATCGTTATCAACCTGGTTGGAAACGCTGTCAAGTTCACGTCCAAGGGATACATTGTGGTGGAGTCGCATGCCGAGCGTGTCTCTTCTGACCATCGATACGAGTTTGTCATTTCTGTGACAGACACGGGTATTGGTATTCCGAAGAATGCTCGAGACAAGGTCTTCCGAGCCTTCTCGCAGGTCGATGGCTCTGCTCGACGAGTGTTTGGGGGCTCTGGTCTTGGTCTGGCCATTTCCAAGAAGCTGGCTGAGCTCATGGGTGGAGGTCTTACTTTTGACTCTGTTGAAGGGGAAGGTACCACTTTCTGGTTCAGCCTGGTTGCTCGTGCGCAGGAGCCTTCCAAGGATAAGGTGAGCATTTACGAGGGCAAGAAGGTGATTTTGGCCGACAGCCATGCTATGGAGAAGGAGAGTCTGCACACTGAGTTGGAGCGTTTGGGTTTTGAAATCACCTGCTGTGACGATTCATCCGAGGCCCGAAAGATTGTGTTGGAGAACCCTCCCAGCACTTTTGTTCTGGTGTTCATTGACGCCCGATCAGTGCCCCACGAGTCCAATGACCTGCACGACATTTCCAGCGCCTCTCCCATCACCAAGTGTCTACTCATGTCGCATTTCGGAGTTCCAATGGCTGAGGACTTCCAGCAGCAGGGCTACAGTGCCATTCTGATGAGACCTATCCAGCGAAGCCGTCTTGCAGACATCATCAAGCGACTTTTGGATGATCAGACGTCTTCTGATGCCAAGAAGGCTCTCAAGAGTGCCCCCAACGAGAAAGGGATGCTCCAGTCTCTTGCTGAGCGTCACCCTCTCAAGATTCTGCTGGCTGAGGACAACATAATCAACACTCGAGTGGCTCTGCAGCATCTCAAGCGTATGGGCTACAATGCCGAGCATGCCAAGGATGGAGTGGAGGTGATGCGAATGTGCCAGCGCGAGATTGACGCCGGTCGGCCCATGTACGACTGTATTCTTATGGACATTCAGATGCCCAACAAGGACGGTATTGCTGCTTCTCAGGAGCTCAAGGAGTTGTACAAGGACGACTGCCCCAACGTGATTGCGTTGACTGCTAACGCTGGAGGGGAGGATCGACGAAAGTGTCTGGATGCGGGTATGGTCAGTTATTTGGCCAAGCCCATTCTTCCGGCCGACCTGGCGGCTGTTCTCATGTCTGTGCAGGTTGCGGAACGCGATACTAAAAAGGTGGATAAGTGAGGAGGGCAAGGAGGAAGACAATATGGACTACAGATGGAACATTAATTGATTTATTATTTATACGTTTGTGGAATGTGCAATTCATAGTGGAATGCAATTAGCCAGTTGTAGTGCTGTAGGAGTTGTGCTTGTTTTTATGGCTATAACTGTATAGATGTCTTAGAAACGCGAAAGAAAGGGTACATACGAGTGAACCAGGTCCACAAGTTCACGTGCAGTGATCACCACAATGTGGGGAATCATTCATGTTTGAGACATACTGACGGAGAAAATCAACCCGCGGCACCGTACCCCCGTCTCACGTGTTTCTGTAGTTACAGTGCAGTCCTTGTTATATAGCCCACCTGGATAAGGTCAGTGGTGCTGTAATTGCAACGGCAATATTACGATACTGTGTGCTGTTAATATCTGACACCAAAAAGTATTGGCCAGTGCAGAATGCGTTCCAGAGGCGCTAAATTAGCGGTTCTGGAGAAAACGGCAAGGGGTAGAGGGACTATTCGGGCTTTGGTTTTGTAAAAACTCATTGGTGGTGCAGGCGTACATATAGTAGCTCTCTCTGCTGGTACGGTACAGTAGTATTCAGTGCTGTACAAATATTCCTCTGTGCTCATATACCTGTAATTAACCACCCCTTAGTTGATTTGCGTCCCCTTTTCGGTCAGACGAGTTTTGCTGGTCTGAGTTTCTGAGCTACGCGGTCCGATCAAGGATCGTCCGATTGTGGAGGGGGTTGGTGGGCGCAAACAATGTCAGTTGCTACAGGAACAGCACGGGTAGTTTATGGACACTCATAGCTAGTTTATGGCGCAACAACACTGCTTGGTACGTCTTCGCACTACTCACCAAACGGGGCTATACAAGGATAGTTCGTATATCTGGTTTACGGTATTTTAATATTTTTGCCCGTACTGAGAGCCTAAGCACCGACCGCGCACTAACTTGATCCGTGGGAAGGTGCCTCATTGGTCTTTGGCTTATCTGTGATGTGGCTGTATGGAGGGGACTGAGGTTGGCCATCCTGAGTGACAGAAGCATGTACAAGTACTCGTATTTGTAGCTGCTACAAATGACTGCAGCTTCACTCACGTCCGGAACACCGGCCCGCCCATGTCAGAATGTAATAATATCCGGCCCAGTTGTTGCCCCACGCGACAGCTTTCCCCTGTTGGCCATTTCTGTCCTTTATGCCTCCGTTTTGAAGTACAGTTTGCTCAGCTCCCCTGGGACGATTGCAACGGACGCTTGGGTTGGCAAAGTCAGTGAGGTGGGGCTTTGAGGGGTCACACGGTGGGCAGATGGATGGAAGAAACACACACGTGGCACAGAGAAATATAGGCAGAGAACACGGCAGATTGTCCACCAGAGCCACTTGCACAAGCACTCGTATTTCACGCCCCCTGGCTTCATATACACGTCAGAAGCGCTCCGTGGCACACCTTTGCATAAAAAAAAGCATAGGCTTGTTCTTGGGTAAGCAGCCTTCTCGTTTGACACCCAAATCCGAAACCCTCAAGACGCTGCTACGTACCACCTCACACGCACGCACTCACATACAACACCCTCCCACCACACACACTCACACCACTGCACATACAACACGCACGCACCCACCTACTCACTCCACACTCCCACACAACCACACTCTCACGCTCCAACCACGCTCCTTGAAAAACACCCCGCTCCAGCCCGTGCTCAGACACCCCCCGAAAAGAGAAAATGCAGACCATAAAATGTGTTGTTGTCGGCGATGGTGCCGTCGGAAAGGTGAGTATGAAGACAGACGCCAGTTTTATCAAGGTTCCTCCTGCGGTGCTCCGCCACGATCAAGAGGTGATGGACGCCGGATAAACAGCAGCCCACTCAGCAGAGAGCCCCAGCTAACACAGACATGCCTCCTCATCTCATACACAACAAACAAGTTCCCCTCTGAATACGTGCCCACCGTTTTCGACAACTATGCCGTGACCGTCATGTGAGTATCTCGCCCTGTTCAGCGGCAAACATTTTACGCGTTGTGATTGTTTGCGGGCAACACGACGACGAAGACGCCGACGAAGAAGAAGACGCCGATGAAAGACGCCAACAAATACTAACCCAGGATCGGAGACGAGCCCTACACCCTCGGTCTGTTCGACACCGCCGGACAGGAAGATTACGACCGACTTCGACCTCTGTGTTACCCCCAGACCGACGTGTTCCTCGTGTGCTTCTCCGTCACCTCTCCCGCGTCGTTTGAAAACGTCAAGGAGAAGTGGTTCCCCGAGGTCCACCACCACTGCCCCGGCGTGCCCTGCCTCATTGTCGGCACCCAGGTCGATCTGCGAAGCGATAAGATGATTCTCGACAAGCTCGCCCGACACAAGCTGCGACCCATGACCAACGAGCAGGGCCACCAGCTCGCCCGAGAGCTCGGCGCCGTCAAGTACGTCGAGTGCTCTGCGCTCACTCAGAAGGGTCTCAAGGACGTTTTCGACGAGGCCATCGTGGCTGCTCTTGAGCCTCCAGTGGTCAAGAAGAACAAAAAGTGCATTGTGCTCTAGTTTTTGCATGCTAATGGGTTAACACAAACGGAAAATTGAATCAAAGCTACAAAAAAAATGAAGAAAACCTGTTTATCGTAGTGGGCGAGGCGTCGTGGTGGTCCAGAGCTTGTATTGTTCGTTCAGGGCGTTTCGGGCGTTCTGAAGAAGGCTCTACGATGTAGGCCGCCTCAAGATGCTACGAGCCGTGTACAGTATGATGGCTCGTTTTGATATAGATGTAATGCAAGCGATACGTGACGCGTGTTTAATCAGCTACTGTAGCGGGCTCGTGCTCCTACTTGTACGATACATACTTGTAGGTCCGCCTACACGCCTCATCTTATTAAGCCAGCACATAGGTCAGGCAGATGTTTGAGCGTGGACGAACTCTATCCTAAGAAATCCATCGAAAAGTTGGGAGTGCGTATTTACACCATACCCTAATATCGACTGTGCGCAGAAAATCTAATCAGAACCTACCAGAACAGCTACACTCCGTACACCACCACCACCACACACACACACACACACACACACGACATCTACGTTGTATTACGACCACTACAACAATGTCCTCCATGTACAATTCCCAACCGTCGGACACTTTGTGTGAGTATCTTTGCATTGGATCTGTTGCCACCTCTTCTTTTTCTTCAAAGCGCCCCCTCTAACTAACCCAGTCCTCAACGGAGAGAAAATCTCAGGCCTTGAAATCGGCAGTCAGAACGTTCTGGCGTGCCAGGCCATTGCCAACGTGGTCAAGTCCTCTCTTGGACCCGTGGGTCTGGACAAGATGCTCGTCGACGACATTGGAGACGTTACCGTGACCAACGATGGCGCCACCATTCTCGCTTTGCTGGACGTGCAGCACCCTGCCGGCCAGATTCTCGTGGAGCTGGCACAGCAGCAGGACCGAGAGGTCGGAGACGGAACCACCTCTGTCGTGATCATTGCCTCCGAGCTGCTTCGACGAGCTCACCAGCTGGTCAAGGTCAAGGACGTGCACCCTACCACAATCATCACTGGATACCGCCTGGCTCTGCGAGAGGCTCTGCGGTTCATCAACGAGGTCATGAGCGTGCCCGTGGAGTCGCTCGGCAAGGACACCTTCGTCAACATCGCCAAGACCTCCATGTCTTCCAAGATCATTGGATCCGACTCCGACTTTTTCGCCAACATGGCCGTTGATGCCCTGCTGGCCGTCAAGACCACAAACTCGCGAGGCGAGGTCAAGTACCCCGTCAAGGCCGTCAACATTCTCAAGGCCCACGGAAAGTCCGCCCTGGAGTCCGTGCTCGTCAAGGGATACGCCCTCAACTGCACCGTGGCGTCCCAGGCCATGAAGACCCGAATCCCCAACGCCAAGATCGCCGTTCTGGACATGAACCTGCAAAAGGCCCGAATGGCCATGGGCGTCAACATCACCATCGACGACCCCGAGCAGCTGGAGGCCATCCGAAAGCGGGAGTTCGACATTGTCCTCGAGCGAATCCACAAGATTCTGGCTGCTGGAGCCAACGTGATCCTCACCACCAAGGGTATTGATGATCTGTGCCTCAAGGAGTTTGTCGAGGCCGGCGCCATGGCCGTTCGACGATGCAAGAAGGAGGATCTGCGACGAATCGCCCGAGCCACCGGAGCCACCATGATCTCCGACATGTCCAACCTCGAGGGAGAGGAGGTCTTTGAGTCCTCTTACCTTGGCCAGGCCGAGGAGGTTGTGCAGGAGCGAATTGCTGACGACGAGTGCATTCTTGTCAAGGGCACCAAGGCCCACCCTTCCTCCTCCATCATTCTGCGAGGTTCCAACGAGTACCAGCTCGACGAGATGGAGCGATCCATCCACGACGTTCTGTCCGTTGTCAAGCGAACTCTGGAGAGCGGCTACGTTGTTCCCGGTGGAGGAGCTGTCGAGGCTGCTCTGAACGTTTACCTGGAGATTTTCGCTACTTCTCTGGGCTCCCGAGAACAGCTGGCTATCTACGAGTTTGCCAACGCTCTTCTGCAGATCCCCAAGACTCTGGCCGTCAACGCTGCCAAGGACTCGTCAGACCTGGTTTCCAAGCTGCGAGCACGACATGCTCAGTCTCAGACTGCTGCTCTCACAGACACCAAGCGACGAAACTACAAAAACTGCGGTCTGGACCTGATCCGGGGGAAGATTGTGGACTCTCTCAAGGCCGGCACCATCGAGCCTACCGTTTCCAAGTGCAAGTCTCTCAAGAGTGCGCTTGAGGCGTGCATTTCCATTCTGCGAATCGACACCATGATCAAGGTGCAGCCTGAGGAGCAGAAGGAGGATCCCCACGATCATTAGAATATAGAAAATTTAGGGCAGGATATGGACATAGCGCATATATGTGAACGAGATTAATAAAAGATACGTGATTTGGTAGGGTGATGCTGGGCTGAGTAAGCAGTGGTGGTGTTTTTGGCTATAAGTTCTGGAACGTTCTTTACTACACATTTAGGAGTAATGGAGTCTAAATGTTGATTTAGACAGGAGAGATTGAGCTGGTGTCAAGATGAGAGCATGGTCGATAACGAGTTCAGGTCATTGTGATACAGTAGCTTGATCGTTACACGTTACAGCTCGAGCTTACGGTGCTATCCTGAGACTCACTGTGAGATGGTGTAAACTCAGACTCAGACTCAGACTCTTGATAGTCCTGCTCCATTAGTTCCAACATTAACTCTGCAAGATTTGAAAGCAAGAGCTCACATGCTTGGGGTGTTGTGGATAGTATCTACGGTAGTAGACCGTACAAGAACTGTTAGAAGGGGTTCAGCGAGGTCCAACAAAAACAATGGATGTTCCACCATGTCGAAACACGTGCACTCCCACTGCATCCTTGGCCTCGATATGCATCTCTGCTGACCAATTCCGAACGTGCAATTTCCCAAGTCTCCTGAGTTGAGCTGCAGACAGGTGGTGGGTGGCGTTACTGTTGGTGCCGTAAAGCAAGGGAGGGCTGTTTTTGGTGGATATTTTTACAAGCTAAAAGAAGCCAGGGTCTGCGGGCATGGATAACGCTGTTGGCAAGCAGGGCGGTAGCAGATGGTGGCGAGTGTTCATTGTCCGTACCGGCACGATATTTGTATTACCAAGCGTTCCCCTCCACAAATGTGTGTGAACCACAGCATCCCCTATCTGGTCAAAACCCCAGACTCAACACACCCAACGGCTGCGTTTAGTGCGGGTAGAGTTTCATCTAAACGGACGTCGTCGTTATAAACAGACGGGTAGGGGACGAGCAGGGGGGTGCTCAAGTAGGTACTAGGGTGGTTTTTGGGGGCGATTCGATAAGTCACGTGACTGTAAAGGTCTCTAGAGCTGCTAGTAAACGTCTTCACCTCCCCTCCACCGGATCCGGGTCCATATTTAGCCCACATCTCCATTGACTCATGTCGGAGCCCTCTGAAGACAATCTAGTCCCGACACTCCGCCCCGAACCTAAGTCTAAGTCCACATACAGTTACAACTAAGTCCCAACACCACTCCGCAAATTTCGTGTTTACCGTACAAAGCGCGTTCACTCTCCAGATTAGCCCGAAAAACAGCCCTTTCACCAGCCGGCCAAGAGCATGTCTTGAGAGTACAAACCATGGGCGACCCGACTGACAGACCTACCAGCGGCCACAGCGCCGACTCCGCCACCACCAGATCCAAGCGCAGAGCTCTTAGCGAGTCTTCTCCCGCTCCCGTCGTAACCGTAAACGATGCAAACGACCAGCACGAACCAATTGTCAAGACGGAAGATCGCGACTCGGTGGAGAGCGAGAGCGGGCCCAAACGACGCAAAACGAGTCTCACGGGCTCGGAAACAGACGACAAGAAGGACGCCAGAGCCACCAAGCGAAAACCGCACTCGAAATCCCGAAGAGGATGCGCTACCTGCAAGAAACGAAGAGTCAAGTGTGATGAAAAGCACCCCGTGTGCCGAAACTGCGAGCACTTGGGTCTGGAATGCTCGTACAAACGACCATTACCAAGTTACGCCCAGGGATCAGGAAATACCACCCCGACCTTTGCTCCCATCAACCCACACACCGTTCTGCCTGCTCCAGTCAGTACAGGAGATGGGGTAAGAGGAGCCCCCAATATGGTGGACCTCAAGCTGCTGCACAACTACATGACTGTGGCATGGAAAACCATCACCGCCGCCGGTATCTCCAACGAGGAGATTTGGGGAGTCGACGTTCCGGCTCTCGCCTTCCAGTTCCCCTTCCTTATGCACTCCATTCTGGTCTTCTCCGCCTCCCATCTCTCCTGTACCCAGCAGCAGAATATGTACACGCGTGACATTGCGTATCATCGTGGAGAGGCCTTGGGACAGTTGCGAGAGGCGGTCAGACAAGTCACCCCCGAAAATACAGACGCTCTTGTAGCCGGATGTATTCTGCTGGGAATGGACGGTCTGGCTAATGCTGCACCCATAGTCCAGGCCTCGGAAGATGCGTCCACGTTGCCTCCCACGGCTTGGATTCACCACGTTCGAGGAGCTGCCTCCATTCTCTCCACAGTCTGGCCTCTTCCACCACACTCTCGGTTTTACCGGCTGATTGGACAGGAACTTATCGACCTGGGATCCCACATTATGAACACCCGCACGGCCCACAAGTTTGTGCACGGTGGTCTCAAGTGCTTCGACGACGATCTCGCCGACTTATACCCCGTGGACCCCAGCTCCGTATACTTTCCTACCTTGGCCTTTATCGATCTCCTGTTCCACCAGCGGTACCGGGCAGACTTTATTCTGCGGGTGTTTGCCTTCCCCGCGCTGCTGGACAACCAGATCATCGCGCTGCTGTTCCAGGGTGATGAGATGGCCCGAAGAATAATCCGTGTCTACTACAAGCTCATGAAGAGCTACACGTCGGAGATGAAGGAGACCGTGTGGTTCCTGGAGGGTGTCAGTAGAATTCTGCCTGCAGACATGGAGGCTCTGGGACCCGTTGGTCTTTCTTGGATCGGAGTGGACCCCGAGTCTGCTCGAATGATGCTTGAAAACCTCCAGCGGAAGAAGGAAGCCATGGAAGCCAACTCTGCAGGCTCCAGCACAGCAGCGTCTCCCCAGATGGGCAACGCTTCCACTCCAGGTGCGCCTCAGACCCCTGGCTCGCCGTCCAAGCTGGAAGGAATGGCCTCCATGGCCAGTCTATTGGGGGCAGGAGCTGCTGGTGGAGTGTCGTCATTGGCCAATCTTGCTGAGATGGCCAACATGAACCTGCCTGCTGAGATCTCCAACTTTCTCAGCAACCCTCGCATGTCGGGAGGGGGCGCTGGGGGCGACATTGCGTCGCTACTGTCCAATCCTCGCAACCTTCACCTGTTCAACGAGGGCCAGCAGGGCCAGATACAGCAGATGCACGAGCTCTTGGGTAATCTCCAGGGTCTACAGAACATTCCTGGGCTGCAAAACCTCAATCTGCAAAACCTCGCCAGCAGCATGCCCCAGATCCAATCTCTGATGTCTCTGATTCCTGGTGGAATTGGAGGTTTGGCTGGGCTTATGGGCGGTCTTGGAGGCGGTCTCGGAGGCGGCCCTCAATCGCCAGCCGATGGACAGCAGCAGTCGCCATCGTCACAGCAACAGCAGCAGCAACAATCACAGCAACAACAACAGCAACAGCAACAACAACATCAACACTCCGGTCCTTCGTCGGCCAACCCTAGCCACTCCCCTTCTCCTAACAGTGGTCTGTAATAGTACATAGTCAAGCGTATTTGAACATGCGAGTAGAGTGGCGGTCGATTCATAATTGTGGCTGCCTGTGTAACGAGTACTCGTACGGGTACTCCAATGTATAGCTTTGCTTTGCCATGTACTTGTAGGGTAGCTCTTGAACATGCATGCTGGCAGTATCCGTAGATCTAAGCTTAGCCAGATGATTGGGTGCTACAGTAGAACGGGCCACTATAAAACCCGACAGTCATGATTATATCACGTGACTCGGACACAGAATGTCAGAAAATGTCGCGTATTGGTGTCCCACCCTGTTTTTCCCTCCACATACCCATCCCATCCCATTCTACCTCTTCTGGTGCCTCCACAGGGCAAGGGCTTCTGGAGAATTCCAAACCAAACCAAATATAAGTTTCCATGCAGCACGATCTAGGGACCGCCTCGAAAGTGGACTTGACACTGTACATCTACATCGACAAGCACTAACAATGGTTCTACACAACCCCAACAACTGGCACTGGGTCGACAAAAACTGCATTGACTGGACTCGACAGTACTTCCAGGAAAAGCTGCCTGGTCTCGAGGCCACCAGCAAGGGAGGAGAGGTCAAGGCCAAGATCGACAAGGTCACCTCGGTGGAGGGCGATGTTGATGTCAGTCAGCGAAAGGGCCGACTGATTTCGCTTTTCGACGTTGAAATCAAGCTGGCGTTCTCCGGATCCAACGGGGCCGAGGAGGCGGCTGGAACCATCACCATTCCCGAGGTTGCCTACGATACCGAGGAGGACGAGTACCAGTTCAACGTGGTCGTCACCAACGACTCCTTTGCCAAGCTGCCCGTCAAGGAGCTTGTTCTGTCCAACATTGTCCCCGAGCTGCGAAAGCGACTGTTTCAGTTCAAGGACGATCTGCTGACCACCAACGGAGCCTCCATTCAGCACCCCGCTGATCAGGTCAAGTCCAAGCTCACCCTGGGCAACCTCAGCAAGCAGAGCGACTCGTCCAGCGCCAAGTCTTCCGACTCTGCTGCTGCTGCCGCTGCCCCCAAGTCCTCGGGCTCGTACAACACCACCAGCATTGAGCTGGACCCCATTTTCCACACCTCGGCCGACCAGCTGTACCAGACCTTCCTGGACCCCCAGCGAGTGGCTGTGTGGTCGCGAGCTCCTCCCCAAATTGAGGAGAAGGAGGGCTCCGAGTTTGCTCTGTTTGGCGGAAACGTGTCTGGAAAGATCACCAAGCTGGAGAAGAACAAGCGAATCGTGCAGAGCTGGCGACTCAAGGAGTGGAAGGATGGCCACTTCTCCACTCTGGACCTGGAGTTCAAGGAGGGAACCAGCGACACCAAGCTCATTGTCAAGTGGTCTGGAATCCCTGTTGGCCAGGAGGACGTTGCCCGGGGTAACTTTGAGGAGTACTACGTCAAGAGCATCCAGGTTGCTTTCGGCTTTGGAGCTCCCCTGTAAGTAGGATGTATTGGAAGGGAACACCAGCTAATCCATCAGATATACAATAAATTAAGATATACAGTTCAGTGGATATAATAGTGCGATAACGCGTAGTCTACAGGCACACCAGGTACAGAGGTAATTAGTCTAGTTCTAGGCTCAACTCTCACTTACAATAAATTAGATATATATATACAGTACATGCTATGCGGTGACAGCGGGGGGTGCCATAGAAGGAGAAGCGGTCGAGGGTTCAGGCTCCTCTGTCTTGACAACGTCGCCGTTTGTCTTTTCGTCCTTCTTGTCGCCCTCATCACCATCTTTCTTGTCGGCACCATTCTCCTCACCCTTCTTATCATCATCACCGCCATTATCACCATCCTCATTCTTTCGATCTCCTCCCTTCTCCTCGTCCTCCTTCTTAATGTCAACATCCTTAGGCTCCTCCTTCTTGATGTAAAATCCATCAGGAACATTCTTGGCACACTTTCCACCATCATGTTCAGTGAAGACACCTCCCAGTCCCCAGTTCCAGTTGTATCCTCCCTCACGAACAGTCTCAATCACCTTGAACGCTTCGAGAGAGGCGTAGTATAGGCCCTTGGATTTAGAATCTCGGAACCGGGCTGGCTTACCCGTGACCACACAGTTGTTGATAGAGTAATCACGGCCAGTAGGAACAACAGCCTGGGGACCGAGAAGGTATCGTTTGACCTCGGGACGGGAAAGGTTACGGTCCTGAGCAAACTCTAGCAGTTGCACGACCGAGGTGCCAACCTTTTCCTGTGGACCTTCGACCGGAGTCTTGGCCTTCTTAGGAGCCGCTGCAGGTTTAGGAGCAGGCGTCTCTCCATCACTATCGCTGTCCTCGTCCTTTGCCTCTGGCTCTTCCGAAGCAGCTGCATCGGGGGTTTCTGTAGCAGAGATGGCTGGCTCCTCCTCCTTTTTGACAGCAGGAGTTGTGGTGGCCGATTCTTCTGTTGGTTCCTTATCGTCATCTTTGGCGGGGTCCTTAACTTCGGCTTCAGAAGCATCAATCATCTCCACATCTTCACTTGCTTCCTTGGCGTCGGTTTCATTTTCGGCCTCGGGAGTTGGCTCGATTGTTGTAGGTTCGGCTGTACTTGCAGGCTCCGCAGTGGGCTCTGTGGACTCTGGTGCAACCGATTCATTGGGGGTTTTGGTCTCTGCAGCTGGCGTCTCAGCAGCTGGCGTCTCAGCAACTGGGGTATCCGTAGTAGCACCGTCCGCTGTAGCACCCCCTGTAGCACCCTCCGTGGCAGCAGCACCGTCTGCCTTGTTGCCCTCCTCCTTCGCCTCCTCCTTCACCTCCTCCTTCTTAATCTCGACCACTTCGACCTCTTCAACACCTGGTAGCGGAATGGGATCCACCAATTTTGACGAGCTGAGGAACCGAATGAACGACTTTAGCGGGATTCGCTTGGCCAGCATGGCCTCACGTTGGCGCTGCTTTCGCAGATCCTCCTGGCGGAAAAAGTTGTTCAAACTGTCAATGTTCTGCTGTTCAGTGATCTTGGCTTCGGCTAGCCGTTCCGCCTGAGTCAGCTTCTTGACCACCTTCTTCTCACGAGGCACATACGCAGCCCGCTTCTCCTCCTGCTCCTTGAGTCGCTCCAGCACCTCCTTGGTGTTCTTGACGGCTGTAGCTCGTCTGGAAACACGTCGATCCGAGTTGATGAGTTCCTCCACAGTCGTGCTTTTTCGTTTGACGGGCTTTCGAGCCTCCTTAGCAGCCTTTGCACGTGCCGCGGCCTGCGCCGTGACTCTGGGCTTCGCCAGCTTCTCCATGGTGGGGATTTCGTACGCCTTTCTGGCCGCTAGTCGTTTCCTTGTCTTCTCCTCCTTTTCGCGTTTCTGTAGCTCTTTTTCACCGGCATCTTCGGGCTCGCTGTCGTTTTCGGAGTCAGAGTCCGACTCCGAGAAGAAGTCGGAACCCTGGGCGTCAGACCCGGCGTTCTCGTCGGATTCACCATCCTCCTCCATTTCCGTGGTTTCGGCTTCAGTTGACGTTTTTCGACGCTTTGGCGCTGGTGACGCGGTTCCCTCGTCTTCCTCCTCATCCTCCTCGTCGTCGTAACCAGGTATCTCAGGCTCATCGGCTCCAAGCTCGAATTCCTGGTCATCCTCGAACTCCATGAAAATGTTGTGTTCGTCATCGTCGTCCAGCGGCTCCTGGGCGTCCAGCAACGCCTTGAGACGGTTTCCGGCATTTGCTCGACGCTGACGCGTGGCAATAATGCTTTCTTCAAGAGGCATCCTGTTGATGTCGTTGTAGTTGAACTTGTCGAAATCTACCAAACTTGTAACTGTAGACAGATAGTTGGTCATGCATGCCACTCTCAAGGTTTGGCGAAGTGTGTTGCTGAGTAAGCCATTCCCAGAAAGCAGTTGATAACGCAGAAGCAAGAGGCATTAAGGCAATTGTTACTAATGGACACCCTTCGGCTTTTCACCCTTCAAGTCTCTCCTCACATAGCTGACTAACACACCCCACTACTCGTGTCCCATAGCAAGATCCAACATGCATACCTAAATTTTATATTCCCGCCCGCCGAACCCTCGTCACCACCACAGCCATGAACCGAACCACCGCTGGACGTCTTATTCGGGCCTTCCACTCGACCGCCCGAGCGCGGCACGGCACCGTCGGCTCCACGTCGGCGTCCGAGGAGGAAATGAAGCATTTCAAGCAATTGGCCGCCACCTGGTGGGATACTAACGGGCCCCAGCGGATCCTGCACAAGATGAACCTCCTGCGAATGGATTTCATGAACGAGAACCTGAAGAGTCTGCAACAGAACACCAGCCAATCGTCCGTCAAACCCGCCGGCGTTTCTCTTGACATTCTGCCCGACTCGGATCCTCGAAAGAGCACTGCCACCCAGCTAACCAACAAGAAGAGCGTGCTCGATATCGGATGTGGAGGAGGCATTCTGGCAGAACACATGGCCCGTTTGCCATGGACCTCGTCAGTCGACGGAATTGACATGTCGCCCGACGTGCTCCAGGTGGCTGTGGAACATGCCAAGAAGGACGCGTCCCTCGACAAGAAGCTCAACTACAGACGTATTGCACTGGAGGACCTGCCCAAGAACGAAAAGTTCGACATTGTCACCATGTACGAGGTGCTGGAGCACATCACGTACCCTGCCGAGTTTATGAAACACGCTCTGTCCAAGGTCAACCCTGGAGGATGGGTGTTTCTGTCCACCATCAACCGAACCCCCATCTCGTGGTTCACCACCATCTTTGTGGCCGAGCACCTCATGAGATTGGTGCCTCCCGGAACCCATACCTACTCCAAGTACATCAACGAGGAGGAGATCCGGGACTTTTTCGCTACCCAGAAGGACTGGGAGTTTGTCGACTCCAAGGGATGCATGTATGTTCCTGGATGTGGATGGGTGTGGACCCCCAACGAGCGAATGGGCAACTACATGATGGCTTTTAGAAAGAAGGATTAGAGGGGTATTGTATATAGATAATCAGTATTGGTTTATTGGATGATGCACTGTGACTTTTACTACAGTACAAATAGCTACGGTATCGTTCGAGTTGTTCAAAATGCTCAATGTTCATTCATTGTCTATTGTTGAGAAAGGTATGATGCAAGGCAGGAACCATGTTGTTTCGTCCATCACGGGAAACCAAACCAGGGTTGTTGCGGGACACGGGAATGGTGGTGCCGGTGGGGGTGGTGTCGTTGGAAGTGGAGGCAGCTCTGCCTCGCTCCAAGGCCTTCTTCACGAAATCGGCCATACCAACATCCACGCCACGGTACTTCTTGAGCCAGGGATGCTCCAGCAACTGCTGGTAAGTGGGCCGCTGGTAGGGCTTCTTCTGCAGACACTGGGCAACAAAGTCCCGTGCCTCAGGCGAGAACCGCTCGGCAAGTTGAGGCGGATCTCCAGAAACAATGGCACGCAACTGGGCGAAAACATTGTTGTATGCTTCGGGAGGGTAGGGGTAAGAGCCCTGGGCGATTTCCAGGATACTCACACCCAAACTCCAAATGTCAGAGTTGGCAGTGTATGTCACGTTGCCTGAATCGGGGTTGTGGATACGCTCGGGAGCCATGTAGGACTGGCAACCAATCACGGTGGAAGCCTTGGAGGCCACGAGGTTTCCGGAGACACCGAAATCACACAACTTGACCTTTCCGTCGGTGTTGATGAGAATGTTTGTGGGCTTGACATCTCTGTGGATGATGTTGTGCTCCTCCTTCAGGAACATGAGTCCCCGAACCACGCTGTCGGTGATGGCGGCCAGGCAAGGCTCATCCACTCCTCCAGCGTACACCTTGTCCAGCGATCCTCCGTCCATGTACTCAATGCATTCGTAGACGGCTCCCTCGACAAAGAAAGCGCCGAAAAAGTCGACAATGTACGGAGACTCGCACTTGTGCAGAATGTCCAGCTCCATGATGATCTGGGCAAACTTGGCCGTGTCCAGCTCCAGCTTGACCTCCTTCATGGCCATGGTGATGCCCGTGGGCTTATGCAGCACCTTTGTGACTGTGCCGTAGTTTCCCCGGCCCAGCTCTCCCAGAGGCTCCAGCTCGTCAATGTTGATTCGAAACGAGGTTCCTCCGGAGAAATCGATTCCCTCCGAATGCAAGCTGGCCTTTCCAGCAAAGTTGAGCTTTCCTGTGTTGATGTCGACAATCTTGGAAAACTGGGCAAACAGACCTCCTCCCTGGGCCGGAGAGCCCTGGTCTGGTGCCTGGTCCTTGGCAATGGGCAAGGGAGCCGAGCTTCCGTCGGATGGGGTGACGGGGCTGCTGCTGGGCGATCCGCTGAGCGACAGCTTTCCGGGACCCTTTCGCTTGATGGAGTTTTGCGACGACAGTCGGCCGGGAAGTCGGGCTCCTGACTGGACGGTGGGGCCTGTGAGTCCACCGGTGAGTGCACAGGAGGGTGTAGAGGAAGTCGATGATGCGTTGGAGGACGACGAGCCCTCTCGAGACCGGCTGTCTGTCGAGGAGCTGCCGTTGTTGTCTCCATTGTAGCTGAGCTTGGAGTAGTCGGGTAAATGCAAATTCATGGGTTTGGGGGTGGAAGCGGCCGAGTTTTGGCCGCTGCACTCGTCGTCGGAGACGAGAGGGGAACCTGGCAGACGCATGCCTCGTCGTGACGACAACGACGACTGTCTAGAGACGGGCTTGGGGCCTCCAGAGAGTGGTCCCGTGAGTGGTCCTGTGAGCGGCCCGGTGAGAGGGCCGCCGTTGAGAGGACTGGATGCGAGGCCTGCGGGAACACCACCGGTATAGGACTTGGGCAAGGAGTACCCGCCAACCTGGTCCGGGTTACGTGGTCCCGACGACGACGACGACGCTGTGGTGAAGGGCGAGACTTCCGGCGAGGTCAGCTGGGGTCCAAAGTCTGTGGTCACGTGGGGGTGGGGACGTTGGCCCGACGACGACGTCTGCCACGAGGGAGGAGTGCGGTCCTGCGACTGTTGTTGTTCCTGGTGATGCTGCTGTTCGGGCTCTGGGGGCGACGAGTGGGATCGGTCTCGGCTCATTCGCGACATGTGGATGGCCTGGATACGGGCCAGGGTTTCTGCCGACACTTCGGACAGGTGGTCGTTCTGTGCTGGTGGAGCAGCGGTGACGGGAGCAGTGGACGCTGTGGGGGTTGTGGTCTCGTCCTCTTCGGCCACGGAGCCCGAGCGCGAATGCAACGAGACTCTTCGGATGCCTCGGGCCTCATGCAGTCCCTTGAGAGGGTGGCGATCGGGATTGCGATCGTTGAGCGACAAGTCGGACAGCGATGGCGGAGAGCTCATGCTGTTATGGAGGGTGGAGGGGGAGGGTGTGTGAGAAGTTTAGGTGGGCACGAGAGATGTGGGATACGTGGCCTATATGCTGTGTGTTGCGCGAGTCTCGTGGGTGCGGTTTGTCGTCTTGTGTCGTCTTGTATCGTCTAGTGTGCAGTGTCTGTTGTGGTGTGCAGTGTCTGTTTGCGGTGTGTGTGCGTGTGTGTGTTCTGCTGCTACAGTCACTAGGCTGACGCTACCGTATGGCAATTTGGTGTACAGTAATTTGCCCACTAAGGTTCGGATGAGCAATGTGGGGGGTTGTGGGGGCAAGCGAAAGTAAGCGAGCGAGAGGGGTGGGGGCGCGGGAAGAGACGGCGATCGGAACGTGGAGGGTAGTTGACAGTGGCAGTGGCGTTTTCCGGCGTCTCCAGGTCTTTCTGAGGTGTTTTGGTGGAGTCTTCCGTTTTTCTGGTTGCCAATCGTACCGCAGATTTTTTGACTAATCAGACAAGGATGTCAAAAAAGTTGCCTTGGCCAACTAAGAGCCTGTTTGAGTGTTGGGAGTTCGCGAGTTTAAAAGGCAGCCAAAAAAAGCGGCCTGGTGCGATTGACGTGACGGTGCTACAATAGCCGGCGTATGGAGTGGAGTGGGGGCGTGTATGAGAGATGAGGCTTGGAGAGTGCACGAGAGTGGTGATTGCACTTGTAGCAAAAGTCGGTAATGGAAGTCAGCTGATCCACGATGGAACGATATGCAAGGTAACGGCTGTACACCACACGGCAAAAGAGCCAACTTAAGAACCCTGCCAGGCCCCAGGAACGGAAAATCAGGCACGGCTATTTTTGGTTCTTTTTTGGAGTCCGCATATGCCCGTACGGAGTGCCTAAGCTCCGCGGACAAAACGAGACGGAAGTGGAGGGCTATAACAACGGAGTGCAAACGTTTAACTGATGGTGGGAGGTGTCGTCTGAATGAGTGGGGCAATTGCGTGATCCAAGTAGATGATTGTACTGTACTTGAGTCAACTACGTCCACACTGTACCACAGCAACCACCACCACCCTCTCGATCCCGATGCTACCCACCAATCTAATAATAGCCCACGTCGGACATCACCAACGTTGAAGAATGGAACAAGGGGCTGGCAGACACACAAGGCATTTAGTATGCTACCCCGACAAACGAACCAGCCCTTGAACAAGGGGATCGTCACACGTGGTTGCGAGAGAATACGAAGCGGCCAAGCTGGGTCTGTGGGGTGAGAGTGGGGTGGTGTGGGGTGGGCGTGGTCTTGACCGTACTGGTGTACACTGACCGATTCTGGTGCGAACAGTAAAGATCCACATTTCAACCATCACGCCTCATTCCAATTACGTCATGATCCATAACCCATGATACCCCTGCCTTACAACGGTTTACCCCATGAGAGCAGCAGTTGAGGGAGCCAATGCCAGACTCCGAAAGAGAAGAGGGCCGGGCCAAAAGAGACCAATGAGCAGCGTTGGCCCCTCGTATAATGCATGGAATGTCTAATCTTTCCCACTTTTGTTTTCAGGTCTAATCTTCTAAATTTAACACTGGCACTGTACATACGGGAAGTTGAGACATTGGAGATGAGCTAGAGTTTAGACGGGTGCTAACAGAGATGAGTGTGATGAGGGGTTGCGGGCTAGCCATGTTGATTCTGGAAGATGGGATCAAATGGTGATGCTCTTTTCAATTAATTTTCCACTTGTGGACTTCATTTTCTCTCCCTTACATGCACATATTTCCACCTCTACAAACGTCGCCGTTTTTCAGTTAGGCTCCTCTGCGTGTTCGCATGGACTTTACCTTATGAACACCCGCCATTGCAGCTATCTGAACGCTAATAAATTATCCACGCTAACAATTATTTTTAGACAGAGCCGTGCGGTGCGTGCGTCACAACAAACACACCACACACACAGTTCACAGGGACCATGGATCAGACGCCCAAAAGACGAAAGACCGAGGCCGACGATCCGGCCGCTCTTCCGTCTGCAGCTCCCAATCTCGATGATGAATGGGAACGGTTCCAGAGCGAGGTGGTCCACGCAGAAACAACTTCCAAACCGGCACCTTCGGTTCTAGATCAATACACACCTGATCTGGAAGCCAAGGCCGTGGACATTCATGGCAAGTCTGTCAAAGATGACTCCGGGGAAGACGTCAATGCGCTCGAAGTGCCCGAGGACCTCAAACAACGCGAATTGGACAACCTCGAGGAAGCCATCCAGGAACTGCAGCAGGAAGAGGAGGTTCAAGAGGATCTGAAAAGCCGACTGAACCGGGTCAAGGAGCTGAGAAAGGGCAAGGCGATGAAGAAAGAGGAGGAAAAAGAAGAGGAGGAGGACGATTCAGAGTCCGACTTTGACGAGGACAAGTTGTGGTCCCAGAGGGGCATTTGATGGTTGCATGTTTGACCTGGAGGATTGCCGCAGTCCTGGTAGCTGATGTATATATAACGGAATTTATTTATTTGGTACGAGACTAGATGATTGCAGTAGTTGATGATTGGTATATGGTTCTATAGATGGTAATTATCCACACACACCTAATGTACGTACAGTAGGTCAAGCCTTAGTAAATACATCTAGGACCAAACGAATAGTTGATGGTTACTCTTCGAGACAGGAGGCAGAGAATGCCGAGTTGAAGCAATGCTAGCACTTATGGTACAATTGGTCAGCAGTCGAGACTCAGTTGAAAAGCTGCAGACGAGACTGGATCAGGTCTTTCCCGACGATGGCCCTAACGAGATATCAGAGGTAGAGATCACCGTAAGGAACAATACCACAAGTACAGAATGTGAATCTTTGCCGACTGTTGGCGAAGATCGCAAGTTCATGACAAAAGTGGGAAGGCCTTTTACGCCGAAGAGGCAGGTGGTGGGAGAGCACACCAACGAAATGTCACACAAATAACCAAGAGTTATCGTATCTATACCAAGTCATTAGAAGGTAAGAACATATTCATCATCGTAGAATCTGTAGATACATCAAACGGTATATCTAGGCGGAGATACATCACTCACCTAGACTGGTGGAGGGTGTTTGGGTGGTTCAGCTTCTTCCCGAAAAAGATGTGAGAAGAGCGCAGCATCATTTTCGAGATCCTGGCGTTGTTTATCTTCAATACTTCGATTCCTAGCTGAATAGAGAAGTAATAGAGCTGTTATAGCAAGACAGGAGATGACTATCCCCACGATTACACCAACTATCGCACCAGTGCTGAGCGAGTTGGAAAGTAAAGAGACGGAATTCGTGCGTATTTCATTTTTGAGGTTGCCGGAGATCATTATTGGCGGGTCAAGACTCTTTCGGTTCCTTTTATAGGTCATTCATCATCTCATATCGATGTATTAACAGTTGAGACATGTCTGCCTCGTAAAAATGCAACTTTCAGATCCGCCTGCAGGCATGAGTGTGGGAGTCAGAGGTTTCAAACTTTGTCATATAGGTTATCCCAGTATGATGAAACAGGCAGTATTCTTTTCCAGCCAATAAATGCAAAAGCGCGCGTTTTAGCCCAGATTTCGGTATATATTGTTTCAACGCATTTTTTACCCTGTAAACGACGACGACTACCAAACTTCTCAGTGAACACACTCACCCCCAGGTTGCCTACCCTTCGACACTCAGATGAACTTCACCTAGATGGTGAGGTTTAGTGCTAGAGATCAAAGGATGGCCCCTTGCAACTGGAATGTCACCCAGTTGCTCAATTCAGTGCCCACAAGGCACGCCCGGACGGATAGAGGTCGCTCTCCCGTCCCTGGTGGATAGAAAATCGCTC
>ULGQ01000006.1:1680608-1752326 GCA_900519045.1 Yarrowia divulgata
TTTTTTTTTTTTTTTTTTTTTTTTTTTTTTTTTTTTTTTGACCATCTTTTTTGGCCGAGGATTACGTAATCTCATATTTATATTTTAATGTGATAAGTTGAATAAAACTGCGAGGATGTGGCGTAATGGTAGCGCATTGGATTTCGGTTCTCATAGAACGACGTCCTCCAAAGGCTGCGGGTTCGAGTCCTGTCATCCTCTCTTTTTTTATTGTTTTCCCCTCGGAAAATTCAAGCATTCTTTTTGCCCGCCATACCAACAAACACCTCAAACACGTTACTCACATCCATACATCAATTTCTATTCTTATATACGCATCTTTCCTCTTTTCGTTTCCCTCGTCTCCCTCGCTTAAGAGAGGGACATGGCCCAAGGAAGACCAACAGCCAGACCAGGTTTGTGGATGATGGTCTGGTGAGTAGCACCAATCTGCTTGGTCTCGTACTTGGGGTTCCAGTCTCGTCCTCCCTGTCGCACAGTGCAACCGACCGTAAGCATCTCCGGCGAGTTGATGATAATCTTCTCAATGGGGATATCGATGGCTGTGTGAACAAAGTCAAACGACTTGGGCTCGGGGTTCAGAGATGTCGACTTGAGCACCTGGCCGTCAAAGTGGTACTTCATGTGGATGTAGTCTCCATGCTGGTAGTCGTATCCCTTTCCATCATCAAGGTACAGCTCTCCCTGAGCGTCCCACATGGCGTTGGCGTTGACAACCAGAGTGACGGGGTCCATGATCATGAGCTCGGAGGATCGTCGGATTCGGTCTCGTCGAGCGTAAATGTGACCGCCTCGCTGAAGGATGGGAATGGTGTCGATGTTGGCCTTGTATTCAAGCTCGTAGCCGTTGTCGTTCTTCTTGTGGACGAGCTGAGAAGAGTGGAAGTCGTAGTACACCTCCTCATCGGGAATGAACATGTTGACGGAAGTGGCTCCCTCATGGACAACAGGGTGCACAAGAAGACCGGTGTTTCCGACAAAGAAAGAGTCGTCTCGAGCATAAGCATCGGGGTTGTTAGGGGCCACGTAGAAGAGAGGCTTCAGAATGGGAGCTCCAGACACGGAGGCCTGTCGGAAGGCTGTGTAGATGGAGGGCAAGAGCTGGTATCTCAGACGAATGGCATTTCGGAGATGATCAACATGCTCTTCCTCGGCCAGCCAGGGCTCTCGACGCTTAGTATCGATATGAGCATGGGCTCGGAAGAAGGGGTAGAAGCAGCCAGCCTGGTACCACCGGGTGAGCAGCTCAGGAGCAGGGTTTCCAAAGAAACCACCGACATCAGCTCCAGCAAAAGGCATACCAGCTACATTTTGCGTCAGAACCATGGGAGTGGCAATCTGCAGGTACTCCCAAGAGGCCTCGTTGTCTCCAGTCCACATGGCGGCAGTTCGCTGAGTACCAGAGAAGAAAGATCGGGTGAGGATGAAGGGTCGAACAGCGGGGTTTCGGGCAGTCAGAGCAGCAAAAGTGGCGTTGATCATAGACATTCCAAAGGCGTTGTGAACATCTCGGTTCTCGTATCCACCGTAATGGACGGTATCTCGAAGAATGGAGGTTTCGGGGCCGTTGAAAACAGAGGGCTCGTTCATATCGTTCCAGAAAAACATGTTATCGGCCTCAGCGGCAATACCCTGGGGCTCCTTGGCATGCATGGACTTCCAGAACTCGGCGGCAGCAGGGTTGGTGGTATCGATCCACACAGATTTGCCGGGCCAGCAGTCTCCCTCGTAGGCATCTCCAGAGTTGGACTGGATGTATAGACCCTTCTGCTTGAGAGCGTCGTACACCTTGTAGCCCTCCTCGAGCTTGATGTGGGGATCGATGATGACAGTCAGCTTTCGACAGGTCTTGTCAAGCTGGTCAAGCATGTATCCAGGGTCGGGGAACACGTCTCGGTTCCAGGTGAAGTACTTCTTGGCCTGGGTGTACTCGACATCGAGCCAGATGGTATCGTAGGGAATGTCGTACTTGTCAAAGTTGGCGTGCACCTCCAGAACATCGTCCTGAGTGTTGTAGTTCCATCGGCACTGGTGGTAGGCAGTAGAAGAGAGGGGAGGCAGGGTGGTAAAGCCGGTGATGCTTCCATACTGAGTCACAATGTCCTCGGGAGTGTTTCCGACAAAGACGATAAAGTCGAGAGTGCCGGACTCGGAGATCCAGTGAGTATCGGTGTAAGAAGCCTCCTTCTGAATGTCGATATAAGTGTCAGCAGCATTGACCCAGAAGACACCAGCAGAAGAGCCCTGCTTTCGGGCCTGCAGAAAGGGAATGGCTCCGTACATGGGCATGGGCGAGTCGGTCTCATACTCGAGAATATCAACGTTGTAGAGTCGGTAGGGCTCGGAGTGATCTCCTTCCTTCTTACCTCGAGTGGACCGCAAAGACAGTCGATCGGCATGCTCGGGGATTCCGTACACGTGCTTGTAGCCGGGGAATGCGAAATCAAGAGCCACAGACTCGGGGCCCTTGGGCTTGGAGTCAGGATGGCCTCCGAACTCCTCCTTGAACATACCGTCGGCGATCTCAAAGGAGCTGAGATGTTTGTCGTTGTCAGACTCGGATCGCAGATGCTCCATGTTCAGCAGATGTCGCTTGTTGACAGACACCTCCAGCTTGTCGTTTCGGTACACATCCAGCTGGAGAGTCTTCTTGTCGAGAATGGCCTTGGTCTTGTCTCCGTAGACAGCCTCGACGGAGTGCTCGTAATCGGTGATCTTGGCGTTAGTGTCGATGGCGGGTTCTCCGTTGAAAGCCCAGTAAGAGGCGTCGTATCTTTTGCTGGAAACCACGTTGTTGATCTTGCCTCGGTTGGGCTCGTCCAGAGTCACTCGAACTCCTCCAGAGGCCAGCACAGAGAGCTTGAGAGACAGAGGCACGTCCTTGGACTTGGGCACGGCCTTGACAATGGACACAGAAGCCTCGCCCTTGCCAATTGACACCTTCTTGACCTCGTAGGGGTTGGTGAAGCTCTTGAGGTGGGCCACCTGGTCGGCGTAGTGTCGATTTCGCTTGCAGAAGGAGTTTTGGTCGCACGTCTTGAACGCTCCTCGCGTGACCGCCTCGCAGCTGGCCACAAACAGAGCCAGCAACAGCAGCGTTACTAACGTAGTTTTCATTGTGTGTGTGGACGGTGGTTGTAACAGTCAGCTACAAGTGTACGAAGATCCAACTCTTTAGACGTGTTAACTAATAAAGTTGCTACGTGTAGATCTGGGTAGGGGTTGGTGGATACGGAGGGGTATGTGGCGCTGAGAGAGTGAAACCAGCTTGTGAGGATACCGTCACGTGACTACGTTTTCTTTGCTCATAAACCTCACCTTTTCAGTTGCTGCCAAACTGCCTCATTCACGTGACCATACTGGGATCAAGGGGTAGCTGTACATCCAAGGTTCATGCAGGGCGCCGAGTGCATGTGTCGACCCGAAGATGGATGGGGAAGGGGAGTGATTAAAATAAGACTTTGAGGACGGGCAGATAGGTACTAAATGGGTGCTGATCACGTGATACGTATATAGATCATTTTGGATCAGCTGATGGCGACACGGAAAAACCAGGAAGCACACCACCTTTCAGCTCTACTCTGATTGATCAGCTTGGTTGGATCTGACTAATCTTGAAGGGGCTCTAGATGATGTATTATTCATGGTGGCGCTTAGAAAAATGAATTGTGAGGTAATATGTGCCTGAAAATACTACAGTTTCAATCTTGGGTGAATCTGGTCTCCTCTAGACAAGTCAAACCCGTCGAACAAATAGTTGTGGGCGCAACTGTATTGGTCCAGGGTAGTATTATTTCAAATGGTTAAATGATCGTGCCAACCCGACATCACGACTGAACCCAAAACATTTTTTTCTGAGCCGCACGGCTAGGCGTGGTCCAAAGGTCTCAAGACGTGGGGGTAATGACGTGGGGGTATGAGGCGGGTGACTTGGAGTGTCAGCTGGTCTAGTGGGAGGTATTGTAAATTTGATCACGTGATGAGGTTCACTTTTGAGTGCTACAAGTACACACACGAGTATTGGAGGGTGAGTTGTGGCGTGTTTACAAGCAGACCGTGGCTTCTTGTAGTATAAGTATTACTATGGCTTCGCTCGGCTTTTACAACAGCTTCTGCCGAGTAAGGGGACACTTTTGAAGGGTTTGGAAGTTCTTACTTGTAGAAGAGACCTTCAGATCTTCTCATGTATTCCATCACCAACGCCCCTTTGTGGATCAGAGTCAAACATCAGACATGGTGTGACCTACTCGAAGTCAACTCATGAAGACGTTACTTTTCCATCGGCTTTTGAGATCACGCTCACGGTTGGAGGCGACATCCAGACTCAAAGTGTCGGTTGAAATAACGTGATGGCTATTAGCTTGGTCATGAGATTGCTGACTATGAACCATGCAAGTAGCAATCGAATGCACTTGTAGCTCGACTGGCTTGAGGAGGGTCCATGTCTCGTGCCTTCTGCAGTTATTCATTCTGCCAAATCCACATGACTAAGTCTGGTCGTACTGGCAATAGTCCCGTACATACTAACAAAGCGCACCTCCTTGCATCTCTTCCTCACATGATATCTCCGATCGGACTTTAGCCGGGGATTATGTACATACCGCTTTGGCTTTCGAGGAGCGATCAGACAAGTTTGTTTGGGTGAGGGTATGTTTGCCGAGGTGTTTTTGCCAGGTCTGTATGTTCATACATACCGTATCGTACATACCAGTACCGGTAATACTTGTAAGACATGTGCCTCGGTACACGCCTGTAAGACGTCTAGGACCACGTAATGGCTCATTGCCAATCGCACATTCGTCACGTGTTCGTCCACATGATTACACGCCCCACCCCCACCAACCAGATCTCACATACTCTCGCACGCTTATACCTTGATAAGTGTCCGCTACTAAGCTCGTATGGGATATGTGTGTTTTTCTATATGCAAGGTGTCGCACGACCAGTCACCTCGCGCGAATACGAGGCTTGGCGGTCTTGTCTTTGCCTTGTCTCCGTCTTGGCTCTCTTGGCTTTTCCCCAAACCGGCAGTCCCCGTTGGCTTGCTCAGCTCACCCTCTCATCTGATTGAACCCTGCTCGTTCATCTGACTTCCTCCGGCATTCCAAAACGGTAATCTATTTCAGCCTCGAGCTTGAGCTTTGGAGTATGTCCTGTTTAGACGGTGTTGGAGTTTTTGGATCGAGATTTTGAAAGTTGATCTAGAGTCCCCTCACTCTGACGAATCGATCGGTGTCATCCGCACCCCAATCCGCTAACTATTGGTCGTGCTAGGACCTATCCCCCATTCTGTATCGGATGCAGGCCGAGAGGCATAAGCGCAGATGCCGTAATACAAATCGCGCCAAATCCGAAAAAGTGGCTTGTACTCTTCAACAAAAACAGAGCTGGGAAAAACACGCTGCTCACGTGACGCAGTAGATATATGTGTCTTTGCCATGTCATCCGAGCTCTTAAACTTCAATCTCTAGCCCCTTGACACATTTCTGCTATTTTCGACCCCCCCATCCCCTAATTTCTACGCTACACGGCAGGTTTAACCGAGATACGCACGCTAAGCATACGGACATAACAGACAGATAGGCTGCCAACATCGCTGTTTTTTTCTCTGACACCAACAACGCAGAGAGAACACCCAGACAACTCACAAATGATCTTCCCGATATCGGAGATCCCCGACAAGGTGACGCACAGTATTCTGGAAGGCGTCAGCGCGCTGCAAAACATGTCACATACGGCGTTCTGGTCAACGGTTCTGGGCTTCTTTGTGGTGGCTCGAATCGCAGTGATTCTGGCCACGCCGAAAAGACGGGAGCTGGACATCAAGGGCAAGAAGGTGGTCATTAGTGGAGGCTCGCAGGGAGCAGGAGCAGCTCTGGCGGAGCTGTGTTACACAAAGGGAGCCAATGTGGTGATTGTGTCTCGAACCGTTTCAAAGCTGGAGGCCCAGGTCCAGAAGATTGTCACCAAGCATGAGCCCATGTTCGAGGGCCAAACAATCCGGTACATTGCCGCGGACCTGACCAAGGAGGAGGAGGCCATTCGGGTCTTTTCAGAAGAAACCATGCCTGCGGCTCCAGACGTGATTTTCTCGTGTGCCGGAGCCGCCGAAACAGGCTTCATTCTCGACTTCAAGGCCTCGCAACTGGCCAAAGGCTTTTCCACAAACTACCTGTCCGCGCTCTTCTTTGTGCATGCCGGAACCACCCGAATGGCCAAGGAGCCCATCAGCCCGAAGAACCCTCGGTACGTGGCCATCTTCTCGTCCGTGCTCGCATTCTACCCGCTCCTGGGCTACGGCCAGTACTGCGCCTCCAAGGCCGCTGTGCGGTCGTTGATTGACTCGCTGAGAGTGGAGGCCCTGCCGTTCAACATTCGAGTGGTGGGTGTGTTCCCCGGTAACTTCCAGTCAGAGGGATTCGAAGAGGAGAACAAATCCAAGCCCGAAATCACGCGGCAGATCGAGGGACCCTCGCAGGCCATTTCGGCCGAAGAATGTGCGAAAATCGTGTTTGCACAGATGGAAAAAGGGGGTCAGATGATCACCACCGACTTGATTGGCTGGATTCTGCAGTCCATTGCGTTGTCGTCTTCGCCCCGAAGCTTCTCGCTATTCCAGATCCCCCTGGCCATCTTCATGTGCATCTTTTCGCCGGTTTGGAACGCATTCGTCAACAGAGACGTGCGAAAGTACTTCCATGCCAATACCGAGTACGTCACCCGGCACCAGCGAGGTGGAGTTGGTAGCGAGAACCCCACTCCTCAGTGAGATTCTTCAGCTGACTCTCTCACTCCAAAATAAGTATTTCCCCTATGAAATAAGTAAGGTATTTCTCCTCCCCCTCTTCCCCATTGTGAATAGACGAGACAGCATCCCTTCGGGTGTGGTCCGCTCCTACATAGGACAACATACACCAATCCAATCAACAGGCTCCAGCAGGCTGGACTCGTGCATATAACTAATTGAGAAGGTGAATGAGAAATGAACTTGTAGTGAAAGTCGAGGAGTGTGTCCCCTAGGGCCTAGCACTAAGGATAGAGACGCCTGGAGACAACATAGGGCTCCGAACCGAATTGAAGTAAATCGTCGAAGAACGATCATGTCAAGCACATGCCATTGTACACAGCATGTTGTATACTTGAACTGAGTGTCCAATGTGTCTTGCTCTGACATCACCGAACAGCTACCGGTACACCGTAGCAACAGTAAGTCAATATTTATATATACGAGCATTGAGAGTAAAGCAATATCAGAAACCAGTTGAATCAAGCTCTTATAATTCACCTCTTCTCTCTGGAGAAGCTATACACATATTTCTCTTACTGGGGCTGAATACAAAGGGTCCTACAGCACTACCAGTATGTACAGTACTACTGTCTTTGTAACAGCACGCGTTCTACGCCGTCTACATGTCCAGCACATCTACAACCTGTCTACAATGGTCCAGAATGACTAAGACGGTTGCTCCACGCGTCTGGCCCCGCAGTTTGTCAACCACCTCCTCATCTCCATATTGCAAATGCTCTATTACTCGTCCACACAATTGGCGTCCATCTTCAACCCAATTGCTCAGCTATATGACTGGGTGTTGTCCAATTCAGCAGCGTACCAAATGTAGGTGGTGGTTTACTTCTGAACGTTGGACTTGAACACAACATCATACACCTTGTTAGCTCCCTTGATGATCTCCTCGTTCCACAGATCCTTGAAGGTCTCAGCCACGTCATCTCGGGTGTCGTACTCCAGCTTTCGAGGGGGAGGAAGAACCTTCTTGCCTCGGTTGTCGAGAATGTCCTTGGAGTCAGTGAGAACGACAGAGACGGCTGCCGAGTTTCGCTTGAACTCCAGGGCTGTGAGGTATGCCAAAGACGACGAAAAGAGGACGCCTGGGTTAGTGATCGGGTCGTGTGGCTGTGTGGCTGCGTGCTGACTCATCCCTTTACTCACCTGAGAGAAATCCGATTATTCTGCCTCCCATTTTTGTGTGTTGTGTGGTCGTTGTGTAGCTGGTTGGCTGTGATCTCTCTTAGATGATGGTTGCGCCAATAAACTTCGTGCCCTTGGGAGAGGTAGTTCAAACAAGGTTTGCTTATGTAAGATAGACCCCGCTTAGTAACCCACAGGTGACAAGTCGTAAGACAAGGTTTTTGCACTTTTCAGGACCGAACATTTCGAGAGAGATATCGTCCATCAACTTTTCAGCACGACATGGTCAAGTATATCAAGAGGTGAGTGTGGAGAGAAGAATCGAGAGGTGGCTGCGGAACTATTGAGTCACGTGATCAGAACAGGGACTGGCACGGCGGAACTCGGACATTAGCCAGAGAGAAGACAGTTACAGATCAGATTTGAGGGTGAAAGTGAGATGGTGTGACTGGCTGTGGATGAGGACCAATGAAGAGCCTGTGTTTGTGCTTTTTTCAAGCAGAACGATCTCCTTCTTGTGTCCTTTCGAGCCCTGGAACCGCTTCACACACATGTTGGAGGGTGACGTGATCTACGCCGACGTCACCTTAAGGCACGTTCCAGAGGTGTCAGAACGAAAGGGGCCAGTCTGGGATGTGGTGCTAGGCGCGGTGACCTCACTGGTGCTTTCTTCAGAATTATTCCTGTTTTCCCTGGCTTTTGACCGAATTTTTGAAATCAAACGGAGAAGTTGTGAAAAGTGACACCTACGATGATAGACCGTGGCCCTCTCGCGATAACGAGGGTGTTATCCGTTCGAGCCTTACGGCCTCTCAATTCCAAGCTAACCCAGAATCGTCGGAAAAGACGCTATCCGTCTCAACAAGATGATGACCTCGTTCATCGAGCACGAGTCCATTGTCACCACTCGAAAGCATGCCAAGCGAGTGGTTGAGCGATTTGACCAGATTGTAAACACGGCCAAGCGACAGGGAGTCACTCCCACCGCCTACAGAGTGTATCAGAAGACTCTCAACGACCTGCCCAACAGCGTCAAGAAGATCAAGGAGACTCTGTTGCCCCGATACCAGGACCGAAATGGAGGATACGCGCGAATGCTGCGTCTGGAACCTCGTCTGGGAGACAACGCTCCCCAGGCTGTCGTCGAGATGGTCGACGGAAACAAAGAGTACAAGTTCTGGATGGCTGCTCGAGTGGTGGCTCGTCTGAGACAGCAGGGTCTTCCTTTGGACACCAAGACCAAGGCCCAGGTTCAGCAGGTGACCCAGGGTGCTCCCGAGCGAGCCGACAAGTTTGAGGAGGCCGTCAAGGAGATGACCCAGCGGTTCTACCCTGTTGCTGACAAGATCCAGGGCTCTGGACCTCTGCCCAAGAAGGCTGGCTCCGGTGGAAAGGGATACAAGCATTGTCCTCCTCCCAAGATGCTTTAATGTACATACGAGACGAGAGGGATTTGAGCGGAGCGAGCTGAGCGAGGATCTCTGAGGGAGACTCACAGAAGTCTCAAAAGATATAGTTGATGAATTGTAAATATACGGAACGAGTGAGCGAGGGTGAGTTGATGGACAGGGCTGAGGGAAGCAAAGAACAGATTATGGGGCATGGACGTATCCGGAGCATGACGATAGAGGCAGACAGACGAGGAACCAGGACGGCTGTTGTTGCCATTGGCTGACATTTACAATGAAGCTGTTCCTGATGGCAAGGGTAGGGGTGTTTGGAACCGAATGGGCTACATGGAACGATCCACTCTTGGTACCGGTACAAACTGGGCATATCTTACCCTTGTGGTCCGTCTCAGTGTCCTCGGGCACATCTACTGTACACTTGTGCAATGACATCAGCTTGTAGACAAAGCATTGGAGCTCGTATCACGACTGCCGCTACTGAACCGGATGCGGGTGTATGCTCAGAGATGTCAATGTGTCTAATGTCTTCATTGTTGATTCAGTTTGTAGCTTTTTAACGTCTGATGCAATTAAGTAAGACAGACCCAGGCAGTGTTCTTTGTGTTTACTTGTCATTGTAGGTGAAGTTCACATTCTAGCCCGACACAGGGGTGTCATGAACAGCCCAGGCGTCGATCATCTTTCCAGTTGCTGTACACTCGGGTAGCAGCACTCCCCACAACGCAATTGAGCCATCTCTGAAAGCTGTCAACCCCTGACGTGTACCTGGCAGTGTAAGGGCCGTTGGAAATGAACGCCACCTTTCGGATACCGCGGTAGCTATAACTTGTAGAGTTTCGGACCGGGGGTTTGCATTCTCCGAGGAGGTCCTACAGTTGCCCTGGTGGCTGTATGAGCGGAAGAAGTGCAGTTCTTGCTACACAAAAAGATACCACGCAATCCTCCGTCAGAAACGCCTGTATTGGTGATCTGCTTGAGTCCATCTCACCACCCCCGTCAACCCTCCATCGGCTAGATCTAAACTCTGTATCTAATAAATCATGTTCAATGAAGAACATCGTATTCGGAGACAGGAGGTGGTGTTATTTAAGGTGATTTACGGGTTGTGGGGGAAGCGGTGCGGATGAAAAGAATTCATTACGAATACCAAATCCCACTCTCCGTCACTGTACCAATACAATCACCTCTTCTACGGGTGTACTCGCACAAGTTTCAAGTGAACGCCAAGAAGATCTCGAACTGTAAGATGCGAAGAGATGAAATTTGTAAGAGGGGGGCAACAAGGGTCCAAAGGGTGTACTCAGGATTGGGCAAATCGAAAAAGAATTTCGGATTTGAGGTCCCGAAATAACGCCCCCTCGATTCTCAACAAAAGTATCGTGACTCAAATGTACCTTCACTGTTGGCACTCAAGTGTGTAATTTACTCCAAAACGTATCTGCACTGGAGCCAAAAATAATATTAGGGCTACAAACAGTGCATCTATGTGGTAACCTTATATGGTCAGCGGACCTTATTCTTCTATTTTTGGAACATCCCACGTTACCAACCAAGACGGTGGTGAGGAAGTGCTGGTGATGGATCCAACGTGTCTGTAGTAGCGTCTGTACCCCACAATCAAGCCCGTATCTCTCTCCCCTCCTCTCTCCATCACATGGCAGAGTTTAAACGGCTCCAACCCTCAGCCAATCTTATTTTTCGACGGACATGCTGAAGGTGACAAAAATTGTACTCTTGGAAAACATTGTGAGAAACAGCTATGGATTCACAACAACACGTTAGCGCTCTGCGCGAGCTGCCAGACGGACTGGAGCTGCGGCTGGAGGATGGCGTGATTGCCCAGGAAGATCTTCCTCGGCTCAGAAAGGCATTGATTGCAAACAAGCCTTCCAAGGATCAGGAGTGAGTATGGAAGACGAGACCAACCAACCCCGGCCTACTGCTCTCAGACTAACACAGAAACACATTCAAACACGTGTTCCCGTTGCTATGTGACTCGGCAGTCAACTCGACAGGCGTGGGATCATACCGAACGTTGGCCACGGACTGTCTCAGCATATCGATCCAGCGAGCGACCCAGAGTGTGGACAAGGGTGCGGATCTGACGGAGATTGCCACGGTGGCCGAAATCAACAGGCTGTTCGAGTTTGTGTGCGACTTTTGGACCGACGCAAGCCCGGCGCTGGGGAACGCGCTCAAGGATATGTTTGGAAAGGTCATTGCGTTGGCCTACAAGGTGCTACCTGCAGAGGTGGCCTCCGAGATGGTTGGCGTTTGGGCCGTGCGGGTCATGAAAATGCCCAAGTCCATGCGCGTCGTCTACTTTGTGCTGGAAATCATCACCAAGTCTGTGGGAGGAAGTTTCATTATGGCCCAGGATGAACATTTTGTGGAGGAGGCTCTGGGAGTGATGGGAAGTGTGGCGTTGGCCAATCCCGTGGGAAAGACGCTGTACGCCATCTTTTCGTCTGTCCGAGCCCAGATCAAGGAAGCTCACGTGTATGACAACTCAGGAGAAGGCTCTGAGATTACTAATTGGGTCGAGCTGTGGGCTCCCCCAGTTCGACAACGGATGACCACAGACATGACTCTGCAAAAACACATTCTGCTGTATTTCCTGCCGCAAATGTTCAAGTTCCACCCGGACTGTTTCCCCGTCTTCATGCTGTCGACTTTTGGCGACCTCTCACAAGCTCTGACGCTGTCGGAAATCAAGCTGGAGGCTCTGGTGGGCTGTCTGAAGATTGGTCAGGAGGTTGGTCTTATTGAGGTGGGCTCTTCCGAGTTTCTGCAAATCGATATGGTCCGAAACCTGCTTCAGCACGAATCCATGTCTTTACGGGCTGCAGCACTATCTCTGCTGTTGAACTCGCCAAAGGGCTCTGAAGCAGTCCAGCCGCACGTTTACGACGTGCTTACCAACGTGCTTCCGGATCTCTTTGCCGAAGGAGACGCAGAGTTCCGAAACAAGGTGTACTCTTACATGAGACAGTTTACAACTCGAGTCAGAGACTCCAGTTACGCACTACAGCGAGATATCGGGCGCATTGAGACCAAGCTGGAAAAGCTCAAGGGCGAAGAGAAGGAAAAATTGCAGGCGAAAAAGGAGGATTACACCGTTCAGGTCGAGGCAGCCCATACATACTGCCAATGGCTCGTGGACTTCATCACAGCACAGCTCAATCCATGCGCTCCTTACCAGACCTTCCACACTGCTCTTCGGCTGCTACCCATGCTGATTAATTCGGGTCTGGACAAGAAGCTGGACCAACACATTCTTCGAAAAAACTACCTGGAGTTCCCCTTTAACGTGGAGATTTTCACTTCTCTACTTGTTGAGCGTCTGATTGACGGAGTCACCTCCAACTACGAGGATTTGCGTCAAATGTGCGTGCTTTTGTTGAAGATGTCGCCCACCGAGTGTTTCCCCGACAATGAGATCTCTGCTCTTGCCGACAGAGGTATGACGATGATGGCTGGTATTCGAGGACGAGAGGGAGACTCGGGCGCACGACTGACACAGTTTGTGTTCAATCTTTACGGACGAACCGGTCGACAGGCTCAAATACAGTTTTTTGAGCGCCTTCTTGCAAAGGTGGAGGAGTTTCTGGCCATTGCAGAGTGCGACTTTACTCTTGCTGTGAAAGAGTACCCCGTTCACGGCTACTTTTCTGCTCTGCGGTTCATTCTGGAGGACGTTGTTGCTGAAGGATATCATTCGGAATGGACTCCTTGTGTGACCAGAGCTTTGAAGAGCGTTCACCAGACATGGGACATGACCAAGGCCATTTTGACGGAGGACTCGCCTGAGGGAAACATCCCCGAGGAGCTCAATGATGTGGAGGATATCGAGCTCAAGTACGGACCCGCCTCCCAGCTGGTTCTATCGTACGCTTGGAGAGCTGTGAAGGAAAGCACTGCCATGATGGGCTCTATTGTTGCCCAGGTGACTGACATGAGCGATGAGATCATTCTCGAGTGTGGAAACTTGTCAATCGAACAGCTGGCTACTGTCAGACATCGAGGAGCCTTCTCTTCCGTCTACCCTACCTTTGTTGCCTGTTGTAAGCGATGTGCCAAGACTGACACTCTCAAGGGCAAGCCTGAAGAGTGGCTCAACTACAACATTGACTTGATTGAAAAAATGGCCCAGAAAATCACCCGACGAAGTGGCGGTTTGCCCTACTTGATTTCTGGTGTTTTGTGTGCCGAATCTGATGAAGAGCGTCCTCTTTTGAAACACACCTTTGAAGAGCTGCTCAAGATTGCCAACAAACCTCTTGATATCGATGCTACCATTGCTCAGATTCCTCAGGTCCATGCTCTCAACTGTATGCGGATTCTGTTCATCGAGAGTGACTTGTCCGAGGCTTCTGCGCACTACATTGATGAGGGTCTTCAGCTGTCGATTGAACGGTTCTCTTCGCCCACCTGGGCTGTTCGAAACTGTGCTGTCATGCTGTACACCTCCTTGCAGAACCGTCTGTTTGGTACCAAGCGAGTGGCTACGGTTGTTGAGGGCTCCAATCTTTCCAGAAACAACACTGGCACTGTTCCCGCGCGTCTGTTCTTCACCCGATACAGAAACATTCGAGAGATTCTGCTCCAGCATCTGCGAGATCACGTGGACTCCCTTGACGAAGACTCCACAGCTCTGGAGACAACCTATCCCGTTCTGTCGTTGCTGTCTCGACTGGAAGGCACCAACGGATACGAAGGTCTGGACGAGTTCCGAACCCTCATCAAGGGCTGTTTGCGTTCCAAGGTGTGGAAGATTCGAGAAGTGGCTGCTAGAACCTATGCGTTCATGACTGCTGACGACCTGTTGTTTGACAGTGTATCTTCTCTGGCAGAAACGCTGCCCGATACCTCCCAAAACTACACCCATGGCTGTCTTTTGGCCATTGACGCTACTCTGGCTCGAGCATCGATCAAGCTGCCCCACCAGAAGCTTCCTCAGCAAGTTCTTCAGAAGCTCTACGCTCTATTCACTCCTCTGTTGAAGCAGAACCCTTGCCCTGCTACTCAGATTGCCTACTTCCGCATTCTCAAGGATCTCTACCTCAAGGACTCCAAGGCTCCCTTCTCAGGCCGTTTGGTACAGTTCTCGCTCACTCAGATTGAACAGAACCCCAATGCCAAGCTGGATGCTGCTGCCCGAGTTCTGAGACAAGAGTGTGTCTATGTTCTGTTGAAGTATTCGTCTGATTCTGGGCTGGGACCGGGTATCTTCGTGTCGTATGTGCGGCAGCTCTTTTCCGACTCTACCTATGAAGTCGTTCAGACCACCATCGCTACTATCGAACAGCGATTGGGCGAGTTTGACCAGGAAACCAAGTGCTCCATTCTCGAGTCTCTCTGGGACCTCACTCGAGTCTCTCATTGTGATCTGGTCAAGGGCCCCGCTCTTAGACTGCTGTCCACTCTTCTAAAGGATACCCCCAGCACTCTGTCGGACTCTCTCTGTCAATCTCTGTTGTTCTCGTACACCAACGAGCACTCTACAGACATTAGTGAAAGCGCTCTCGGAGCCCTGGGTCCATTCACTGCTCGAGTGAACGATGCTGCCAAGACACAACAGTGGCTGTCGTTGGTGAAGAAGTACGCCGATGAAACTGCGGCCTTCAGCTCTCGTCAGGCAGCTCTCAGATCGCTGTGCGCTTACCTGCGGGTCAAGTCGACTCAAAAGGACACCTCCACAGAGACCATGCAGGCGTACATTCTGTTGTTGCTGTATCTCTCTGATGACGACACCAATCTGCGAGAAATGGCAGCCAACTTCACTTCCAAGGAGCTTTGTGGCTTGCCATTTGCTTCTACCAACGTGCGGGCCGAGGAGGCGCTGTTGGAGAGGCTCAACAAGGATAATCGGGCGGAGTTTGCACCTCATCTGACGTCTCTGTTGGAGGGCTACTCGTCTCTGCCATCTCAGATCGATGCTGCCTTAGCTGAGGACTCGTTCCTCTTCTCTACTGAACGTCAGAACGTGTACAGAAACGAGCCTGTTCTTCTCGCCACTGTTCAGGGCGTGTTGGCTGAGGGCCCTGCTCCTGACAGTAGCAGTTTGGAGGAGTGGCTGAAACCTGGCGTCGAGCATTGGAAGACCAAGGAGGAGGAGCTGAAAAAGCGGCCGGAACTGAAGACCGAGTACAACTTTTTCTTGGTAAAGGCCAGGACCGATCTGGCGGAGGAGTTGAGTGTCAAGTGGGGCGTGGAGAAGGTGGAGGTTTAATGTATATACACGGGGGGGTGCGTCCCTCCAATCATTCCTTAGAGGACTAATAATGTCCGTAATAAATTGTATAAAGATAAAGTGAGTGTACGTCGTACTGTAGCAGACTGCATGGCAGCCCTCTAGTATGTACCGACCAGGCTTTTGATGGAGAGGCTACTGCAAGTACAATACTTGTACAAGCACTTTTACCAGTATAAGGTGGGTCAGTCCTGAAGCTTGACCAAGCGTGTGATGCAAGTGGAAGGCTCGGATCATTCATTAAAAACGATTCTCAGATTCAGCCAGATTTCGCTGAGTTTCATTTTTGTCTTCATCGTCAAAATTCCTGATTATGCACGCTTATCACCAGGCGTATATAGATGTCATGTTCGTCGGTTGAAAATTCGAATCAATCAGAAAATGAATCAGATCTCATGAATTATGAAACGAGAGTCACTTTATTTGAATGGAGCTGATTTCGTTCGCTCGCTTCTGATGGCTACTTGTACACTTGTTACTTGTACAAATTGCTCCAATATGACGGGAGCCATGACCTACATTGAAGAGGTTACGCAGTGTGTTGTTTCATCCTACAAGTACAGGACCCCGACGTCATTGCGAGCAAAACTAAGAGAGTCAGCAAGAGTCCAGAATCACCGCAAAATCTTCACTTTTCCAGTCCCGTTACCCGATTGACGCCAATGTCTAGACAAAACGAAGAGACGTTTACAGTTCCGTACGGGTAGAACCTAATAATTATCGACCTTTGTATGTGGAGGAGTTCAAAGCAAGTGTGTGTGGTGGATTCAAGTGATTGTAGGTGTTACGATAGTGGTGATGTTGTATGGACTCGAAAACGTTTCTGACTGGTCCCAAACCAATGGGATGTCTCGTGCTGTGCAGGTCTTGTCTCAAAGTCAGTTTCGAAGTGTTCTGGCCTTCTCGAACGTCTTCCAAGCTTTGGAGTTTAAGTCTTGGACGTAATGATCATGTCTCGGAGCTGCAACGCGTTTGCCTTGTGCTCCAAACCCGGTCGGAGGGGATGGCTCAGTGTTCCTGATGAGTTATCAGATGTACTGGTAGGTGGTGAACCGACAGTGATATGGAGAGGAATGTTTTCTTGATGGTGAAGCTGAAGACCTACAAGTACAAGTACGAGTAGCACTTCTTGATTGAGTACAAGCTACCTTACGTATTTACAGTCTTCAGAACTCTCAAAGGTCTCCTCTAAACACAGCTCTTGTTTTAATAACGTTATCAGGGACGGCCTCGAGAGCAGAGCAGAGGAGGACGTCGCTTTACAGGGTGTGCCTTTCTTCGTGTCTCACAACGAGTCAATAAATCCAAACATAAACTGCTGAGGATCAAATATGAGAAGTCCCCGCCTCTTTATCTCTTCAGGAAACACCTCTACAACCCGCCATGAGCTCTGTTCACGAACCAACTTTACCAGAAGTTTCCGCACTGTGACAGAAGCTCAAAGACACAGATGGTTATAGATTTGACAGCAGTATTCGCCGTGGCATGTGTCAGACTGAATAATATTTCAGCAGCGAGGACACATCTTGAAAACACATCAACTGAACAGTGACATCATTGTCCTTTGTTGCACCTTTGTTCTGCGGGATCGATCTGATAGTGCGGGGTCACACGAGCGGTGTACTCGTAGGCAGCTGAGGGAAGGGGAGGGCTCGGCGCGAAACGGCTCTGTTTGTCGTTTGTAAAGACTTTGTCGCATTCCAAATGACGTCATTGGCCCTGCTACCAACCATACAATGGTATACCCTGTTCACCCCGTTCGTACACTAGCTTTTGGGTTGAAGGCTAAGTCCCATTAGGTGACATTTAACCTTGCCTCGAAAGCAAAAGGAAGAGAGAAGGGGGCACCAGAAAAGAGAGAAAGAGACGGTTGAAAAGAGTCTGGAGGCCGGAAAAAGGCGACTAAAAGCAGCTACCTCTGTTTCTCTCTTGACCGGGATGAAAAGCTGCGCTTCCAGAGCTCCAAAAAGTTCACTTCTCAGGTACACCCAAGGCGATGAGCATGCAAGATTCACATGCGATATCGGCCATGTTCAAGCATGTCCGACCAGGCTACATTACAAGACAAGTGAGTCATGTGGAGCTTGTAGTTTGTATGTAGCTGAAATGGTGAGTGGAAGACAGAGTGCAAGTACTGTACCGGTACATACTTGTACTCGTACTGTAATCTTACACTCTACGTCTCAATAGCGGTACAGTCAGATCATGGTATAGGCTAATGGGGAGCTATAGCTGAAGTGTCAGGACATTACAACATCTATTGATCGGCACAAGTCCCAATTTTCGGCTCACTGCCCTTTACCTCAAAGTTCTGTATGCCCGTGCGCTACACCTCGTTCCAAGAGTATACCGCACGGCTCAAACGCTGTGGAAAATAAACGTCCACTTTGACACACAGTCTAACGCGCCAAACTGGTCCATAATCTGTAACAAGATAGTTCAAATGGATCTAACTGGATGACGGAACATAGACTAACTGCAACACATCCAAACACACCAAACAACCAAGCACAACCAAGCACATACAAACAGTTCAGCTACTCCAACCTGTACCCCTCAATTTAGCCCAATCGGCTAGCCGCGCGGAAGACGAAAATGGAGACTTGCATTCGCATCATTCTCGCTTCTGCAAGTTACACCTCCATCTCAAACTGTGTGCTGCTTTCTTCAATGTGAACTGTAAGTCCTGGTCCTCCAAACATTGGTTTTATGGGGTCTAAAATCGGCGCTTTTTCGCCGCAAAAAGCCCATGCCGCAACGCAACGCGATTTCTAGACGAACTGCGTTTTCAGATCTCAGAACGGAGAACTGGCCACCGAGATGAATCCCTGCCATTTCATTTCCCCTGCTTCCTGCACTTCGCTTGTGGGAGCCATTTCGGGAGCAACTAGGTGTGGGAAAAAAAGTTGGGTTAAGGTTTCGAATATAGTTCTAGGTGCGAGACAGTAGGCATAAAACTCCACACAAGAGCCACACGACACACGCGTTGGTCACGTGACCCAAGAGGGATCAGGCGGTGTTTTTGAGGACAAAAGTCGGGTGTGAAGATACACACCTCTATATTGCCAAACCCCACTCACCATCACCTGCACACCCCTGACATGTACTGTGATGTCATGCATTAAAGTACGTACGGGGTAACACCTCCCAACTCTAAATTGTGAGCAAGACGTGTGGTGGAGAGAGAGAGAGAGAGAGGGCGACATGGAAAGAGAGAAGGGGAAAAAAGAGAAAAAAAAGAGAGAAAAAAAACGCGTCTGAAGTTATATAAACCCTGTGGTCTTCCCCAATTTTTGGAATTTTTCCCTCTTTCAATACATAAAACAATACAATGCTTGACTACGAGAAGATCCCAGGAACAATCAACTTGGTAGACACCACCGACTCTGAGGTGGTGCTCCATCCCGTTCCCTCCGCCCATCCCGACGACCCTCTCAACTGGTCGTACCGACGAAAGTTGTTGTCCATGTTTTGCATGTTCATTTTCACTCTTGGTGTTTCCATTCCCTCAGCCTCCATCTACTCGGTTCTCATCCCCATCTCTGAAAACACAGGCTTGTCTCTGGACACTCTCAACCAAGGCACAGGCTACATGTACCTGTCGTTTGGTCTGGGATGTATCATTTTCCAGCCTCTGTCTCAGCAGTATGGCAAGCGGCCCATCTTTCTCATCTCCATGCTCGGCACCTGTCTGATCCAGCTCTGGGGTCCCCACGCCAAGAACTCGGGCGAATGGATCGGCTCCAAGCTGCTTCAGGGGTTCCTTGGAGCTCCCGTGGAGTCGCTTTGCGAGGTGCTCGTGTCCGACGTGTGGTTTGAACACGAACGAGGACGATGGATCGGTCTGTACGGCTTTGGACTCATGTTTGCTTCTAACATAGCACCTGTTTTGGCAGGTCTGATTTCGCAGGGACAGGACTGGACCTGGGTTCTGTACTGGGGCACCATCTTCAACGCTGTTTGTTTCGTCTTCCTCTTCTTCTTTTTCGAGGAGACCAACTTTGTGCGGCACCCGGCGCTCAACAAGATCGACAGTATCACCTCCGAAGAGGGCGCCGTCACTCTGTACGAAAAGAACACCATCAAGTCCATCTCTGCCACCACCGACGTTGAGCTTGCTACCACCGATGTGATGAAAAAGAAGACCTTCATCCAGAAACTCGCTCTGTTCGACCAGCCCCGACCCATCATGATCTGGGAAATGATGAAGCGACCGTTCATCATCTTTGTGCGGTTCCCCGTCATCGTTTTCTCGGGCTTCCTCTGTGGCCTTGGTCTCGTCTGGTTCAACCTCGTCAACGGAACCGTCTCTGCTGTTCTCTCTGCCGAGCCTTACAACTTCACTCCTGACAAGGTCGGACTCTGCTACATTTCGTCCTGTGTGATTGTCTTCATCTCGTCAATCTACGGAGGTTACGCTTCCGACAAGCTGCGAATCGTGCTGGCCAAACGAAACGGAGGCGTCTCCGAACCCGAACACCGTCTCTGGGTTCTCATCGCCTACCTCATCCTGTGTCCCTCAATGTTGATCCTGTGGGGAGTCGGAGCCGCAGACAAAATCCACTGGTTCCCCATCATTCTTGGAATGGGCTTTGTCCAGGGAATGTCTGCTCTCACCTCCATCTGCTCGGTCAACTACGCCGTGGACTCCTACCGAGAGATTGCTTCTGACTCCATGGTCACCGTCATTCTCATTCGAAACTTCATGTCGTTCGGTATCGGCTACGGAGTCACTCCCTGGTTCCAGAACGAGGGTCTCAAGCGATGTTTCGGCGAAGCCGCGGCCATCTCTTTCGTGTGTATCTCGACCTTCTTCATTTTCATCAAATGGGGCAAGGACATGCGAATGAAGGGCAAGCACGTCTACTGGAACTTTGTGCAGCAGTCCATCGATAACGGACTGTCCATCTAAGCACTCCAAAAAACTCACCTTTTAACTCATACAGAACTTTTTCTCTCTTACAACGAGGGTGACAAACATCATCGGTCATTCTCGTTCAACTAACCCAGAACTAACCCAGCGCTAACCCAGATTGGTAACGCATTCATTACACCTTTCAGTGTGGGATATAGTCGAGGAGTCATATAAAAATAGTCTAATAGAAAGCATTTCATTTTTCCGTGCCGGTGGCTGCTCGTACTGTAACTATACTCAAACCAAACCTGCTCTCATTTCGACTGCAATAACTTATATACCCTTTTGGCTAAACGGTGTCAATCTTGTTCAGCAACATTCTAACCTCCTTCCAATCGTTGGCGGTGTTCTTCTGAAGTAGCTCGCTACCAACATCAAACACGGTGACCACTCCATCGAAACCTCCAACGGCAGCAGACTTGCCCGACTTGTCCCAGGCAAGCTTGTTGAGAGGATGCAAAAGATTGTCCGACGCGGTCTTGGTCTGAGGCTTCACGCGGGCAACAGGCACATCAATGTCTGTAAGCAGATCGTACACCTCCAAGTGCCCGGATCCATCGACAGCTCCAAAAAGCGACGGGCACGAGGGGTGCCACTTGGCGGAATACACCGTGTCGTCCCGATAGATGGTATGCAGAAGGGGGCTGGACATGACTGCGTCTGGCGGAGCAGTTGCAGACACGGTGCTGGTTCGCCACAGCTTGATCTTCCAGTCGAAGCCCGACGTCAGAAGGTAGTCTCCCAAGTCCACGCTGTGCTTGGAAGGATGCAGGTCGAGACACGTGACAGGGGCCAAGTGGGCGGCGGCGTATTGCGCCGAGTTGCGCGCGTCGATACCAGCGCTCGCGCCGGCCTTGTCGTACCGGTTGCAATGGTACATGGATCCCTCCTCCGTGCCGAACAAGAAGTATGATGTATCTTGGGCGGGGGTGACCAGCGCAGTAGGTGAGATTGTGAGGTTTCGAGCGGCTTCAGATGCAGACTGCAACACAATCTGCTCCTGGGGCTTGGCCAGTATATCTGGGGACCAAGTGCAGATGGTGCCGTCAGTGGAAGCAGAAACCAACGAAGATGCATTCTGAGTGCCGTAGAGATCCAGGGCCAGCACGGGGTGTGAATGGGCACTTCCGGACAACGGAGAGGCCAGAATAGCCTGCGAGCCGGACGCGCGCATATCCCAGACCATGATCTGGCCGTTGTAGAGTCCACCAAACACGAGAGTGGGGTGGAAGGGAGAACACAGCACCGAGGTCACATCCGAGTCCGCCACAAACGTGTATTCAGGCTTCTCGGGCATGTGGGTATTCCAGACTTTGACACAGCCCTTGGCCTCGGCGATAGAGTCGCGTTTCTCCGTGTAAGAGGCCACCAGCAGCTCAGGGAAGGCGTGCGACCAAGCCAGATCAAGCACCGCTCGTCCGTCTGTGTCAGGATGGGCAAACTGGAGGTTCTGTGACACGAGCGCCTCTTCATCGTGAGTCGTGGTGGGTCCCTGGGATCCGTAGTCTGTGAGGACATCGAAGGTCTGTGGCTTGAGTGACCGTTCCATTACCTTGAGAGACTGCTGCACAAAAGGAAGCAGGTCTTCGGATGCGACAGCCGATGGCTCTGCGAACACAACATTGATATTGTCATCCGGAGGCGGAATCGGAACCCGGTCTTGGTCTTGAGAAATGCTGTGTTCCTCGGTGTGTCTCTCGGAGCCGGGTCTGCTGGACGCATCTGCTGCCGTCTCGTCACTGTCCAGATCGAGATCGTCGTCAATGGGGTCTGTCTGGACTCCCTTCGAGTAGTAGAGAGGCGGCGACGTTGCTCGAGAGGTGGTCGCAGCAGCCGTCGATGCTGAAGTTGATGCTGTGGCTGTTGTTGTGGATGTGCCTGCATTGGCTCTGTTGCTGCTCTGTGCTTCAGGAACCTGGTCAAAGGCGTCCGCAATGACTATGGAGAAGGATCCTGGAGTGTCGTCGATGCGGGTGGTCACCAATGAGTCCACCAGCTGGTCGATATCTTCTCTTGAAGGTGCCGCTCTTTGTGCCTGAGTTAGTATGCCACCCCCCTGATTGTGTTTGTGTGTGTGTACAACTCACCTCCTGCTGCTGAAGAGCTTCTCTAGCCTTTCGCATCTCTGCGATTCGGGCCCTCTTGGCCTCAATCTCGCTGCGTCTGCTCGAGCTCATTTCCGGGCGATTTCCGTGCGTTTCCAGACCTCTTTGGCGTGAGCTGTTAGACGTGTTCGTGTTCGTGTGGCAGCGTGGGAAGTAAATAGAGAGTGCAGTTGTGACGCATTATAAAGGTCAAGTGAGTTTCACTGCTATTTAGTGATGGTTTCTTAACCAGCTCGGGGGAGGTTTGATAGCTGGGGGGAGGTTTGATAGGCTGTGGCGAGTGCTTGAGAGGTGTCACGTGAATAAAAAGGTGATGAATACGCTGACTAAGCAGTAATAAAGAATTGTAGCCACACACGGAGCACAAACCGGCCAAAAATGGCGATTTTGGAGAGACCAGTCTTAGGCCTAAGAAACCTTCTTCTGGGTTGGTCCTCCGTTTCGACGCGTCAACCTAATTAGGCAGAAGCACATCAAATATTCGTCACGCACCAACATACGACCGATAAACACAACATGGAGGGGGACAATTCGGATCATGACGGCATGGACATTCCCAGCGGGCTCGACTCGTCGTTCCACTCACCACCACATACGTCTTACCCGGACGAAACAGACGACATTGATGATCTGATCAACAACGTGCGACCACACGATCCCCTGGGCACTTTGGAAGAGAAGGAGGCGGACATAAAGGAGCTGACGCTGGCGTGGGTGACGGAACGAATGTCGCCAACGCTGCTACCGACAAAGGAGGCGCTGCTATTCCGGATTCTCAAACGAGTGCAGCTCCAGATCGAGCTGATTGAAGAGAAGTCGATAGACATGAGTCCCGACACAGACGTGAAGCTGGAGCTGTTGATTGTCGAGACGGAGCTGGAGCGGATCAAGTACCTCATTCGGTCGTACTTGCGCGTGCGGCTGCTCAAAATCGACAACAGCATGGAGTACTACCAGTCTTCTCCGCTGGATCGAATGAACATGTCTCAGACAGAGCGCATGTATCTCAACCGCCACTACGCGCTTTTGAAGAACCTCTACACACATCAGTTCATGAACACGTTCCCGGAGAGTCTGAAGCAAATGAACGACTCGTCGGGAAGTGCCAGCATGGTCCAGGAGCCCAACATGGACCATCCTGTGTTTGTGCGGGTGGTCAAGGATACAGGCCGAAAGATCATCATTGGAAACGATTCCGTCAAGCTGCGCAAGGGCAGTATCGTCGTCATCAAGTACTCCATCATCGTCAAGTACGTCGAGAGTGGCGATGTTGTGTTTATTTAGGTGAGGACGGAGAGGACGGGAGGACGGGGAGGTGAAGATATTTAGGCAGATCAGGCTGAGAAAACGGGTCTGACAAGGGCAGGGATTCCATCTAGGATACGAGCCCGTCGATATTTGACTTCCGTATCACCGATGTTGATCTGGTGAGGTGAAGGACAGTCTACTTCGAGTAATAATCGAGTGAGACGCAATCTGGCTGGTGCTCTCTGCAGCTAAGACGAGGCCTCTAGCCATACACGAGGTTCGACACACGAGAAGGAGCACTCTATGGTGACCACAAGCTATACACATGGACACTTGCCATGAATAGAGACATTAGATGTAAAATGCATAACATTATTAACACCTTGGATGTGAACTGTTGGTGCAGACTCCAATGCTGTTCAACTGTACAGTACTCCAAATTGAGACAACTGCCTCTGCAGAAACGGCATTAAAAAGCACCATGGCTATCAATTTGTGTCACAATAAGCGGATTCACGATGGCTTCCATGCGCGTCACCACCTCTACAATACTACTTAGTCTTATCCACTAACTTTACTTTAAACATATACAGTGCACACCCACACCCCTCAAAACACCTTATGAGTGGTATTCCACCCCAAAAAGCTCACACCTACACCATCAAACCAATACAAACAACCCCAAACTGTCCTTCTCACCCTGTCACCCTTCCTCCACCTGTTACCATACCCTCCCCACACTTCCCCATTTTCCTCCTCCGAACTTTAACTGCTTATCACGCTTCGAGATATAGCCCACTACAGTACACACCCAACTAACAACACTGCACCCCATGAGCAACAAGGGCAGCCAAGCGGGCTCCAACGAGGGCTCTCTGGCAAAACTGATGCATGGGCATTTCAACCTGCCCATGTTATCGTCCAATCCGCCCTCCGATGGCTCTTCGCCCGACAATCAATCTTCGACAGGTGGATCTCCACAACCAAACTCTTCCGATGCTGGCGGATCGGCCTTTGCGAGATTCGGAAAGGCTCTGTATGGTCGCAATCTGGGACCTACGCCCGCGCCTACGTCTGCACCGACATCTGCGCCGTCACACGTGGAACCTCCGTCGAATCAACCTCCACGACTCTCTTTCACCACCAAGTCCGGTATTCTGGCCATGAGCCCGTCTCCAGACTGGTCGCAGGCGGTGATCGCGGGCCGAGACTTTCTGCAAATCGTCAACGTCACAGACACGGAAATCGTGCAACATCTGGACCTGTTTGGAAGCCCCGGATACAAGGAGAAACACCCACTGAGCTCGGTGTCCGTGGTCAAGTGGGGACTGCGACAGTACGCCAAATACATCATTCTCGGCAAGACCAACGGCCACATCCAGGTCTACAACGCGGATTCAACCACCTCCAAGGCCTCCTACCAGTTGCATGAGTACAACACGTCAATCAACTCTCTGGGACTCAACCCACACGCCACTCACATGCTCTTGTCCGGAAACTCGGCCGGTATTGCTAAGACCTGGGATATGCGATCGTCCAACAAAAAGCCGCTGGCTCAATTTGTCAAAAACGGAGACATTTGTCGCGAGCTCAAGGTGTCGCCATTCGACAGCACCAAGTTTGCAATGATCTACGACTCGGGAGTAGTTCAACGGTGGGATATCCGTAACCCGTCTGCGCCCGAACGCCGAATGAACGCCCACGCACAAAGAGGTCTCACTCTCGATTGGCATGAAGAGTTTGACTACATTGTCACTGGAGGACGAGACAAACAGATCCAAATCTGGAACATGGCGGCAGGAGAGACCGCGAGGGTGCCGGATCACGTGATCAACACCCCCAACGGCGTGCACAAGGTCCGGTGGCAACAACATGCCTTCAATCCCAAAAGCATCCTTGATTGCGACATCGCCTCGTCGTCCATGGATCTGTACGACTACAGGGTCCACATTTGGTCACCGAGACGAAAGTACATTCCCCGAATCGTGATTGAGGACCACGAGGCTCGTCTGACCGAGGTCCAGTGGAAGTCTGGAACCCAACTATGGACTGCTGCACGTGACAACAAGTTCATCCAGAGAGACATCTCCTACGAGGAGCCCGTGATCAACCAGCTTCCAAAGGTGTCCAACACCTGGTCCACAACTGGTTTGCTCATGACTGTTCAGGGCAACAATGTCATCAATCAGCATGAGTACGAGGACAATGCCCCCTCCACCGTTCCTGGCTCTTCTGCCGCGTCTGTCCATGAACGTGAACGTGAGGGCTCTCGTGTTTCACTACGGCTGTCGTTCAACTCGCGAACCCAACAAAAACCCAAAATGCATACTCTCAAGGAAGATGGGCCTGTCGACCAGCTTCTTTACGAGGTTCCTCACGTGGGAATCAACGAGAAAAGCATCGCCCTTGCCGCCAACAATGCGGCGTACCGGGTTTCAGAGACGTTTACAGTTCTCGATATTTGCATCCATAACGCTCGAGTAGCCAAAGCCATCGGACGTCCTCGAATGGCCCAGACGTGGCTTGTTTTGCATCGGTCTCTGGAATGGGAGCTCGAAGAATGGAAGAAGAAGCGTGAAGAAAAGCGGGAGAAGTTTGAAAAGCTCAACTCGCTGGTTCTACCTACCCGTCAAAACACCCTGGATCGAGGAAGTGGCCCCAACAGTGCTACTGGCAATCTTCTGTCTTCTTTGAAGTCGCTGGAAGGCACCCCGCGACCTGCTGGAGCTCCTGTACTGTCTGACGCCGGCTCCATCACCTCTAGACTGTCTCTAGAGAAGACTGTGACTCAAGAAAGTGAGACTCGACCGACGCTGCTGACTAGTCGATCAATCTCGTCTCCTGTGGCTGTTCCTACCACCCCCAAAAGTGGATCTCGGTCCAGTTCTCAGAGACGATCTTCGTTCGGACCTGCCACAGCAGAGTCAGCCGGTTCAGCTGGCTCAGATATCGCCTTTGGATCCTACGAGTCTGGCAGCAACTCCGAAGAGGCCATTTCTCCCGTTACTCAAGAAAAGTTCACTCATCTGGGCATTTCTCGTACAGTGGGGTCCAAGGACGGCACCTTTTCGGGTCCCTCAACTCCGTCATCGGCGACAACCTCTGGGTCTGTGTCTATTCTGAATGGCACAAAGGGCATCAACCCTGAGGCGCGTTCGTTACTCACAGGTATCATTGAGGAGGGCTCTTTTAGCAGCAACTCTTCTGTGCGAAGTCTCATGGTTGATGATCGGGAAAAGGTCCACCAGGGGCGAGAAAAGGATGCGTCTTTGGCTTCTTCAGTCTCCAACCTGGCCTCGTCGCATCACTCTTATTCGCAGTCTCATACTGACGACAGTGAAGACTTTTTTGGAGGTGGAGTGGCTCTTCATCGGTCCCAGTCGCCTGAATCTGAAGATGACGATATGCTTCCTGCCAACAAAAGCTCGATTGCAGCCACGGCCTCCGCTCTGGCTGCCGCTGCAGTTCCTTTAGCAGCAATGAGGCCAGCCCCCTCGGTGATCACCAAGGGTATTGCGTCGCCCAAGAAGTCGATTGAAGAGGTGTACACCCCTCCGGAGAACCCGGACTACATTTCTGATTCTGAGTTGGACGAGTTCGTCGCCTTCTCTCAGTCTCTACAGCATCCCTGGTCACCTCTGAAGCTACTCAAAGACAGCAACGAATACTACCATTCGGATGGAGATGTGCAGTTCTGCGCCATCATCGCACTCATCTTCTCGCGAACTCATCCTTCGGCCTTTCCCGAGGACAACATGGTCGAAGAGGTGTTGCACTGTTACATCACCCAGCTGCAGAAGCTGCAATGTGTGGTTGCTTTGGCCGAGCTCATCAACAGCTGCACAAAGTTCAAGTCCATCTACCACATGGGCCAGACCAACACGTCCATCAACCAGCAGTGTCCCACGTGTGGCTCTGTGTTGTCGGAAGCCAACGCTGCCTCCGAGCAGAAGGCCTACTGGTACTGTTCCAAGTGCCACAATCTTCTGGACGGATGTGTCTTGTGCCGAGAGACAGTCAAGGGTCTGGGAGCTTGTATGCTTGCATGTGGTCATTATGGCCATTTTGAGTGCATGAAGAGCTGGGTGATTGACGACAATATGACCGAATGTCCCTCAGGATGTGGAGTCAAGATTACTGAGTTTTGACCAACACTTGTAACTACTTGTAATATATTTATTCTGTACGACGAGGAGCAGAGGAGGCACTGTATGAGATTTGATCAACGCAATGCTTTTAGTACCGGTACTTGTACAACATACCATAACGTAATGAACTAAGCCCCATATACGTAAACAGTGTCTGCCGAACACTTGAACCACGCCTAGACCACGATCACTGCATGTGGAAGGTCCAGACAGGCTTTAGACCACCTTAGCCTGCCTTTACATTGATTGCGGAAGCTCTGTTCGTGTTTGTAAAAATCACGATCAACGTAAACACATGGGCTTGGCGCCAAGGCTGCGATTAATATCAGCTTTGAGGCTGAGTTCTTGGCATTCTTTTAATTTTTCAATGTCTCACATGACGTCACGGGTGGTGGAGGTGAGCCCCAGCACATCACGGTAGTTCCACAAGTGAGTTGGGGATTTTTGATTGGCTGTTAGAACTAGGGACAGCTTGGAAGGGTCATTTTACAAGAGCCAACATTAGCACTGTCTCACCTGAAAAACATCTCACTGAAACATGTTGATTCAACTCTTGTAGAGTGCGCTGTTCCATCAGTTCAGTTAAGATGAGAGTGGGACACATACGGTCTAAGCATTGCAGAAGGAACAAGAGATGGTTGGTGCTGATTCAACTAAGTGCCCGTCTGTTCTCGTTAGTGACCAGGTAAGAATACTTTTTCAATCAGTTGAACCTTTCTCACCTCGAGGCAAAGGCGTTCAACCAACATCTGGCTGAGCGTGCTGGTATCAATATAACGACTGGCAGCAATGAGAATGATCGAGTCCGTGTCGCCATAGCATCCATTACAAGTAATACAGCATCAGTACTTGCACAGACTTAAAGATGGTTCTCGGTAACATGTCTACTGCTACAGCAACCACTCGACTGGTAATGTGGTGATAAATACTTAATTATTCTATATGCTTTATAAATATGCTGATTAATCCTGATCTCCCCCCTCCTAATCATCGGCGAGATCCAATCCTTCGGGACCCTTGAGTTCGGGGAAATACGAGTCCATCTCGATACCCTGCTCGTCCTTGTGCAGCTTCTTTTCGTTGTTGGACAGCTCTTTCTTGAGCTTGTTCTGCTCCCGCTCCTCCTGCTCGCGCTTCTCCATGCGCTTGAGATAAGCCGAGTCCACAGACGGCATGGGAGAGGACGGCACGGGGGGATACAGATCCTGAGGTCCAATGTCAGACATGTTGGAGGCCTGGCGAGAATGAGAAGAGCCCCGAAGAGGGTACGACTCGTTGCCTCCTTGCGAGCCTGCTGTGCCGGGAGCAGAACTCATCATGGTATGCGATCGCATGGGGTAGGGCAGGCCCATGGTTTCTGTGAGCTCGTTGGAGCCGGCCGACATGGTTCGACCTCGTCGAAGATGCGACCGAGTCACGGCATCGTCCTTTCTATGCATTTCGTCGGAAGGAAGAATGATGGCTCGATCGACCGAGTAGGGCAGACCTCGATGCCGGCCTCGGATCATCATGGCGATGATGATGAGCTTGGAAATCGTGGTGAACTTGCCGGACAAGGACGTGTTCACATCATCGTAGCCCATGGACATGCCCACGGTACCGTATGCAGAGACCACCTCGAAGAGCACGGTGAAGCCTGTGAATCCCAGATCGGTGACGTCCTTGATCTTGGTGCCCTCACAGATACAGATGATGAAGAGCCCCAAAAAGATGTACCACAGATCGTATCCCAGCTGGGCTCGAAGATGCGCCGTGACGTACGACGGGTGCTTTTTCTTCTTGCCCTCGTAGAGATGCTCGGGGTCGTTGGCTTCGTTTTCGGCCTCCTCATCTGCGGTGGGGGCCCGCTCGTACTCACTTCCGTCCTCTCCTCCTCCATAGAAACCCAGCGACTGTTCCTCGTAGACGTTGGTTCTTCGGATGGAAATGGCAATGGGCAGAATGGCAATGTACATCATGATCATGTACGAGACCTGGATGGACGGATGCAGCTCTGCAATGGAGACGGACGTGAAGCCTGCCGTTCGCGTCGAAAACGCCTGGAACAGGCCGGACACGACTCTGTATCCGGGTTTCATCTCCGTCACGGCCGGCGCGTTGAAGTCCAGAATGATGAAGAAGACCAGATCGACGGAGTTGAGAATCACCAGAGTGGCAAACAACCACCAGGTGGCAGTGGAGGGGAACAGCATGGTGAAACATCGTCGGGGATGGTCAAGCAAGAAACCAGTGGACTCCTTGAGAGAAGAGTCACGGGGAGACAGCTTGAACATGATCCAAATGATGAACCGCAACAAGACGGGGAAACCCGTGTTACCAATGACGATGAAGAAGGACATGGTCAGAAGAACGTAGATGGCTTCCTGGTAAGAGGCCATGGAATCGGGAGTCAGCGTGAACCCCACATCGTTGAACGTCGACTGGGCCGTGAAAAACGCCCACCACGTCGGCGTCACTCCACAGGAGTACACGTAGTCTCTGTACTTGGGCATGTAGATGGCCCAAGGAAGCAACATGATGGCACACATGAGATGGAAGCCCACAAAGTAGGCCACCAGCACCTTGGACAGCACCTTGAGAGCGCGGTACTCGATTCCTCCCAGCTCCTCCTTCTGTTCCTCGGTCAGATCGACAAACGCCGAGTTTCGACCCACGGTGGGACTCCACGACAGGTAGTTGGACGACATGGTCTTGTTGATGTCATTGTTGGAGGTGGCTCCACTGGACGACGCTCCGTCCGAGTTTCGTCTTCGGTTGGAAAGAAACCGATCGAACGTCAGACTCCGCTTGAAGCTGGCAAAGGGCCCTCCTTGATGCTGGTGTTTCTCGTCGTTGCCGTTCTGGTCGCCGTCCAAGGTGAATGCTCGTCGACTGATGGGTCGGGTGCCTGCAAAGTCGTCGTCGTCAGGAGACGGTCTGTGCACAGTCACGTTGGAACGCACCTTTTTGACGGAACTGTCGCCCTCGGAAGAGTCGGAATCCGGACTATGGCGATAGTACATGTCTTCGCGTTTGATGGACGTGGGTTTGGAGGTGGGCTGGGTAGCGTCCGACGAGTCGCCCTCATCGACGGCATGCTCCGCGTCGAGTTGTCGTTGCGACTCCCGCATTTCCTCCTTGAACTGCTCCAGAGCAGACACCTGGGCTCGAGGGTGTTCCTGGGTGGAGAACGAAATGGCTCTGGGGGCCCGTTCAATCTCGGGCGAGTCCTCCTCGTCGTCGTCTCGGTCGGGTCGATCTCGGGGTCCTCGGATGACTAGAGCGGGTCCATCGTCGTCGCTGTCACTCTGTCCCTCGGGATGTTCCGAAGACAGCAGGTTGATGGACCGGTACATGTCTTCTGGTTCGACCGAGTGGGTTCGTTTCGGGTGCGGCAGGTTTCCAAAGGTGATTTCCTTGTTGAGGTTGGGATTCGGCGTTTCGTCACTGCTGTCGCTGTTGTGGTTGTTGTTGTTGCTGTGATCATGGCTGGAGTCGTCCCCGCTGCTTCCAGGCAACCCAGTCACGCCCGGGTTCTGATGTCGCAAAGGAGGGCGCTGGAACAGCCCGTTTTCCAGCGTGTCTTGCCGGGCTAACGTTGTCGCTGTTCGTCGCAGCTTGGACTGCAGCTTGGACTGGTTCTTGATGTCCTTGAAGGACTTTTCAAACCAGTGCAGACGCATGAAGACCACGCCCGAGTGGATCACAATCGGGTTGGTCCACATGGAAATGCAGTAGAGCACCATCTGCTGCCACAGCTTGAGCGAGTTGAGATCGACGGTGTTGAGGCCGGCCTGGGTCGCGGCGCAGGCACACTGGAACAGGGCGTCGATGTACTTGGTCGTTTTGACGGGGTAGAACAGAAACGTGCCGAAAATGGCCGAGCCGATGATGATCATGTAGTGGACGACAATGAAGGTGAAGCGAAAGTGCCGCAGCTTGCGGTACGCCCGTTTGGCGTAGTCCACTATGAACATTTGCGGGTCGATAGATAAATGTGTCGATAGAGAGTAAGAGCAAAAAGAGAGCCTGTGAACTGTGCGGGAACACGAGGGCAGCTAAGAGCAGAGTCGGCGCGACGGACGGGGAGAGTGGCTGTGGAAAAAATCTGGAATTTATCCGTCTCCTGTCGAATTTATTACTCCTTTCGTCTTTTTGGTTTTTTTTTCGCTTCTCAGGTGTGTCGGACTGGTCGAGTCAAAAGTCGGTTACACCAGCTCCTGGGTGTGCCGGGTATATGCAGCTATTAATACTGAAGAGCTTGGCCAAAGCTTTTTCCTCGTGCAACAACCTGAACCTTGAATGGTCTAGGTGTGACTTACCAGAGAGTGTACATACACTATCGAAACCCTCTAACGCCATGTTTGAGGACAACCAAGTGTGCTCGTGTTTGAAGGGGGTGCGATTTGGGGACAAAAAATATAAAACAAACGACCGGTTCATATGCCCCTTATCTGACCCTCCAGTCTGACTCGTAAAGACTCCTTGGCACGTCCCTCATGTGCCCTTGACATTGACGAAACGACAAGGGCGTGAGATCCACATTGTCCTTGTGCAGCCGTCCTTGTCGTAGATCTGGAAAGTAATAGAGTTGATTGGTTGGTGGGGAGGCTGTGGTTGTATAGTGGTAGAACATAACAACATAAATGGTACAGTATTGTAGCACAGTCGTACAAACCAGTATCGTACCATTTACACGCCCAATCGACGGACCACTCGCTTGTACGGCTGAAGAGCCTAACCCACTGTAGTATTATTGCACTAAATAGCGATCCACCCTGACATGGACGTCAGCCGTACACAAGCTGGCTAATTACCCCTTACATTTTGATCATGTTCGTATCTGTAGGGTTTGCATACGGACCAACGTCAAGCAGCAGCCGCCGTGGCTCTCAAACTACCGGCCGGCTAAAAGGTCAAAAATACAGCCCTACTCATGGGAGGGCATGGGAGAGACATGGTGAACGCTCAGACCGGCGCCAGCCAACCTTCTTTTCTTTGCTTTGGAAAAGCAACTCTGCACACTGAGGCATTTGGTGTAGAGTGGTTGGTAGCGGACCTTCAACAATGACTTGGTATGTACACAACTTGCACGTGTGCTTAGTAAGAATCAACGATCGGGATATGTACTACATTAACCAACCAAACCGTCTCATGTCGCTCAGCTCATCGCATCAACGGCCGGCACGGCAAAATAGCTGCCACTGTAAAACGTGTAACCAGGTGTATAATAGGGGCTGCCGACCACATGGGGCAGTGTACGAGAACCATGTAGACTCTCTTCTGTTGGCCAAGTTTTCAAAAGATGGTCAAGGTTAATACCCAATCCAAATAGGTAACTCTATGCGGTGGGGGCCATGTGGGTAGAGAAAGGGCTCTGGAGGCGTGATGGGGATCGTATTTTGGCCTTTCTTGGTATCTGCTTATACACCGGAGTATTATGAGTCCAACTGTTGTCTTTGTTTTCCGCTAGCGTTTTTTCTCGTTTTTCTAGCGACTTTTCCCCCGTATTCTCGTGAGGTTTATGGGCAGCCAACTAGCGAGACCCAAATAAGCGTATGGGGTAGCTCTTTGCAGGTGGAGGTGGCGGACGAGAAAATCTTTTGCCAAACAGTTTTTAATGTGACAGATTCCGCGGAACAAGGTCTTCTGTCTTACAGTAGCTAGGAGTTGTATGTCTGGTGAAACATTACGTGGTGACATCGGTTTCTTGGCGGATCTAGTGCAACACGTGGAAGCCAAGAACCGATGTCGCTGTAATAAATAACGGCATCCCATCGCATGGCTGGTTAGCTGGAAAATGTTGGTCGTGCCAAGCAACGGCTTTTTGAGTTCCGCAATCCGCAGCTCCATTACATGGATGATCATCATGCTGTTGGGGAGAGGAGGATGTAAGGGAGGTGGGTGATGAACACGTGATGTAGTGGGTTCGGAAGGTCACGTGACCAGAGTGGGGGTTCACGTGATGTTAGACGGTGTGCCCAGGATATGACATTGAAGAGTGGCTCCTTTGGCTGTCAAAAAGAGATTGAAGTAGCTACCATTGAGAATTACTTAAGTGCCCCAAGTATAAGTGGGCTGCCAAGTAAAGGCTAACTAAATGGCTCTGAGAACTAAGCACCTTACCACCTCTTCTCAACCAGGTCCGATCTGCTCCAAATTTAAACCAAGGTATTATCATCACCCCTCAACCTTTACACGTAAAGCCCTACCACTTTGCACACCTCCACTACCACTTCTCACTACCCCCATTCTCCCCTCTATCACCACCTGATAAAGTTTCAGAGTACAGAAAATCAGCAGTCTATTCCACCCTTCATCATCACAGCATCACCACCACAAAATGTCGGATCGAAAAGGTATAAACAAATACTACCCGCCAGATTTCGATCCCAGCAAGCTGGAGAGGCGCGCCAAAAAGGTGTCCGACTCCAAATCGGCCACCATGCCCACCGTGCGGCTCATGGTACCCTTCTCCATGCGATGCAACTCTTGTGGAGAATACATCTACAAGAGCAAAAAGTTCAACGCTCGAAAACAGGTCACTGACGAGGTGTATCTTGACGTCAAGATCATCCGCTTTTTCATCCGCTGTCCCAGGTGTTCTGGAGAGATCAGATTCAAGACAGACCCCAAGAACTCAGACTATCAGACCGAGTATGGAGCTGTGCGAAACTACGAGCCCTGGAGAGACGAGAAGAAGGTGGAAGAGACCCTAGACGAGCGGCTGGACCGACTGGAACAGGAGGAAAAGGAGCTGGAGGAGCTCAAGAAGCAGGGTAAAGCCATGCCCGATCCTTCAAAACTCGGAAGTGCAGTTACCACAGAAGGAGGGGACGTCATGGCGGAAATAGAGGCACGGCAAAAGGCCAACATTGACGAGCAGGAGGGCATTGAACGGCTGGAAGAGCTCAAGGAACGAACTGCTCGTTTGAACAAGATTGGCCGTGATGTGGATGTCTTGGAAGAGCTGAGAAAGAGAGATGATAAGGAGAGTGGCGTGTCTGCACAGGATCTGCTGGACGATGAGCTCGCAAAGGAAGTGTTTAGAAACGCCCAGGGAGAGAAGATCAAAAGAGTGGAGGTGGCAAAGGTGGACAGCGCTGTTAAGAAGGTGTCCAAGCCCGTGGTCAAGGTGAAGAAACGCATGAAGGGGATTGTTAGAAAGTAGAAGAGGGATCGGAGGATAGGATAGGACAGGTTGCATTAATACATTGTACATTATGTGTTTGGGAGTGGCAGTGTATGGCTGCTGGTGTTGTAGCATGGTATATTTATGTATAATGAGTGCGTATGTGGGAGACAGGTAATCAGGTTTGAGGGGTACTCAGGGAGCTGCTGGCTTGTAAAAGTGTGTCAATGTCTGTATCTCCCTATTGACGGCTACAACAATCGTCTCATAATATCATAATCATATCTCATCACTATAAATATATAAATAAACCCTCTGGTATCTAGACCACCACTCTTCGATGTGTCTTGTGTCTGTGAACAGCCCTAGATCGCGCTGGAACTCTTGTTTGTGGAATCTGAACCGATCTCACCATCTCAGGTGCATCAACAAGACAGTTAATGTTAGTCATCATCGTCTGAACGTCAATACGCTCGCCAAAATGCGTCTGTAGAAACTGCCGCGAGTACCTGTATACCACCAGTTGTCCGTCGACCAGTCCAGGAAGCGCAAAGAAGCCGGCTACCAGAGATGTGTAGTAGAATGCAGTGATATCGACAATGCTCTGGGAGGCAAAGTCGATAAGATGAGTCATACTTCCAGCCGCATTGTAAAGGCCGGCGTAGTTGCTGTAGACCGGATCCTGACAAATGTTGGTGGCATGAACAGGGGTTCTGTTGAACAGATACTTCATGAATTCAGGCATGACGTGTTTCCCTGCCATGGCGATCTTGCCGTCAAAAACACACAGCATGTTAGGTGACGAAGTGAGCACATACTTGTCGTTGAACAACACTCGTTCAATCACCCCGTTGTTCAGAGCTAGAAGAGCTCCTGTACTTGTTGTATGTCCTTGTTGTTGGACATACACAAAGATGCAAGATTCGACCAGAAAAAGGTCGAATGAAGTGAGGTGGGAAGGGCAGAATCCGACCGTGTACAGCCAGTCATCTGAACTTGCTCCAAAGTCAAGGTCGGGCTCTGTACCATAGCTGTCGTTGTACTTGACCATAATGCGATACTCGTTTGGTTCGGAACAAACGATACTGGCTATGCATTTCATGTTTGTTCTGACAGCCAGAATTCGGTGCTGTTTGTGTCCCTCTCTTCCTCTTTCTGAAAATCTCATATTGATACCAAACTTGCTGGATATCGTGCTGTCGTTATATTGGCAATCCTCTTCGAATGTTGCAGTGTCCCCCACACTCTGTTGAAGTGACACAAAAGCACCCTGAAAGCTGAAGCCGTTGTCAAAGTGTCGCAGTGGAACGTCGTCATGCCATCCATCCTGAGTAGTCGGTTCCATCTTACACAAAGAGTAGAAATGCGGTGGCAACAGTTCATCCTGTTTGACGCAGATGTTTTTGGTTGGAAGAGCTTGGAGCTGTTGAATGATGGAGCTGTCCACCTTGGGTCTGTTGAGTCGGCTGCGGCGCAGATACTCGGTTGCACAGTCTCTCCAGCTGAGTCGATTGGAGTTGTCGAGCTGGTAGAACGGACAGCTCTGGAGCAGCATGTATCGATAGTCAGCTTCTGCAATGGCACTGTTCCAGGACCGGCATGTTTGAGCCAGAGAAACAAGCGAGTGGAGGTCCAGGTGCTGCAGTAGAATGTTCACCAGCTCTGGCGGTAGCATGGCTGTTGGTGTGCGATTTTTGGGCGATTTGTGAGCAATTTGGGGGTAGGGAAAAACCGCTCTCCACAGAACAATTACGCTTTTGTTTGGAATGTGTGTGACCAGGTGCATATGCAATGTCTGCCGATAGAGAAGCCAAAACAAAGAACTCGAAAAAATTGCAAACAATTCGTAGAAAAACCGCAGTAGATTTGAGACGTTGGCAGCATCGTCTTAAGAGTCTACTAAACCTGATGAAACTGTTATTTCTCTCTAATTCATCCTTATTCCAGTACATTTAAGTCCGATCTTCATACCCTTGTGACGCTTCGATAAGTGTAAATTTTGCCTTCTCATCTGCATGGCAAAAGACTCCGCAGGATAATTTCCGGGAGTTAGTAAGCTGTGAGATGAGTCATCAAAAAGAAACAACTGTCACGTGCATCGTATGTATCGTACTCATATCGTATGTACTCGTATCGTCCTCCTATCTCCTGTCATCTTCTTATCGCAATCATCGCTCTACAAATCCAAAATCAAACAAATACTTTTAATTAATGCAATAAATAGTTAATCCTCCCCTAAAGATGCTTACAAGTCGGGGATATCCAGATGGAAGAAAGGAGTGTCGGTGGACACCACGGGAACGTAGCCTCCAAACTCCTTGCCGTACTGCGACGAAGAAGACACGCTCTTGGTTTCCTGGGCTCCAATGGCCTCCTCCTCATCAAACGGCTTCTTTTTCGTGTACTCTTCGTCCGAGTCGTTGGACAGAGAGTCGCCCTCAATCACCATGGTGGTGTCGTTGGGCAGAGTCTGTCGGTCCAGAGGAGTGGCTCGTCGGGCCGCAGTCAGCTGGTAGTTGCTCAGATGCTGGCCCTTGGGCACGCCTCCGAATCCAGAGCCCACCAGAGCTCGTCGCACCCAGGGAGACAGAAGACCTGCGAAATGGAACTCCACCTCTCGGCCGACGTATCGGTTGATTTCGCCTCGAGCGTCCACCAGGTTCTGGACTCCGGTGGAGTCGGTGGAAGACACGACGGAGAAATCAAGCACGACCTTCTCCAGAATGGGTCGCAGATCGACGGTGTCGGACTCCTTGGGATGTCGAGGTCCGTGGTCGTTCCAGGGTCGCTCTCCAAGAGTCTTGTATTGACGCACTCCTTCGGCTCGTCGAGTCTTCTCTCGAATGACATCCACCAGCTTGTCGGTCTGTCGGGAACAGTTGGGGTAGGTGAATGCTTCGGTGAATCGGTAGACAATGACTCCGGGTCGGGGAGGCGAGATTTTGATGTCGGGGTTGACATTCTTTCGAGACAGGGGCACCCAGACGGTTCGTCGAGGCACGTGCGACAGAGAGGCAGCAGTGGTGGACTTCTCGACCTCCTGAGGAGACAGAAGAGGCAGACCATGCTGGATGTCGTCGTCCAGGACAGGGCCGTTCTCAATGAGCTTACCGGCCTTGTTGATCAGACCCTTGACCTTGCCCAGCTTGGTTTGACTAGCAGCCTCGGCAGCAGCAATTTCCTCGACATCGGCAGCCTGCTGAACGATGAGAGGATCTTCGACGTCGACAATCTCAATCTTGCCCATGAGGTCTCCGGCGGGGAAAGCGACCTTGAGAAGCAGCCAGACCAGAGAGGCGGCGACAGCAAAGTAGATACCGGCCTCGATGGTGACGAAGACTGTGAGAATGATAGCAACAAAGAAAATGACTGCATCGATGGGGGCAATCTTCCAGAAGTGGAACAGCTGTCGAGGGTGGGCAACCAGATCAAACACGGCGTGGATGATGATGGCAGAGAGAACGGCGTTGGGGATCCAGTAGAAGACGGTGTTCAGGGCGTAGAGAGCAATGAGAACGACAACACCGGTGTAGATACCGGCGGCAGGGGTTCGCACACCACACTTGGCCTTGAGGGCAGATCGAGAGAAAGATCCGGTGGCAGGGTAGGCGTTGAAGAAGGTTCCGATGAGGTTGGTGACTCCAATGGCAATGAGCTCCTGGTCGGGCGAAATCTTGTAGTCGTTGACTCGACCGAACGACTTGGAGATGGCAATGTGCTCAAGCAGAAGAACGACGGTGGAGACAGGCAACTCGCCGGCCATGGCGGACATGACGTTGGTGTCGACCTTCATCACACCGGTGTGAATGAGACCTCGAGGCACCGTCTTGATGATGGAGATGGGGAACTTTCCAGACTTCTTGTAAGGGTGGCAGACGGCCCAGGAAATGAGGGTTCCGAAGATGATGACCAGCGCGGATCGCATGATTTCCACGTAGAAAAACACCTTCTTGTACTTGGGGAACCGCTTGGTCAGGTACTGGCACGAGTACTTGATGACGTAGAGAATGAAGAGAGACACGACTCCAAAGGCGGCGTTGTAGTCGGAGTGCTTGAGGTTCTTGAGCGAGTCGATGATGACCATGTAGGTGGCCTGCTTGGTGTTGAACAGCGAGTTGATACCCATGAGGGCCGGCACCTGACCGGTGACAATGTTGATGGCGGAGCCGGTCATGAATCCCATAACTGCAGGGGCAGGAATGAACTCGAGAATGAAGCCGAGACGCAAGAGACCGATACCGAGGGCAATGGAGCCACACAGAAGCGCCAGCATGGTGGCGATCGTGGGGCCGTGGGCGTCGGGGTATTCGGACTGAACATGCATGATGACTCGGCCGACTTGCTGAGACATGACGGCAACGGGGCCGATCGAAACATCTTTAGAGGTGGCAAAGAAACAGTAGATGAGGACTCCGACGAAAGACGAGTAGAGACCGTACTCCGGGGGCAGGTTGGCGAGCTTGGCGTAGGACATTCCCTGGGGCACCACCACACATCCGACGGTGATGCCGGCAATAAGATCGTAGGTGAGCCAGATCAGGTTGTATCGGTAGATCCACTGGGCAATGGGGAAGAGCGACAGGGTGTAGTTCTTGACACGCTGTCCCGGGTGGGAAAAGACGTTCTTGTAGAACCAGTCTCGGACTCGAGGGTTGTGAGCATGGAACTGGGGGAGGTACACATGGTCCTCGGAGTTGGGGGAGAAGTAGTCCACCTCTTCCTCCTGAGGATAGATCTCTGACGGCGCTCGACTGGAGCTTGGAGAGGTCATTGTGTTGAGTGACGGAGTCAAGAGTTGAGATGGAGAATGAAGTCTGGGTTGAACTGGGCCTGGCGACTTTAATATACAGCTCAAAGTATTTTCACGGTGCTGACAATCGTCGCTTTTCAGCCACAGGTGTAGAGTTCAAGCCTCAGTATGGTGGTCTGAGTAAATGGGTTGTGGCTTGCCTGTGGATCAGGGTGACAGTTGTCAGACTAGAGCGATCGTGTGAGCTTTGAAGTAACCTTGGGGGGGGTGTGACGGTGTCGGTGTCTGTTTCCGTGTGTCTGTGTCACTTGTTGCAGTATCGTACTGTTGAGAGTATCACTGCCTTGTGCTGATGGGGTGTTGAATGGGTGAAAGAGTCTTGTTTTGCGACTTATAGTCGTGACTTCTTCAAGTATCGATTTTGAATTAGTGGCTTCAGCCACAGATTCGATCCCGAAACGAAAAGGCGTCCATTTTTGCCGGGAAGCAACCGATCGGCGTGGAGGTTGAGAAATAGGGCTTTTCGGCACGCTCTTTCTGTGCTGGGCAACTCTGGGCCTGTTCTGCCAGCTCCCTCGCCCCTCATATCCCACCGCCCTTCGACCCTGAAACGCCATTACACCATCACACATGCATGGCGATTTTCCTGTAGAAAAAAGTCTAATGAGCTCCGTGGCTTAATCAGATGCAACTTTATAAGGGTCCCCCCTTTGTTTGGCCCGCAGTCTTTCTGCTTCGGGCCCAAGCCTAACTTAGCGTGGGCAAAAATGCAAAAACGCACGATTGCGTGATTGCGCTAGCCACGTCCACAAGTCTACACCCCCCACCCCCCACCTATCACCACCCTACAAACCGTCTGTCGCCACAGTAGACCTGGCTGCCACTGTGGCTATCGCCTCTGTCTGAGGAGAAGAGAAATTTTCTTAGCCTCCGATCACGAGGGTCGAACTTTGACATACGGAACGGCGAACCACGGTGTTTGAGAGGAAAAGAAATACTTGCCAGAACGAGCGCTTGCACACACTCACTCACTCACTCACTCCCCATAGATATAAACAGGGCGTGCCTCTGCATGCGTCATTTGAATGTACATAATCAGGGGTGTGGGGTTTGAGGTGGAGTACGAGAAGCTGGGCTGGTGTGCGACCTGATACGGGCTCTGTTATCGTACGAGCTGTCCTTGCCTACTGGTACCGTTCAGCTCCGCTGTTCCATTGGCTGCTGGCAATCTGGCTGCTCCAGTCAAGCCACGAACCACGAGTCAGACTCCATACTAAACAAACCCACATGAGCGCATATCCCCCTAGTCCGAAAAGCCTACCGACGCCACACTGTGAGTAAGAGCTTTGGGCCAGTATGACAGAGGCGAAACCCAGCTCTCCTCTCCTTACTCGTAGCTACTTGTAGCTTCTAGGTTTGTCTCTTTTTTCTTTGCAATACTTTATCCAGCACCCTTTTTTTCTTCTACTTTCCTTTCTGGCTTGCTTCTTGCTCAAGCACTGTCTCAGCCGTTACCCGGTTGGCCAGAGGATACCGCGGTATACTCTCGGCTACACCCGACACCGTTGAACGTCCGTGCAGACCCGGGTAGGGCCAACATGGGTTAGCTGTATGAGTAATGTGGGCTTGGCTGTACATTCGTACGACACACGGTTGTACCAATCGTGCCAAGGTCTCTCACTCAGTCTCCACCCATCTGGCTGCTTCCAAACCCGTGGTCTACTGATGACGTTAAAAAGCCACTGTTTCCCCTTCTCTCTTGTCTCCTCATCGTTTGTCAATCTTCTTTCTCTATAGTCTGCTTGTCCTCGTCTACCTCTCTTCTATAGCTAGCCCGCTTTTCTGGTTTCGGCAATTAATAACGGGAAGAGCATAGGGCTAAATTGAACTCTGAGCAAAAGAAAAAAGCCAGGATCCAGGGCGGTGCAAGTATTAATTTCCTTCGGCTGTAATTAAAAGCACCAATCAAACGGCCGAGGGCAAACTTGATGCTTCAATAATATCCGAAACACCAACAGAAGCCGAAAATTATCGGTCTAAGTCCGCGATTGCATACCTCTGAGACAACAAAGTGGATCTAAACGAGTGACAGTCACACGATGGCCTATAGAACTCTTCGCCATTCAGGTTCCTGATAGAATCCTTGGCCAAGCTCATTCTGTCGCAAATCTCTAAACACAAAGTTCCACGGGTCTCGCAAACACACACGTTTCTCCGTTCTCACATCTCGATCCAAAGCATGGAACAAAGACAAGAGCTTCTGGAAAACATGTGTCCACACTCTAAGACATCGCTAACGCCGACCAGACCCCGTCTCCACCCTCCAACCACGAATAGGAATCGACCCGGGGAAATTGCATCACTCATGCCTGATAGCAGCCGGAAAGAACTCAATGTGGCTTGATTGAGGGGTAGGGGGGGGTGGTGAAAACGAGGTCGATGATCCAACTAGCCCAGGTAACATCTTGGCATCTTGGCCGGATGCCTTGGCTAAGCTTATACACCGAATTTCGCCATGTTTCGACCGGGGGCTTACGTAATCGTGGCTCACATGCACTACTCCACATTTAAGCTCGAGCATTGCTCCAGACTTCGTGGCCAAGTTGGTTAAGGCGTACGACTGTTAGTCACCTGAATGGCCGCCATCGTAAGATCGAGAGTTCGACCCTCTCCGAGGTCGTCTGGTTTTTTTTTGTCCCTCCAAACAACGTCCAATCAACCTGTGTCATTTCCTTTTTCCTTCCCGTATCATCGCGGCAACTTGTCAAGCTCCACAATTGGCACCATTGATGGCGCTAACTTTTAATACCAGCCCAACCAAACCCAATACAAGCCACACTACTGGGCGACAGCATGCAAAACCGATTTACCGGCGAATGAATGGCAAAAAGGTCTTAGATGACTTGCTATTATTCATTTTAGGTAACCCATATGCGATCGAATAACCTCCTCTTTCAACCGGACTCACGGTCTCCGAACAAGAGACTTCAAAGGGTGCATTGAGTGGAAGATACATACGAAGCGACGAGTAAGAGACAGATATTGTGTGATCCCCGTGGCTTGAAAATGCGACAAGGACGTTTTACGGTAGTAATTCCACAAATAATGACGAATTCGAAGTCCCCATAATTCTGGCTACGCTATTCGCCATTCTACAGTGGTTTGCGTTGCATCTTCTCTGGTCAGGCCATGTTGATCAAAGCAAACTGATCTCTTTGTGTGCAGTAGCACTTGATGAAGCCATGTAAGACCTTGAAGACGTTTTTTTTTCCATTCCACCCCCATGAAAACCGCTTTTCCGTGGAGCTTAGTGTTCCATTTAGTTGGCTGGCAAATGTTACATTGAGCGACTAGCCCTGCATCAGGACCATATTTGTAGTCATTCAAAGTCGTATTTGAAGAGATGGATTTTACTTCATTGTATTCATTGAAGAAAGAGCTATCTTTTGGTCCACCTACGGCTTTGATCTGACCAGTTTCAGGGTTCTTACACTATTACTCTGTTTTGCCAACCTCAAACATCGCCAACCAAGTACAAGTACAATTCGTTCAATAAAGTCATAAATATACATACATAATAATAAATAGGAGAATCTTCAAGATCTTTGCTCTGCGGTTGTTCCCTTTCTAAGCGGAAACAGCGGCAGAGTAAGCGAGATACCAGGTTCGAGAAGCACCTCCATCAAGCCAAAGAGTCTGGAAATTGTCCTGGGAGAAAAACTCGTAGGCGCTCTTGGGATCGTAAAGCGCCTGGTTGGAGTGCAAGATTCCGAGCCAGCCCGAGTTGACGTCGCCAATGAACTGGGAAACGTTCTGCTCCCACTCCTGCTTGACAAAAGTGGGGTCTCGCAGAAGAGAAGAAACGGGAGTGACAGGGATCATATGGATACCGTGGATGTACTCGGGGTTGGTGCCGAAGTAGGTGGTGTAATCCATCTTGTTCTCAAAGGTGATACCGGGGATCTTGTTTCCGATGAGCTGCTCGGGCTGGACCTTGTTGTCGTCCTTCATGTAGAAGTAGTCGTTCATGGATCGCTTCATGACCGCCAGCATCAGGTCTCCTCGGGCCTCCATGGCCTTGTCTCCAACAACCTTACCCCACAGCTTCATTCCGTAGGCGTGGTTGTAGTCCTCAGAAGAAGACTCCTCGTCCTTACCGTCGGCAGCAGGGAAGAGACCCTTGGCCCAGGAGTGGCCAGAGAACCAGTCGAACGATCGGTAGACGGGGAAGTAGGAGTCGTCCTTGGAGGGGTTGGCGGTGTCTCGAATGAGAGCGTTGACCCAATCCTTGTTCTCGTTGACCCACTGGCCGTCTCCATACTTGGCATCGACGTGGCCAATCACGGCGGCAGCGTGAAGGAAGTAGCCGTAATGGAAGTGGTGGTCGTTGTAGTAAGGAGAACCAAAGTCGGCGCCCGAGTCTCCGGAGGGCTGGGCAGCTCCGGAAGTCACGCCCTTGAACAGAGTGTCGTAGATGAAGGGCGACACCTGGGTGTTCTGGGTGAAGACGGCCATGGCCTTCTTGAGCTGGGCCAGAACGGACTTGGTGGTGGTCTCGTCCTCAATCATGTCGGACAGCACCAGCAGAATGTAGGCGAACTTGTCGAGAGCCTTTCCGGAGAAGTAGTTGGTGTCCAGGTTGGTCTGGGTTCCAATCTCCTGTTTGAGCTCGGAGTTGGCCACCTCGGCAATCAGCTTCTGCTGGGCAGCAGTCAGAGTGGCCTTACCGGCAAAGCCAGACACCTGGGACCAGGGCAGGAACTGCAGATCGGTCTCCAGAGTCTCGGAGAGAACCAGAGAGTTGGAAACGTAGGCGTACATGGGGCCCTTGTTGGTGGACTGGATCTTGGGGCCTGAGACGGCTCCGGACTGAGAAACCATGGAGCTCTTGTGGTGAGACAGCGCAAACAGCAGAGTGGAGCCGGAAGCGGAAGATCCCTCGGTCTTGTAGTCGATGGAGTACTGGGCAGATCCACCGCTAGCCTGGCCGTTGAGAGAGGCGGAAACGGGGTAGGATCCGGCAGCCTTGTCGTATCCAGAGACAGCAGAGCCAGCATCAGAGTCAGCATCACCGGTGGTGGCCATCTGGATGACACAGGGCTGGGTGGAGTGAGTCTTGATGGTGTGGGGGTCGGGGAAAAGGAACTTGAAGTCGGGATCGGAGGTGGTCACGTAGATGGTCCAGGTGACGCCGTTGAAGAGCTTGGCCACGTACTTGAGAGTTCCCTTAACGGGTGAGTTGCCCTTGACGACGGAATCGAAACCCACCTGGGTCAGCAGCAGAGGAGTGAGGCCGTTGTACTTGGCAGAGACAAAGCCCATGCCCTGCACAAGAGGAAGCTGCATGGATCCGTCACCGGTGGAGACGGTGGTGGTGGCAGAAAACGTGTCGGTATCGGAAACCTGCATCTCCATGTTGTCGGTGGTGAACTCGTTGGCAGAGAAGACAAACGACATGATTCCCACGGGGTTCAGCATGTACTCCATGGGGTTGGTCTTCTGGGGACCGTAGACCTTGTCCTTGGCCTGAGAGTACGAGACTCCGACTCCGGGGAACTTGTCGGTCTTGGACCACCACACAGAGTAGGGCTGGGTGTAGACGGGCATGGTTCGGTCGCCGAGGAACATGTTGAAGTAGAACTTGTTGGTGTGGACCGGCGACTGGCCGAGCTCCTTGACGGCGCCCTTGGGGATCTGGATGTTCAGAGGCTCCTGCTTGAACACGCCGGGGGGAGCCGAGGTATCGATAGCCGCGAACAGGTCGCCGTTGTAAGCGGGAGGAGGAGTTCCAGTGTTGGGCTTAGGGGCGGGGGAAGAGGCGGCGGGAGAAGCAGACGAGGCAACAGAGGAGGCAGCAGAAGCAGAAGAAACCGCAGAAGAGACAACGGCAGCTCCAGAGCTGGGGGAAACCACGGTAGCAGTGGAATCGGGTCCATCGGGAATGGAAGAAGACCGAATGGAGACGGAGAAAGAGGACTGAGTGGCCGAGGCAGAGGCAGTAGCAGAGGCGCTAGAAGCGACGGTTGACTCGGTGGCAGCAGGCTCGGCGTCGGTGACAACGCCCTCAAAGGGATCCAGAGTCTTGGGCTCGGTGAGAGTGTCCAGGTTGATCTGAGGCGCGCCAGAGGTGGTGGGGTAAGAGTCCGTCTGAGAAACGGGGTTGGCTGTGATAATCGACTGGACGGTGGAAATGAGGGTTCCGGTGATGACGGTGGTGGGCACGGTGTGGGCCACAAAGACGGTCTCCACGGACTCAATGGTCTGGTCGAGGGTCACATGATCAGACTGGCCGCCGGTGACGGTCACGTATCTCGTAGTTGAGGGGGTGACAACCACGTCGTTGACGACAGTGACCTTTTTGTGGATGACTCGGGCTGAGGCCGACAGGGCGAGATTGAGCAGTAGAAGGAACTGCAACATTGTTGACTGACTCGAATGAATGAACGAAGGAATGTGAGTAACGACTTGGTTAAGGAAAGAATGAATAAGTCGTGGTGACGATCGTGAAAGAGTGAACGAAGGTCGGAGTGGTGGGTGGTTCGAGTGAGTCGGATGTGAGTCAAGAAGTTGCTTGTGCAGAAGAATACAACTCCAGGTCTTACTGTCTCGTCTTTATACCTGGCGTGTCCACTGTTTGGTAGCCTTGCCCAAGACGCCCATATCGGCCGGAGCACCAGCCAGAAGCCTTTCTCGCAGCTCGCATGCATCGTTTATGCAGGTCGCGGTCATTTTCGAGACTTTGGACCAGCATCTGACCGTTGCAAAATGGAGGGGCTGGCGATACTTGGTGGAGGTTGCGTGATTAGGTTACATGTTGCAACTTTGTTTTCTTTGTGTGCCTGGAGATTTTTGAGATAAGGTTTGGAACCCATGTAGGGGGCTGGCTCGAAAAACATGTTTTTGGGACTTTTGTAGGAGTCTCTCCACCTCGGTCTCACAACCTCAGAATACAGACAATAAGATCTCCTGCAGGCGAGATGGCTGGGTGGTGTCTGGGAGATCGCAAGGTTGGAGGCATGACTCTGTACTGTGAGTACAGTGCCCTCAGTGTCAATCTGTTACATTCAGGAACGTGACAGGTTTTAGCTACAAGTAGTTCCCATATTATGTCACAGTGTTGCTTCCCGCGATGTCACTTATTTTTTATTGTCCAGTCTCCGTTTCCATCAATCCGTCGCTCGCTCCAGCTGCTAAAATGATCGACACAACGCACATACACAAACGGCCGATGAACAAGCCCTGTTGGAAGCCAGACATGCAGAGCGATACGCTTCGAGTGTCTGAGATGTGAATGGACAGGTCTGAGAGACAGGGTCTGAGACGTGAATGGACAGGTCTGAGAGACAGGGTCTGAGACGTGAATGTAGGGCAGATGAGCGACGTCAAAATATTCCGAAACGCTCTGTGTAATCATAACGGCCATTGTCCGATAATACTGCTGTGGTTCAATCACTGTATTATGATGTGGTACCACTCTATGGATATGCATACGTCTGCACACCGATAATAGCTGATGCTGGCTGATCGGATCGGATCCGAAGATCATGACGTCATGTGGGGAAGTACAGACGTGTTCTTCGGATCAGATCGTTTGAAATGCTTAGCTTCAAGATACAGCTTATGACTGACCCATCTGGTCGGTAACGCGCAACAACTACCTCCTACTGTCCTCATCACTATGATACATATAAATAACCTCTAATTATTGATAAACGCCCCCACCTTTTGAATCAGGGTATTATCCTCATCGTCCAGATGCGACAGACTGGCTGCAATCTGTGCGGCTGCCTCGGCCGCCCGCATCGAGTCTTCCTCATGCGTTCTATCGTGTGGATGCTGCTGATGCGAGTTTTGATGCTGCTGAGGCTGTTGCTGGAGCTCGGGATGCACGTGGCTCAGGGGCGGCAGCTGCTGCTGCGACATTTGCTGAATGTTGGGCAGCTGGAACTGCATGTTAGGGTTCTGCTGAACCTGTTGCTGAGCCTGCTGCTGCTGAGTCTGGGGCTGTTGACGTTGCTGTTGTTGTTGCTGCTGGGCCTGCTGCTGCTGTTGTTGTTGTTGAGCCTGCTGCTGCACCTGCTGCTGAACCTGCTGGGGCTGGACTCTCTGTCGCTGGTCGCCTGCTCCGCCCCTTCGTCCTCTGGCTCCCTTTTTGATTCCTCCAGTCACAAACTGTAGACAGTCCGGAACCTTGACTCCGGCCTTCAGAAAGTACAGCTTCAGGTTTCGCGCCTTGTCCTTGAGCTGGACCTGGTTTCTGTCCTTCAACACCTCCGAAACGGTGCCGCCAGGTCCGTAAATCTCCAGAATCTGCGACCAATACGGACCATTCACCGTTCTGAGCCCGTTCATCAATGCAGCTTCCTCGGCCTTGCTCCAGGGCCGTCGAACAGGCACATTGGGACGTGCTGCTGCAAACCGGGCAGCCTCCTCGTCCTCCTCTGTAGGCATGGCTAGCTCGCTGGTCGGTTTTTGTCTTCGAGCCATTCTGGGAGAAGTGGGAGCCGAAGTAGCCACCGAGTTGTTCCCACTGGGCGCAGCACTGGCTGACGGCGACGCAAACAGCGGAATGGAGCCCGGGCCCTGTGTGGACGTCTTTTTGCTCACCAAGGTAGCCAGGTACACCTTTGAAACGTGCTCCACGACCTCTTTCAGGAAAGACAGCCAACTGTACGTGTCCGAGAGCTCGGAGGTGGAGCTCGCGTTGAAAAGCCGCTCTCGACGCGACCGGCAACGCGACACAAAGTCGACTTCGGAAGGAGCCAGGCTCTTGGAGTTTCGCCGGTTGATTAGCATGCGGTCCAGATCCATGGGGAACAGGTCGTTGAGAATGTCCGTCTTTGACTTTTCGTTCTGCGACATGGCCGAGATGTACGCCTGTGTTTTGAGCTCGAGGAACAGCGCGCCGTGCGATTTCAACAGTCGCATGTTGTCGGGCACAAACGAGTCGAGGAAGAACTCGTGGAGATGGTAGAAGCCGACCTCTGCGAACCCAAACACCGCGGCGCAGAACGTGGCCATGTTGGCCTTTTGTACAATGCTCTTTTGTTCTCTGTTTCTGATCCCCAGAGACACGCCTGAGATGAAGGGCTCCGACTGCGAGTACAGCCGTTTGGTCTGGTCGAACAGCGACATGAGAATGGAAAAGCTCTGTCCCAGATCCGAGTCCGGCTCCGTGACCATGGTCAGAGTCGTCTGGTACGGTTGGCGGCCCACGGTGTTGAGAATCTGCATGGCCAAGTTGTCGAGCACGGGTAACGAGTCGATCAGCAGCTGTCTCCGTGAGTCGATGGAGTATCTGAACTCGTCGTCGGGCGGTATTTGCTGCGACTGAACCTGATGCTGTTGTTGTTGCTGCTGTTGTTGCTGCTGCTGCTGCTGCTGCTGCTGCTGTTGTTGAGATGTGTCTGAGTAATCAAAATCGGCCGGCTGGATGGAAAAGTCGTCGTTCTGCGACTCCTCGTTGCCGTCCGTCTTCTCGCCCTCCCCATGCAAAGACTCCAGCTGCTCGGCAATGAACCGCAGCTGCTCGGCGTCGTTCAGATCCAGAATCGTCTCGTACTCCTTGCTGTGGTCGTTAGTGTCGGTGTTGTCTTTGGTCGCGTCTCCCACGGGCTTGGTGAGCGTCATGGTCGCGTCCGAGTCCGTCGGCCGCCGGCCCGAGTCGTTGCCGGACCCAGACCCCAACCCAGGCTCCACATTGCTGTAATAGTCGGCCATGGAGCTGTCTTGGTGTAGCAACAAAAAACAATGTGAGGTTAGGCACGATATGTGAAAAGCTAATGTGCAGCATGCGCGGTGGAGGTGAGAGGGATGTGCTCCTCACGAGGCTGACTAAGATACATTGAGGCACGTGACTGGATGATGGCAAACAGATTATGGATCACGTGATAGCTTTACAACCACGCACCGCAGCTGCCTCCACAATAGCCAGCCTCCACAACACCTCTCCACTCCTCCATTCTACCGCCGTTCAAAACCTAAAAATGGATATTATTTATTGTGATGACCACCCGCACTGGCTTTACACCATGATGGCGGGTAAGAGGTATTTGTTGTTAGCATTAGTAACTGGATGTTTACTTGGTGTTATGTGGATGAAATTTCGTGTTCAAATGTTCCCGTTTTTCAGTTTGATTACTCAGCTTTCTTGGACAAGCCCATTGTCATGGTTCTCGGGTATCCGAAAAGTCGTAGCACTGTGCAAAACCGTCGGTCAAAGCGTCTTAGTACTCCGTACTAGTCATAAGGGGTATAACGAGCTCAAGTATCTTGTTTCCATTTGATTCCAGCTTCTTCTCGATTTTTTCTGTAATTATTTCATTATTCCAAACAATTGAGCCATAAATCCAAGGTAATTCTACGCGCCATAAAACTAACGCTCTGACGTAGAAAACGCCACTAAAAACGTAGCTCATAACCTGTGGTTTAATCTGCCACCCCTACGACCCATAACCTGTAACTACTGAATATACACCGATAATCGCTTGTTCTCGGCAGCACTCAAATCCTCCTCTCCTCAAACTCACGCCCGACTCTCCCTCTTGGTCGACCTTTTTGGCTGCACGATAACGTTAGACGCACAACACTATCTCCACCATCTCTCATTGTCATGAACTACATCAAAAAAGCGATATACGGCCCCGACCCGGCGGAGCAGCGGCGGACGTGCCAGTCTCTGATTCGTCAGAACCAGCGCCAGATCGACCGACAGCTGGCGTCCTTGCAGTCTTCAGAGGCAAAGACCAAGCAGATGATCAAGGCTTCTGCGAAACGAAACGATGTCAAAAGTGCGCGGATTCTGGCCAAGGAGATCTATGGCGTCAAGAAGCAGCGAGCGCGGCTCCACACGTCCAAAGCACAACTGAATTCCGTGTCTCTTCAGGTCGATGAGGCGTTTTCGCTGCAGAAGATCCAGGGATCGATGAAAACGTCCACGGGGGTCATGAAGGAGGTGAACCAGCTGGTGCGTCTCCCGGAGCTCATGGGGTCCATGCAGCAGCTGTCCATGGAGCTGGTCAAGTCTGGAATCATCGACGAAATGGTCGGAGACACTCTGGATACTCTGGACGACAACGAGATGGTGGACGAGGACGCAGAGAAGGAGATTGACGGCATTTTGGGCGAAATCACTAACGGCGCCATCGGCACTCCCCAGCCGGCCAAGGAGAAGGTTGCCCCCAAGAAGGAGACCGTCACTCCTGTTCCCCAGGCCCCCACCACCGAGTTGGAGGATGAGGAGGACGAAGATGATGAGGCTTTGTTGATGGATATGAGAGAACGGTTCAAGGCGTTGCAGGGATAGACGGGTTTGGTCACGAGGTCAGGAATGGACAGCCACATACTGGGCGTTGTTTTACCGCCTTGTTCTACACCTCCTTTCACTCACACCCTCATCCTAATTACAATGTCTTGCAGCCCTGTCTACAAGGGCATAAACCAGACACAAACAATGTGCTAACTACCGTACGCACTAGAGATGCGGTACCATTAGATGCTGGAGACGACGAGATAATATATTCTGTATGTATTGTCTGGAGAGAATAGTTGGACAATGTGCGATTTGTTGATGGTTACAAGTAATCACTGTCAGCATGTCTATGGAGGTGTATCTAAACCGTGTGATCTTACATTGTTCTGACCAGGTTGCGCTCAGTAAAATCCATAACCAAATAGCTACAGCTCGTGCGTGTATATTGCTCAGTGTATTCATGACTTGTAGTAATCTACACCCATCTACATCTACCCACCTCAATCAATAACATCTTACTAATATACTAATATACAAAGAGCCTGGGTTTGACAGACTCTAAGGGTACCTCCTATTTCTCTCTCTCATGTGCCGTCTGCTCAAACATCGGGAAACCGTCGCTTTGTGAAATCCCACAGACTCTTGAGCAGATTGTCGGGGAAGGTGAACAGATCCATGTGGAACTCGCCCTCGTCGACGTTGTTGTTGATGGCCATGTCCGACGTCTTGTTGTCTGTGACCATCTGCAGCACTCGGATGAGATCGTCCTCCTTGAGTCTCTGGAGACCGGCAGCCAGCCGCTCCAGGTCCACACTGGACTTTTCCAGCACCTTGCTCTTCTTTTTGAGCTTGGAGTCGTCCTCCTCGGCCCGTCGCTTGGTTTCTGGTGCCGGAGAAGCCGCCTGCGCAGCGTATCCGGGAACGGGGCCTGTTTCGGCCAGCAACTTGGCGAGGCCAGGCCGATTGGTGGGGAACTTGAGGTTGTGGATCACCTCGTACTTGGACTTTTGGAAGTTGAGGTCGTGGGTGACCGACTGCTTGGGGCCCTTGTCGGCGGGCACAAACACAATCTTGAGATCGAACTCGCCCCAGCCCTGCTCCTCAATTCGAAACGGAGGCTTCTTGAACGTTCGGTTGGGGTTGACGAACGTGGGGTGCAGCTGGTAGATGACCTCATCGAACAGCGTGGCGGGCACCTCCTCGCCCTTGTCGTTGAGCATCGAGATCTGGATGGCCCACTTTCGCATGGGGAATCCCTCCTGCTGCGGAGGCACGTCGTCTAGCACCTCCTGGGTGGTTGTGATTTTTATTTGTCGTTGGACCTGGAGTTAGCGGGGGTGACGCAATATGTCAGGGGCACGGTTGTTGTTTGATGTTGAATCCACGTCGTCGGAGAGCCACAAATACCGCCCATGCGCGCTTCATACTCACTGTAGGGGGCGCCATTGTATCAATAGACCGCTGTCTAGTCTTGTATCGTTCTGTGTGTGACGCGCCAGCCTCGAGAATGCAGCAGGCCAATTTAGGTCTCGGTTGTGTGTTCGATTTTTGACCCTCCATACATTTGTCAAGGTTGCTGGTTCGATTCTAGCTTGCGCACATTTAGGTTGCTATATTAAGAGGGACACAAGATAATGCTCAAAATGCACCTGTGAATGATGCGGTTTACGAATAACGCTCCTCTAAACTCATCTTAAACATATTGTGTATCTACATAAGTGTACATCCCTTACTTACACACCGATAATCTGCTACATAAACTGCTCTTAAAGAAACAACACCAGCCAAAACCACTTTTCAGAGACTCATAGCAGACATATCAGGTACGCCACAGCAATGAAAAGGCTGCTGCTACTTGCCGCCTTGAAACTAAGCCCAGCATCGGATGAGAACTGGACCTGTTTGGCCCCCTTCTTCCCACCATCGTCAGATCGGCCCTTGTCACTCAAGTTTTTGGCCTCCACGTCTCCCCGAGCAGGCGAACGAGTGGGGGGATCAATGGCCCCCGGACGAGGGTAGTTGGGGATCTTCTCTTGGGCCGACTGGTTATACCGCGGACAAGAGGGGTCCCAGAAGTAGTTGGCGTCATCTTCGGGCTCGTTGATGGCATCAAAAATCTGTTTGTTGGGCACACCTCGTCGCGCATCGACTCCTCGATTGTGGGGCACCTTGTATGACTCCTTCCCCACCTTCACTGCTGCGGTTTGTATCACCAGTCCGTCGAGCCAGTCCGGTTCGTACTCCAGGTCAAAGTTCTGAGAGGTGCTGTGTTTGATGCGGTCGGCGGACTCCTTGTGCTGCTTGGCTTGAATCTTTCTCGACGCCATATTCAGCTTGCGTCGCCGCTCACTCAGACTCTGGTACCACTGGTTGTAGCTCTCGTCGGACGGTTCTGAGCGTCGTGCAAGGATGGCTGCGGCTGACACGTGGACTGGGGCCGAATGGAGGGGTCGGGCCAACACCGACAAAACACGCAGTGTCGAGGTCAAGATGGTGAGTAGTTTCATTTTAGCTGCAGTGACCTATTCGAAAAGGGTATGAAGTGGGTATCGATCAGAAGTGGGTATCAGTGTCAATGGCGAGGTGTGTTGGTTTCAGTGGTCGGCTTTCGTGGTCGCGACAATGGTATCACGGACAGGATGTTGACCAGTGTAGCAAATATCAGTGTCCAAATGTACACGTCAGCAGGTATCAAGCGAGTATCTGTGTCCAGCAATAAGTTGGTGTTTGAACGGTGTCGATCAGAGAAGGTGTGCGTGTGTGAGCAAGTAGCTAGCTATAGAGTGATGGTTAAGAGGACAGGTGCACAAACAGTGTGCAAGGTTAAGTGGGGTGTTGGGCTTGCAAACAAATACAATGGTAAATAATATAGCCGACTTTACAGAATTATTTTAGGCATTTGAAACACACAATTAATCCATTATCACGTGACACAATGTTCATTGGGGTTTGGAAGAAGAAAAAAACAGGCAAATCGGATGTCATTCGCAGACTCGTGAAGTTCCTGTGGGGGCAAAAAGACCACCGTATACAAGCCTCTCACTCAATTCGCATGAGAGACAAAAAAGGATGCCTTCGACCAGATTTGAACTGATGATCTCAGCATTACTAGTGCTGCGCCTTACCACTTGGCCACGAAGGCGGCTGTGTGGCTCCGGGCTTGGTTGGACTCACTGCAGGGAAGAGTTGATTAGTCAGCGACAGGAAGTCGCATAGAGGTGTTGCCGTAGTACATTTCGAAGCCAATTGATGTCGCTGTTCCATTTAGCAACTCTTTGATGCCTTACCTTCGAAGTCATCATTGTGAAGGGATGATCAAGATTGTGGATGGAACCAACCAGACACACGTCATCTGACAAAAGACAACGAAGCAAGAAGGCGGTTGGTTGGATGAGCCTGCAATCAATTACAATGCTTTCAATTGGAGTGTTGGTAATTCAGAGAGTCCCTTGGAATTCTCTGCTATATGGTCACACAACACTGTTCTCATGGTACATGGATAATGCACTGATTATGCGAGTGCATCTCATAGGAGAAAAGCTCATTTAAACCAAGGAGGCAATCGTGTATGGCATGTGGCATGAACGGAGCAAAGTCTAGCTGTCAGGGCTCCTTATATACCCTGTCACATCTTTGGAGTTGCTCTCATTGGCGTATGCAGACGTTTCAGTCAGGAAGGTGTTAAGCGTGAAGTCCTTGGACCTTCCTGAGGTGTCCGAGCGTGATTTTCATGGTTTATATAAATATTGAGGCTTTCCAACTCAACATAGATGTTCTAACCAGTATCTATATGAGAATAATAACTCTTATTCCTCTTCTTCGCTCACACTTGCAGTTGTACTTCGATGAGCCATGCTACTGGATTCACAAGTACTCGCATTCCGGAGTACAGTACTTGCAGATCTAGGGATCCAGCAGTTTTTATAATAAAGCTCCGCCATTCTTGCCCTTTTTGTCTTTACCCCTCCTGACAGTATGCCTTCCCCTTTAAAACAATGTCGACGTCCTAAGACGCTCGCCATCCATCCTTCATCACCAATGTCGAACAACAAACGAGAAAACAGCGACGAGCTCAACCACAATCCGGGTCAGCTCAAACGCTATGTCCGCTACGATACCCGCATGCTATGCTACACGTTTGACCCTCGCTTCAATGAGGTTGATCTCTTCCTTTACCAACTTCTTCGCGGGGCGGACAACCCAGAGGAACAGGCTGGTCAGCCGTGCAAACTGGTCATTGCTAGCTCTGCGAAGAACGGTGAACGATCACCTAGAGTCATAATCAAAAGAAAGATTGACGGACTGTGTTTTCTCAACAACTCACACACGCCCTGTGGGCAAGCCGAGTGGTATGGAAGAACACCCAATTATAACTGGAACATCATCAAGACAGAGCCTCAGACTCTGAGGGAGTTTGTGGCTTCGGCTGTTTCGTGCCTGTCTTTATCGGATCAACTACAGCTACTGGACAAGCAAAAAAAGTACGACATTGATCAGCAGAGTTGGCGCTTGGGGGGGACCTCGTGCACGACCACCTCCACCCTCATCAAGCTCCGAGTCCAGTTGTGTTTCTTCGATCAACGTCGAGAAAGAGAGCGAATCCGGAGACAGCTAGACGCGAAGCACGAGCTGGAACGAAACCGGGATCGGCACTGCCGGGCTATCGAGACCTTGACAGCAGTCCAGCGAGAAGAGCTTGAAGCCAGACGCGGGATCTTGGACGACATGAGAAACTGCTCGGCTCTCAAGACCAAGGTGGACTTGCGAGTCGTCTTGTCAGAAGTGGAGGTGGAAATGTCCAAGGCCCGTCTTCTTTCTTTGGTGCGAAGTTTCCAGAGTTTTGATGACCCGGGGGATAAGTTGGATGGCCCGGAAGATGTGAAGAAGAGACTGGAGGCTGCTCTCGCTGAGACTGGAGAGACCATGGAGAAACTGAAGAGCGAGTTGAGTGATGACGAAACCAATCTTCTTACTCTTGAGGCTGCTCGGAGTCTTTCGTTTGCTCAATACCAACCAGTCTTTGAGGACTACGAAAATGAAGAGTTTCTGAAGAACACTTATGAGATTCCAGGGTACAAGGATGAACGGGTTAAGGAGCTCCTCCGACAAAACTACTCACTGCTCTGCAAGCACATCAAAAAGAAGGGCGATGACGATCTCCGTAACTTGATTGAGGGACACTCTATGGTTTCTACCACATTCTTCCACAGTGTGATCACCAAGCGAACCGACATCAGAGGTCCCATCAGTAACTACGTTAATTTCAAGGATGGAACTCCTGATCTTGTTATTTTCCTCATCACCGGCTTCTTCCATCGCAACAATCTCTTGTCCATGATTTTGTCTACGGATTGCAACGACAAGCGGTTTCTGGACAGAAAGCTCAGGACTATCAGTCCTACTGCCTTCAAAGATGTGGGGACCGAGTGGTATAAGAAGGGAACCACGGAGAACAGAGATCCCGAGGAGCATGACGGCTCAATTCTATCGTATCTGGACATTTCGCCGCATATTGTGATGGATGAACATGGAGGTACGCAGGAGTGCAACATGATCGGCGACTATCTCATCAATGTCTGGGAAATCGATCGAAGGGGTGTGTGTACGGAGACCCTTGAAAACGACTCCCCGCGCGTGTTCGAGATACCCACTGAAGTGTGCAACAAGGATTACATGACCACGTCTACCAAGCGAAACAACCAAAGTGCCGATTTCACAGATGCCAGACCCCTTGACTTCCAATCAAAGTACCGTCTGGTCCCCAAGGAACATGATTTTGCTTGCAGAGAAAAGTTGCAGGCCAGGTGGAACCAGAAGATGCAGATTTTGAAGGAGCAGAAGACGAGTCTGGAGGGGGCTCTTGCAGAAAAGACAAGGGCATTGAATGAGGGCAGAATCCAATTCAACAAGAAAAGTAAAGATGTTGAGGATCTTGCATCTCGGGAGAAAGAGCTGTCAGCACGTCTTGTCCAACTACCGACTCTCACTGAGACGTATGAAAATTGCAAAACTGCTCTTGATGGGGATCTTGAATCTTTGGAGAGGATGAGCTCGAGGCTCCAGAATCTCAGATTGGGGTTGCGAAGCCGTATGGAACAGTTGCGAAGCACAGAGTCTGACATTCTGAGTCTTCAGATCCAGCTGGAGATCAAGGAAGCTGAGCTGTTTGAAATCAACACTGACCCGGAGTTTCAAAAGAGCCAAAAGCGACTTGTTGACCTGGAGGACCAACTCGAACAGTACAAACGTAAGCACGGCCAGAAGTGTGATGAGTGGATTGAGGAGGCTCAGGAATCGGTCTTGCGTAGCGATGTTGAAAAGAGATTGGCGGATTTGGAAAAGGTGGCCCAAATTTCGAAAAGGGCGAGAAGTTATCTTGAGTTGTTGATAATCAATAACTACACTTTGAAGGACATCCACCCAGTCGTTCTGTGCAAGTTTCTGGGCGTTTCTGAAGATGTGTGTGACAATTTTGCAACCGCAAAGGCCAGAGGTATTCTAACGGTCGTCATCAACAAGAGCCTTTCGCCCTGTGTGTTTGTGGACAAGATGATCGAGATTGATTCTTCCAAGCAGCTGTTCATAGTGCGACAACCGGATGTAGCAAACAGTTGAATACATTGATAATTGTATGAAACCAAAGTGTGAGACTATATTTCTGGCACCCATATTAGTGACCTCCGTGTTATATCGGGAGGCACTTGACTACCCACAATTGGTTATAGATTTAGTTGACGATTTAGTTAGCTTACATAAGCGAGAAAAATAGTGGAAACCAGTAACAGTAGCATCGTGATCTTTAACACTCGTCATTCCGTGACCGTGTTTTTCATTTTCATTTCACCTCACCCCTATCCCCGGCCAAATCTGATTACATCACCATGCACGGTGGCATGCATACAAAGGCATATTCAAACGGCTAATTTATTCCACCACCATGTCGCTGTCTCCAAACTGGAAAGCTCTTGAGCCGTCGACGCAGGGCGGAGGCGCCAAGGGACAGACCGGAGACGCCAAACGGAACCGCACCAAGGCGTGGCGAGCGAAAAAAACGGAGAAAAAGAAGGTCGTGGGCCCGCTGGACCCGGGGCTCAGCAAGGCGAAAAACGTCGCCAAGAGCAAAGTCATCAAGTGCCAGGCGCTACAGATCCCCCTGCGAGCCCGTGTGCACAAAAACGACCCGACTCGACCGACTTTGGGCGCGATTCTGCAGTCTGACGATGCGGGGCTCGACGAAGTGCTGCATGCGCCTCCTCAGCCGATAGAGCCCGTTTTGGCGCGGTGGAAGTGTGCTCCGGGCAAGTTCATTGCGCTGGATTGCGAGTTTGTGGGCGTGGGTCCCAATGGAGCCCGTTCGATTCTCGCCAGAGTCTCCATCGTCAACTACTACGGCCATGTGCTGATGGACGAGTACGTGAAACCGATCGAACGGGTGACGGACTGGAGAACCTGGGTCAGTGGAGTGACGCCAGCCAAGGTGGCGAACGGAATCTCGTTTTCCGAGGCCCAGGAACGGGTCAAGCGGCTACTGAACGGCAGAATCCTTATCGGACATGCTCTCATCAACGATCTGGCTGTCCTTAGGTTGGACCATCCTAGAGGCGATATCAAAGACACCCAGAAACCGCAGTACTTCAAGACAGTGTGTGGATGCAAGACGCCGTCGCTGAAACACGTGATGAAGGAATGCGTGGATCTGAACATCCAACAGGGAGAACACTCGAGTGTGATTGACGCCCAGGCAGCAATGTTGCTCTTCAGGTGCTACAAGAAGGAGTTCTGAGAGTGACAGACAAAAACGATGTGGCCTCTTAGGACACCAAGTCAAGAGGCATACAATTACGGAGTACTGTTACGGAGTACTGGTACTTCGTGGACTTGTCAAACACTGGCTCATTGATTGAGCTCAGAGGAGTACTTGTTTCTCTGGAGTTCCGTCGTACTCAAATCTCTGGAGCACCCGATTCTCTCAGCTGGCTAGTCCTAGAGCTCCAGAAGTCACTCATGGCAAACTTCCAAGGACGACTAACTAGAGTGCCAGAGAACACCCACTACTATACACTAACATGGTCACACTGACACCTCTGTACTAGTGCAGTACAGATATAACTAATGATTATGATGTATACCTTAGCTTAATGTACAGTACTGTACATACAGCATCACCGGCTCTCCTCAAATACAAATTCACTATTTCCATTCCTCCACTGTTATAATTTTCTCATAAAACGGGCCGCAACCATCGTTGCCGACCCGCAGCGCCAGCAATGCTGACTAATTCCGCCAGCTATAAGCCAGCCATCGACCCATCAGCTTAGTAAGTGGAAGGAGTATCGGGAGACAGGTCGGGAAGACCAACTCGCAGCTTGTGGGAAGAGGGCAGCTTGGGGATAACCACCACCAGGCACGCCAGCAGGTTGAGAATGAACATGTGCAGGTCGTAGTGGGTGTAGTGGGTGGAGATGAGAAACAGACCGATGGGCACTCCCAGCAGAAACTTTTTTGCCGGAGTGTACTGGTCTCCGTCATCAATCTGCTCCCACATGGTCAGGTTGTCGAAGGCGCCGGCATTGAACTCAAAGGGGATTCCGGTCACGTAGTGGAACATGATGTAGGAGCCAATCACGTAGGTGATGTTGGTGAGCGTCCAGGACAGCTCGCGGGTCACGCCGGGAATGAGATCGAAGCAGATCTTGAGAATGCCAATGATGAAGAAATGCACTCCCCACGCGCCCTTGTTGTTCACCCAGGTGGCGTTGAGGTTGGGCAGCGCGTTCTGGTCGCTCTGTTCGGTGATGGTTTCGGGCTCCAGGTGCCGCAGTATACTGGACGATCGTCGTCGCGTGTGTGGGTCGGGGTTAAGTGACATCTGGGTTAGTTTGGGTTCGAAGGGCGTGTTACACCGATCAGGGCGGACAGAGGCACGGGGCGGGCGAGCATCTGAGCATGTAGGTCATTCACATGACAGAGGAGCGAAAAGAAAGAGTGGATTAGCTAAGCACGCTTGACAGGTGGGCCTGACAGTGGCAGTGCTGAAAGGGGGACATTTCATCTTGCGACAAGTGGAATGACGATGGTTTTGACGAGGGCAGCTGCTCTGAGGGTCGCGTGGGGCCTATGGTCGTCATTCTAGACTTCCCCTATTCCAGTCTCTCCGTGCCCATGTCTCAGATTGAAATTTGGCTCGTGAGACTCGATTGAGGGAGATCGAGGGGTGTGAGGTGCTTGGAATGGTGGACAACTTGGTGACATCGCCAGCCGTGAGTAGTGGAATGAGACAGACTGCGTATTGCCGACTGTAGTAACACCACATGCACCACGTTGTTCCATGATATGGCCGTGGATGACGGGTTGTAGCTCAAACCAGTCACGGTGACTCAGAACCTGGTGTGCTGGCTCGTGTCGTCGGTGTGCTCCAGATTGTGGAAACGGTTGCGGTGCTCGTGTGATGGCGTGTAGATTGAGACACGTGTTTCAAATGTGGCCATTGCAAGAAGTGCAGAGCACCGGTGAGTGTCGCGAGTAAGCATGTCGCCACACTCCTTTAGTCACACTCGCGTCAGACCGCCCAGAACTCCACATCTCCTCTTCGTACACGTTTTGGCCCCTGACACGCATCTTGTCACAGTTTGTGGACACAGAGTCTGGTAAAACACGAGCTCAACGGCGATTGTCTGTGTGGACATCTGCGACCATGGACTCACGCCTAATGCCACTGCTAACAACATCGCCACTGCAACTGCCACAGAGCCAGCCAGCGCACAACTGACACAAACACATCCGCTATCGCAACCACAACCGCAATTCCAGACATCGTCACAACCGAGACACGTCACCTCGACCACCCCACCACCCTACCACCTCACACTCTGCTCCCCACCGTTCTCATCCACCTCCCTGTCGTCTGTGTCGCTATCTCAGCCATCACAATGCTCAAGTCTCTCGCCACCTACCACGAGAAGACGTTTGAGCCGTTTGTGTCGCCTGTTTGCCGTCGTATCGCGTCCAATCGTCGTTGTGGGACTCTCCTATCTCGCTCTGCTGCTTCTCCCCAGCTTCTCAGGCCCGAATTCCTCTCGATACTCACTATGCAATTTCTGTGGTGTACAGTAGAACGTAGAGGACGGTGTTTCTGTAGTGCTAAAAAAGCGGATTAAAATGGAAAGCATATTTGGACGGTACAGATTGGGAGATGTATGAGCGAGAGCCAGTGGGGAATAGGGGCGGTCCAAACGAGGTTGTGGGGCGATTTAAAGGCTTAAAAGCGACTACCTGATCAAGCTGACGGCGAGGATCCGTTTTCTCCCCTCAAAATACCAAATACCACACTCCCCACGCCATTACAACGCTTCCTCGGTACATACACACTAACCCCGAAACCTAACTTTGGACTGTACGCACATACGTATTTGATATCTCTGCCTTGCCACAGCGTGCAGGTGTGTGCCATGGTTGGAGCGTGTTGGGGCTGTGACGTACGTTTTTCTGTCATCGTGACACAGACAGCCGGTGACACAGAAGCAGACCAAAAAGTATATATAGACGTGCTCCCGCCTCCTTTTCTGTCTATCGTATCGTAGCTACCAAGCACCTCATCTATACAGATCCCCTGTCGGGTCCCTTACCTTAGCCATCGGTTGCATGGGGGGGGCTGTGCTTGCCAAGAGCACAATGGCGAGATATGTCTCGAGGTTCTGGTGGCGTGAGATATAAATAGATGGCGATGTCTGCATTGTGGCGACAAGCATGTTGGGACACAAATACGAGGTTGCAGGGTTCGAAATAGACGACCGTGAAAACAGGTCACGGAAACAACAATCGCGTATTTCGGCTGCTGAAAATCGTCGTTTCGGAACCCGTAAATTTACCTCAAGTGGTCAACAGGCCTTATTGACTCCTAACCTAGATATACGAGCGAGTCTATTCCTGCCAAGCGTATGAGAAGAGCAAAATCACGGGAGAATGTGCTGAGTCATCAAAAACAGATTTCTGTCAGATTCGCGGCCATCGGGAGTTGCATGTTCGCCGTCTTTGATTAGTCATCTGGAAAATTGGGTTTTGACAGCAGTACTGCCGTTAAAACCTTATTTTGTGACCTGAAGCTGAATGTCATTTCATGAGATTCTGAACGTGTGTAAACTGTTACAGTATTGGCATGTAGTATATCATTAGAAAGCCCATTTTCTGCTGATTCTTTTGGTGTCAATATTGAGTCGATCGAACGGTTCTGTCAAGCGTGGTGACATTTTACTCTCAAACGTGCCCAAAATACACACACAGACTCAGGTCATCTAATTGACGTAGTAATCCAACACTTTGTTATCTCCCATCACCCATTCTCTATCTACTTGTAGCATTACCACCATCTCAATACCCATTTCCTAAACATGCCCCAAATTAACTTTCCCAGCCCAAACCCATATCTCACGCACGTTGAAAGACGCGTAGAAATATAACAGCACTCCATTTCCAGACCCCATAACACCGTCTGCAACTCGTGGACCCAACGTCCGATCGACAAGCGGAAAACTCCCCAGTAATTCTTGGGACCACGTGATCACAGAAATCGACTTTCCAGCGCCCCCAAAATGAGTAATTATCCACATCAAACGCCCTTACGCCAAACATATTCGGATCGACCGACCTGGACGGCTCCTATTGGAACCCCCAAGCCTACCACGTCTCCCAGAAAGACTCCAAAGAGCGTCAAATCGATTGGCCGGCTCAAGTTTTCCAATTACGCCATTGGAGAGCCTCGCAGAGTGGAATCAAGAGGTCTAGGACAGCCCAGTCGAATGCTGGACTTTGGGAACACACGTGATTATACCCAGAGCTTTGGGAACACGCCGCAACAGAGCTTTGGAGCGTCACGTGAATTCACCCAGACGCGGTTTGGATCACGTGAACCGACTCTGACAAGGATGACGGTCCAGGAGGAGGAGGAGGAACCTGAACTGGAGGAACCTGAACTGGAGCCACGGTCACAGCAACAACGACAAACTACACGTGACCAACCTCGTGGTACCACGCGCACAACGTTCATGTCACGTGACTACTCAATCCCGTCCCTCCAACACGACCTCAACCCCGGTCAAGACTCGTTGTTTGCTGGGGTAGCCAGGGAGATTGAGTCACGAGACCAGCTGGACTCACGTGACCAGGCTCAACCGCAATCACGTGACCTTAACTCGTCAGCTCGACCCATGCGTCGAAATCTCCGGTCCGTTGTTGTTGAACCTGCTGCTCCTACTGTTCCTTCAGTTGTTGTGACCCAGGATAGAGTAACCGAAGTGGAAGACGAAGAAGATACAGCTCCTCCTATCACAAGCTTGAGAGAAACAGGCACCTCACGTGACCCTCCATCTACATCACGTGACCCCTCGTCCACGTCACGTGGCCAAACCTCCTCCACTCGCAGACCGTCTCGTTTGGCTTCCGGTTTGGAATCTTGGCAAGCCGAGGTGTCCCAGACTCAAGCTGAGGGAGTTTCATTCGGCCAGACCGAGTTCGGAGGCTTGTCACGTGATGCCGACAGATCACGTGGTGCCAGCAGATCGCACGAACCTGAACCTACGACTTCTTCTTCTGGACCTGTCACCGTGTCTGTCCCTCTCAACGATGAAGAACCGGGTGACGAAACGTCTCGAGCCCGCCGAGGGACCCCGCTTCCGTCACGTGACCGATCGCGTGGGTCACGTGCCGGCAGCATCGGAGCCGGTGACCGGTCGTCACATGACATCAGCATCTCACGTGACAGAGTCAGTCCCGGAGGTGCTCCTGATTCGGCCCTCGAGCAGTCCTTCGAGGCCGGCCTTGAGGAGGAGGAGTCTCGTGAAAAGTTACGTGAAAAGTCACGTGAAAAGTCGTCCCATGAAAAGTCCTTCTCTAACATCAACTACTTTACCAGCAACAGAGAGAAAAACAAGAGCTTTGAAGCCGAGGAGGAAGAGCCGGAAATCGAGTCTGAAAGTGGAGACTCTGGGGAGGTTGAGATGGAGGTCGAGTCACGTGATGTGGATATGGAGGAGGAGGAGGAGACCGGGTCACGTGATGAGGATATGGAGGAGGAGACCGGGTCACGTGATGTCAACGACCGTGAGTTGTCACATGACGTCAATGACAACTCCTTCCAGTCCCAAGAGACAGCTCGTTCAGGCGACTCCACTGACTCATCGAGATTTAGATCACGATACTTGCAGGACAAGCTGTCACGTGGGGCTGGCGAGTCACGTGAGTCCAGCGAGCCCACCGGTCGAGCACGTGACCTGCTGAGCGAACACCGCATGGCCGACACTAGCCTGGATCGAATTAAGGCGAGTGCCATCAAAAAGCATAGCAAGCCTGCACGTGATCGAGACGAGTCACGTGACGTTGTTTTTGACGTGTCGACTTCGGTCCCTGACGCTGGCCCATCACGTGACCTGCTCAGTGAGCATCGAATGGCCGACACTTCTCTTGATCGAATCAAGGCCAGTGCTATTAAGAAGCACACCAAACAGGCTCGCGAGCCACGTGAGGGGGATAAGTCTCGTGAAGACAGGTCACGTGAAGACAGGTCACGTGAAGACAAGTCACGTGAAGACAAGTCTCGTGAAGGCGGCCAGTCACGTGAACCCCGTCTCCCCGCCGATCTGACCATGCCCAACACTTCCATGGCTCAGATCATCGAGGCCGCCAAGAGGACGCACACCAAGTCTGCACGTGACGCTGAAGCGGCCGCTCAGAAGGCACGTGATCAGGAGGAGCATGAGCGCAAGACTGCGGAGGCACGTGAGCGGGTCGAGCGTGAGATTCAGGAGAAAAACGCACGTGATCAGGAAAAGCTGGCTCGAATGGAAGCTGCCAGAGCCGAACGACTAGCCAAGAGAAGGAAAACTGACGAGGGTCACGTGAGTGTTTCTCACGATAGAAGCCACGTGACTCAGGATACAACAGCCGAAAAGTCCATGATGGAACCTCCTCACGTGACCAGCAAGCTACGGCAAGTCTCTTTGGAGCCTCCCAAGAGTGCCGCCGTTCCTGAGGACGACGACGATGACATGTCCATCATTTCCGAGCTAAGTGAAGTGGATGTTCGTGGTGCGGGTGGTCTCAATGGATCTCGTGAGCGGTCACGTGAGCAGCCCAAAAACGTGTCACGTGATCAGTCCAAAAACGACCAGCATACTCGAGACTTTACTTCTCGCTACGGAATTCCCGAGTTTGACGAGACAGAATCTAGTGCTCAGAATGGAGTGTCGCGGGAAGCTGCCAAGTCACGTGAGTTCGTTCAGCCACGTGAGGAACCCCGGCCACGTGACACGTCGGGCGAGACCACCATCTCGCAGCACACGACAACTAGCGCTCCGGCTTCTCCCGACTCGACGTCGCGCGCTACAGATCTGGGGTCTCCACGTGACCACGGCGAGCCACGTGATTTGGGCGAGTCACGTGATCTAGGCGCGTCACGTGATCCAGGCGGCATCAACACGCACGTGATGGACAACAACAACTCGTCACGTGACAAGCCCTCCTCCGCCCACAACCGGCAAAACTCGATTCTGTCGCCCTTTGACCGGGCCACCAAGGCGTCGGCCTCTTCTGTGTCCGCCACCAACGGCAAGCGGCGGTTCTCGGAGTCACGTGACCCGGCCCATTTCGAGTCCCGTGATATCGCCACGGTCAACGAGTGGCGGTCTCTAGATTTCCTCATCACCTCCTCTTTACAGCAGCAGGTGTGGTCCAGCAGGTTCCGGACCCCTGGCAACGCGGTGCTGCGTATCCCGCCCTCCATTCGAACGTGTTTCCCCCTTGTTTCGGAAGCCCGTCTGCGGGATATGATTGTAGCCGTTGTGTACTGCCGGCAGAGGCGGTTGAAGGATCGTCGGATTGCAGGTCATCGGGATCGGAGAAAGGTTTCCTGGTGGAGACGGTGGTTGTACTAGCTTGCAGTATATTGTATTTAATGTATTTATGTATTCCAGTTAGCGACCGTAGTCATTGAGAATGGTCACTGTGGAAAGACGTTTTGAGATCTCGACTCAGTAACCATTGGATCTGTTTACGAATCGCTTTTGAGACCCTGGTAAGTGGGGTGTCCGTATCGGGTAATTTTTTTCCTCCAAATAGACTCTGTCTTGCAAAGAACAAAGGCCCCGAGATTTTTGTTTGGCCCTGCACTCGTTGTTGAGGAACCGTGCAGCTCATTGAGCATTTATATGCGTGGCAAACCCGTTTACGGGAGTTTACAAGAGGAATTGTCACCAAGGGTATGCATACAAATGCATCAAATGCAAGGATCGACTATTTTCCAATGACTATGCAAGATCTCAATTGTACAGGGCATGGCAACGGTTGAGGGGTCTAGGGGGTAATTTGGGACTGAAAAGATGGCATAATGCCGCCAGCAGTCGCAGTTGAATGGTTATAACCCAGGCTAGATCGGAAATTGTGACTATTATTGAGCTATGTTTTTGTATACTACCGGGTACAGTATTGTAGGGATGAACTCAGCGCTTGGTGGGGCTCCCAGAGCTGTGGCTGAAATATGCAAAGAGCCAGGGGGCCAGCAAATGCAGACGAATGCACCGAGCTAGTTGATGAGCAACTGCAGGGATGCATTCTGTCGACTGCAACAGTATCCATAACCGGCTACAGTAAGTTCACTCGAGCAAAAACTGCACCCTGCAATCAACACCGGAACTCGAGTCTAAGCACTGTACCGGTACTTTTAGAGTCACCATGAGACACTGTCGATACGACGTCTCTCCATTCTGTCTCTTCCGAAATCTCACCGAAGCTACCCCACAAATTACTACATCACTTCTCAACAGAGACAACCCCCTAAACGGTTGCATTTGGTGCCGCTTGCTCCTGAAATAGACTCCAGCCACTCTCGCGCCTCCGCTTCCCCGGATCTACCCTAGCAGGCCCTGGAAGATCGCGGGTAATACGAACTTTAGGCCTAAAGACCCATGCACTTTTCCCGATGCGGCGTATGTGGGGGTAGCTGAAATTTTGGCCCCTGAACTTACTAGCCACCTGCATACAACCCTAAGACAACCCTAAGACAACACTAAGAAAATCACAATTTTCTTGTAGCATGTAGACTGGCTTAGAAGTGATGCAAATTATTTAGGAGTGAATAGATTTGAAGGAGAAATCTCCAGCATGTCACACTTCGGCTCTCGTCTCCAAACTCAACATGCACACGCAGAAAGACATCCTTTAAGATTTGTACGTTCCCGTATCTCCACTGCAGGGTTTTCGACACCTGCAGCCCTGATGCAGGCTATATACTACTGCGGGAGCTTCCGTTCCTTTAAAAACAAGTGTAAAAAAGAGTTGGATTGCGATTGTCTTTGGGTTGTCTGTAAATCTACTGTGGAAATGTAGATGGATCTCAAGTAAGATCTTTTTTCCGTGAAAAAGCAAAAACATATAACCCCTAATTTCATCAACCCCTGACTACCCCTCCATCGATAATCTCCACCCTCCACCCCCTGTGAGCCACGTACAAGGCCCGCGGCGCATGTGATCCCGTATTCCGCGTGCCGCGCGTTTGCTCGGTGCATTGCTGCAAGTTTGGGATCTCTCATTAATGCGTCTGAACGCAAAGTGGTGGTGACTCGAGATCTAAATCGATTCACTGTGCCAGCTAATCCACGAGCAATTGTATCTGAGCTGTGCTGACAGTGTAGACACTTGCTACAGCAAGTACTTGTACAGACCAACAACCAACAATCTCAGTGTAAAATAGCGATGCTAAACGTTTATGGCCCCGAAGAAAAGCTACCGTACTGTGCTCGTACCTTACAGTGCTTAACACAAGCCGCTTCCGTCTTGGGCAACTTGCGCACATTCCAGCTGTGCACACGGTCGAGCCCTGCAAGAAGACAGCCCCTGTTTGCAGTCTATATAAACACATCCCCTCGCTTGTCCGCTCGGTAGAAACAGCAGCTTCCTCATCCCACCACAGTCTCTCGTTATGAAGTTTTCACTCCTCGCTCTCGCAACTTTCCTGGGCTTCGCCCTTGGCCTCGTCGTCACTGACGACCCCACCCAGCTCGCATACCTCGAGACCCCCAAAGACCTCCACATCTTCGGAGCCTACGCCAAGATCATTCCTGGCCTGGCTGCCGCCAACATTGTGACCGATGCTGGCGCACTTGCCCTCAAGAATGGCATGGACGTCCCCTTCGTCAACAGCGGGGATCTCTCGTACCCCCCCACACACGAGGAGCTCGTGGAAGGACTCAAGCAGGTCCTCTTGTATGCCGCTGAGAGTGGCCGAGAGTGGGACGACGCCGTCAACCCCACCCTCCCCATCTACGCCATCAAGTGGGTGGTTGGCAAGGCCGCCCAGCCCTACACAGCCGAAGATCTGAAGGTCTCCCGACGAGCCGTCTTCAACATGTACATGGCCCAGACCATTGCTAGCCATGCCGAGAATGCTCTTGACGCCAAGATCGTCGTCAACGACCCCAACGTGACTGTCACCGTCACCGTCAGTGCCGATCCTTCCTCCACTGCCCCTGCTTCTGCCGAGGCCACCTCCGAGATTCCCGCTACCACCACTAACCAGGACAGCCAGAGCTCTGCTCCTGCTTCTACTGACGCCCCCGCCTCTACTGATGCTCCTGCTTCTACTGATGCTCCTGCTTCTACTGACGCTCCTGCCTCTACTGACGCGCCTGCTTCTACTGACGCTCCTGCCTCTACTGATGCTCCTGCTTCTACTGATGCACCCGCTTCTACTGATGCACCCGTCTCTACTGACGCGCCTGCTTCTACTGACGCTCCTGCCTCTACTGATGCACCCGCCTCCACTGATGCACCCGTCTCCACTGATGCACCCGTCTCTACTGACGCTCCCGCCTCCACTGATGCACCCGTCTCCACTGATGCACCCGTCTCTACTGACGCTCCTGCCTCTACTGATGCACCCGCTTCTACTGATGCTCCTGCTTCTACTGATGCTCCTGCCTCTACTGACGCTCCTGCTTCTACTGATGCTCCTGCCTCTACTGACGCTCCTGCCTCTACTGACGCTCCTGCCTCTACCGACGCTCCTGCCTCCACTGACGCTCCTGCCTCTACTGATGCTCCTGCCTCCACTGACGCTCCTGCCTCCACTGATGGCGCACCCGCCTCCTCTACTGACGGAGGAGCTGCTTCCACCACTGACAGCACCCCTGCCTCTTCCACCGGTGGCGCTGACGTCTCCTCCACTGACGGTGGAGCTGCCTCCACTACCGACGGTGCCGATTCTTCCACCACTGATGGTTCTGCCGCCTCCACCACTGGTGGTGCCGATGCTTCTTCCACCGACGGTGGAGCTGCTTCCACTACCGACGGAGGAGCTGCTTCCAAGACTTCCACTGGCACCGGAGCCACCCCCGTGGCCTCCACCGACAAGGACCAGACCAAGACTGATGGCTCCGCTGCCACTGCCACTCCTACCGACGACAACAAGAAGACTGTCACTCAGACTGTCCCTGCTGCCACTTCCACTGGCGGCGGAAACCCTGATGGCGGAAACACTGACGGCGGTGACGGCACTGATGGTGGAAACACTGATGGTGGAAACCCTGACGGCGGAAACACTGATGGCGGAAACACTGACGGCGGAAACACTGACGGCGGTAACACTGACGGTGGTAACACTGACGGTGGTAACACTGACGGCGGCAACACTGACGGTGGCAACGGTAACGGCACTGACGGCGGAAACGGCAACGGTTCCGATGGTTCTGGCAACGGCGGAAACGGCGGAAACGGCAACGGTTCCGATGGTTCTGGCAACGGCGGAAACGGCGGAAACGGCAACGGTTCCGATGGTTCTGGCAACGGCGGAAACGGCGGAAACGGCAACGGTTCCGATGGTTCTGGCAACGGCGGAAACGGCGGAAACGGCAACGGTTCCGATGGTTCTGGCAACGGCGGAAACGGCGGAAACGGCAACGGTTCCGATGGTTCTGGCAACGGCGGAAACGGCGGAAACGGCAACGGTTCCGATGGTTCTGGCAACGGCGGAAACGGCGGAAACGGCAACGGTTCCGATGGTTCTGGCAACGGCGGAAACGGCGGAAACGGCAACGGTTCCGATGGTTCTGGCAACGGCGGAAACGGCGGAAACGGCAACGGTTCCGATGGTTCTGGCAACGGCGGAAACGGCGGAAACGGCAACGGTTCCGATGGTTCTGGCAACGGCGGAAACGGCGGAAACGGCAACGGTTCCGATGGTTCTGGCAACGGCGGAAACGGCGGAAACGGCAACGGTTCCGATGGTTCTGGCAACGGCGGAAACGGCGGAAACGGCAACGGTTCCGATGGTTCTGGCAACGGCGGAAACGGCGGAAACGGCAACGGTTCCGATGGTTCTGGCAACGGCGGAAACGGCAACGGTTCCGATGGATCTGGCAACGGCGGAAACGGCAACGGTTCCGATGGATCTGGCAACGGCGGAAACGGCAACGGTTCCGATGGTTCTGGCAACGGCGGAAACGGCAACGGTTCCGATGGTTCTGGCAACGGTGACGGCTCTGACGGCTCCGGCTCTGAGTCCAAGCCCCAGTCTACTCTCCGAGTTGACAGCACCGCTGACTCTTCTGCCGTCCCCCAGTCCCCCCAGATGACTGGCCCTGCTGACCACCCCGCTCAGGCCAACGGAGCTTCTCAGCTGGTTGCTGGTGCTCTTGCTGCTCTCCCCATTCTCGCTGCTCTTCTGTAAGTGGCGCGATCCTTTTGTTAACTTATCAATTTAATATCATTGTAATCTTGTGTGCTGTAGGTGAGTGAAGGCTGTAGCTGGTGATGGGATGAAATGACAAGAGTTGTAAGAGAGTGCATCGCTTGTAGAAGAAACAGAAACGAATGAGAACGGAGAGGCGTTGTGAAGTGAGGTTCAGTAGAGTGAAGAAGCTCCGTCTGAATTGTGAAGTGAAATTCAATGGAGGGATAGAAGCTCCGTCTGAATTGTTGCGCTGTGCTGACAATGATGACGCCATGGTCTGTGTTAGTAAAGGCCGGTCGGTTGGTATCGCATCCATGTGTATCGTACTCACTGCATCAGTCAAAAAAGAGTGTCTGGTATCTGTGTGCGTGTGTTCGTGCCACGTATCAGTTAATGGTATCACTCATTGAACGCCACCGCCCTTGAGACTTGCGCAATCAGTGCCTCAATGATGCCATGCGTTGCAGTTGGTGGTGAAACGTGTGCACGGTATGTGGTCTTGGTAGTATGTTGGTATCTGGTGACGGTTGTGCTGGTATCTTGTGCTGGTATCTTGTGCTGGTGTGCGTGAGTGTCTGTGTTTAAGTCTGTGTTCAAGTCTGTGTCTGTGTCTGTGTTTGTGTCTGTGTTTAAGATGGGAAATTAGAGTTACTGTGAGGGACGGTCTCAAAATCTCAAATAACCTTAATCTGTTTATCGAGTTGTTGGCAAGACCATATGTTCATCCTACTGTAATTAACACACCAGCTACACAATGAACATACAGCTCCGACTACGACTTTCATTCCATCGGCATGTTGGGCTATGAATAGCGACTTTTATATATCCGCCTGCGGTGATGCTGTTCTCGCGAGAACTGATTTTTTTTTTTTTTTTTTTTTTTTTTT
>ULGQ01000006.1:1752387-1771610 GCA_900519045.1 Yarrowia divulgata
GTGGTATGACGTAGTAAATGGATAATTGTAATGAAAAAAAAGAAAAAAAAAAAAAAGACGTTAGTACTGGTAGTGAGGTTGGGAGGTTGGAGACCTGATGTAAGCGGGGTTGAACGTGGTTGGGAGTCGCACCTGGCGAATCGAACCTGGAGTCGAACCCAACGAATCGACCTGACGAATCGAACCGGGTTAAGAGTCGAACCGAGTCGTTCGCAGGAATCGAACCGTGGGCTAGTTCAATGTTCGAACGGTTGTTAACTACAACTTGTATCTGTGATACCTATGCATTTCCCTTGAATCAAAAAAAAAAAACTGATATCGTGAAAATGATTCACCTTTACTGTTTGATTGAGTGATCTGACAACCGAGTGATCTGACAACCGAGATGTGATACCTTTGCCACCTTGCCGACTACCCCACACAGTAATGTATCACTTCGAATCTACTCTTGACTGCTTCGGCACTACTTAACTACTTCTGCCACTACTCGTCATGTACTGTTCGTCTACTCGTCATCTTAAGAGGTATCAATTAAATCATCATAAAGGCTGCAAAACGCTGCAAAACGCTGCAAAAACGCTGCAAAAACGCTGTCAGGTCATCTACAACAGAGCAATGACCATGGGAAGGGCAAAGGCACCAGCAACAAGCTTGCCAGCGCCATTGGCCTGGGCAGGAACCTTGCCCTGAGCAGCTGCCTGAGCAGGCAGGGAGGGACTGGCGTTTCCGAGGGTCTGCGTCTGCGTCAGCGTCAGGTGGACAGTGGTGTCGGAACTAGGGGCCTTGTTGTCGGCACCAGGAGTCTTAGCGCCGGCAGGAGAAGCAGCGGGGTTTGATCCGTTGGTATCGGACTCTCCCTTGGAAGCCTTGTCACCGGTTGACGACTTGTCACCAGAAGCTTTGTCACCAGAAGTCTTATCACTAGTCTTATCACCAGAGGAGGACTTGTCACCAGAGGTTGCCTTATCGCCAGTCTTATCACCAGAGGAAGTCTTATCACCAGAGGAAGTCTTATCGCCAGTCTTATCGCCAGACTTGTCACCAGACTCTTCACCAGAAGCCTTCTCACCACCCTCCTCACCAGCCTTCTCACCAGCCTTCTCACTAGTGGAACTGGTCTCAGAAGGGTTAACACACTTGGTACAAACAGTCGAAGTGACAGTGCTCTGGGTGGTGGCAACATGAGTCGCGCCCTGGGCATCTACCGAGGTAACGGGACAGTCGGTGACGTAGACGGTGACCTTGTCGACGCCGCCAGCCATCGCAGCGGCCTGGGTGCACTTGTTGCACACGGTGGTGGTGACGGTGGACTGGATGGCTCCGGTGTGGGTGACTCCCTGGGCATCGACAGAGGTGAAGGGCACGTCCGTGACGTACACGGTGGCCAAGGTGCCGTTGGAGAAAGCAGCGCTGATTCCGTTGCCGCCAATGACGATGACGTTGACGTTGGTGTTGGTGTTGCTGTTGGAGTTGCTGTTGGAGTTGGTGTTGGTGTTCGAGTTGGAGTTGGTGCCCGATTCAGAGTCCGATTCAGAGTCAGACTTAAATCCGCTATCAGTGTTGCCGGTCTTGGCATCATCACTGTTCTCCTTGGCAGCATCACCGTTCTCCTTGGGATCGGCAGGGACAGGAGAAGAGTGATCCTCAGGAGTCACAGGCAAGGGCTTAGCACCCTGCAGCTGCAACCAGACATCATGAAAAGCATCTGCCTGAGCCTGCAGCTTTTCGGCAAGCTCCCGGAGCTCGTCAGAGTGCTTGTCACCGGCCTCCTTGGCCACCTTGTCGGCAAACTCCTGCATCGAGTGCCACAGGGCGTAGGTGTCATCGGCAATGTTGATGGGTTTGGCGTCATTTCCAGAGTTGTTGGACCCAGCTGAGCCGCTGAGCGACTTCTTGAGGTCCTCCAGCTGCTTCTTGAGGTCCGCAATCTGCTTGTCCAGCTCGGGATCGGAGCTGTTCTGCTCCTTCAGCTTTTCCTCGATCTCCTTGAGTCTGTTTTCAATGTCCTGGAGAATAGCAGGGTTGACTGGGGTGATGGGGTTGACGGGAGTGATAGGGTCTCCTTCGTTGGGGTGGATAGGGTTGGTGGGGTCCTTGGGGTCCTTGTTGTTAGGATCCTTGTTGGAAGGATCCTGGTTGTTAGGATCCTGGTTGTTAGGATCCTTGTTGTTAGGGTCCTGATTGTCAGGGTCCTGATTGTCAGGGTCCTGATTGTTAGGATCCTTGTTGTCCGGACCGTCAGGATCGTCAGGCTTGGTCGGGTTCGCATCGACAACAACCTTGGCAATCCCCAGCTGCTCGGTGTTACGGGCGGCAGCCTGCGCCTCGTACATGAGGAAGACCTCTCGGGTGGTCTGCGCGTAATCGAGGGCTGTCAGCGGCTGCTGATGTTTCTCGAGAACCCACCGGATAGTCTCCTGGGGAGCCAGGATGTTGACGGCAGTGGTCCAGTCGGCGATATGCTTCTCTGCGACAAACATCTGCTGAGCCGTGAGACCCTCGACGAGATCCTCGTTGGTGGGGGTCTTGGCGATATCCCAGGCGGCAGGCAAGTCCCAGCCAGACACCGACCATCGTTCGGGCAGCGTGTCGACCGCAGCCCTGATGTTGGAGGCCGCAATCTCGGGCGTCACGTAGCCCAAGGGGTGGCCTATGAAGACGGTGGGGGGGGTCAGCTTGGCGAGGGCTTCGGGGTCGTTGGTGACCAGAGCCATGGCCACAGAGGCGGCAAGGGCAAGAGCAAGGGCAGAAAACTTCATTAGCGAGAGACGAGGGTGGGAGGGTGAGGAAGTTGATTCTGTGTTTCTGTGGAGATATGAGAGAGGAAAAAGAGAGACTATATATAGAGGGCTGGATCCGTGAGCAGCTGTGAGTTGTTGTTTTTTTGTTTACGAGACCTTTAATCATGTGCCGAAGCAATCCATGACTGGAATGTATCGAGGTCGAGGTCGAGGTCGAGGTCGAGGTCGAGACCAGCTTAGCCCAGTTTTTTGGCTGTGTTTGCGGTGATTGTCTAGCAGTTAGGAGATTGTGGTTTTCAGGGGGGGCACATTGAGGAGGTGTCTTTTTATTTTATCTTTGACGTTTGTCATCTGTGAGTCTCAGCACCGTCACCATCTAGTTTTTGTAGTTCTGTGTATCTCCATGTTTCAATGTGGTTCGTGGATACAGTACATACTCGTACTTTGACAACTGTATCTAGTTCGGGGTTCCTGAATTCCAACAATAGACTTGTTGATTGCATAGGATCTGTTTTCGTTTGCATGGGACCTGTTGCCTAGCACCGTCCTCCATCTTTTTGAACCCTTGCACGCGCTAGCGCATCGAGATAGTGTGGACCCCTGTTTCAGAGGTTGGTGAGGAACTGATAAAAAGAGCTGAAACGTGACAAGACGAGTTGTTTTCATACTTCTCTACGGGATATGTCCATAGCTGGGGTTTAACCGTTAAAATCAGTCGGAGGTTTAGATCTACCGAACTGTTTCAGATGCTACAAGTGGCCATGTCCCTGCGCTAAATTAGTGCCTCCAGTAATGTGAAAATGTGGGGCTCTTTGTGGGAATGTGATAGGTAGGTACAATGAGATCTGACATCGGGAGTTGTGTGCAGGAATCGTGTGGTTTTCAATAATGTCAGAAACACTGTTTTGGTGTTCAAAAATCGACTTTGTTCAGCTCTCAAGTCGATTTTCCCTTCATGACTACCAAAGTCCATTTTCAAAGGCGAAAAGACCAGAACAGGACTAAACGACTCGAACCGGTCTTTGAAACACCCGATTGGGTAATTGCAAGTATGTTGGTGCTAACTGAGCCGAGATTAGGTGAGACATGCATTCAGGGGCTAGCGGCTCAGACGTTGGAATTTGAGTGAATTGACTGAGCAGTGTGATAAAGGATGTAGTGTGTGGTTTGAGGGGTCTTGTTTCTAACACTTGACTGCTGTCACGTGACCAAAATCAACTCCAGGCTGTTTTACACTCAGACATACTCACACAACCAAGAAATGAAAGCATCCACTTCACCCCGAAAACCTCCCTTCACCCCACTCGAAAGAATGCAAATCGACTTGCAAAACCGATTCAGTACAGAATCTGGGCGAAATATGTAAACCGTTCTTTTCTCTGATTTCTAATCGCCACATTGGTTCCTTTATAGCTCGTGTGGTTCCTCTACAACTCACTTAGCACGTTCTAGATCCTCTGCAAAGCTCAGAAGTAGCCCGATTTAGCCAATTCGACTAATTCGGCAACCGAGCCGTCCAGAAGCAACGGCGTCGCTGGTTTACTTGTCTGTAATCCATACTGTGATGTCATCTCTTAGTTCCTGTTCTCGGTTGGCACATTAAACTAATTGTTGGGAATGCCGGTTCAAGAAAGGGGTCCAGAAGGTCCATTTTTTTGGACCGAATAATGGGCCGAACGAGACAAATCCAGATTCATTGGAACCATCGTCGCGAGCTTCGTCGATTGCTCCAATTATTTCGGTCAAAATCCAGCTCCAAAACCCCAATATGGCAACCTCCCTCTTCGTGGCTACATACTGCAAGCTTCAGAAGATCACATGACCTGGTTGAAGGGAAAAACATACAACCGACTTTGACACAAACCCAAGAACAAGGAGAAGGGTATTTCATTCAAGACTGACTGCACATGTCGTGTGAGGTTAAAGAAGCGAGAGCAACTTAGCTAATCGGCGTTAAGGCTGAGTTTGGAATGTTAGCTCCGAACTCTGTGGCGCAAGAAAATTAGAAAAAAACATCCTCCGGAGGTTTCTGAACCCTGCCCTGCACGTCAAGCTTGAGCTAGGTCCGCCTTGGGTTGAAGCAGGGTCTCTCACGTGAGTGAGGGAGGTGTATAGGGGGTGATGTTTGAGAGTATTCAAACTGTGGCCATGGTCCAAGGTGGGCAGGTGGGTATAGGAGTGTATTGAAGCTTCCAACGCCTACCATTTACTCAATATAATTGAAACACAGAGTTGTTTGATATTATTTAATTTTTTCTCATACATTTGATTGACTATATACTTAGGAATAATAGTTCTGAATAACCAACATAAGGCAACAGGGGTACTGATTGAACTACAGTATTAGTTCACATGTAAACGGGATTGTACGTGTTTCATTCACTTCAATACCATTGAAACACAGAGTTGTATCCCATTATTACCTCTATTGTTAATGTTCTTTATAGCTTCAGCTAGACGTCCTTTCGATTTAACAGAATCTGAGTCTTTACCAGAATCTGAGTCTGAATAGTTGCAGTATCCAGGTTGTCCATTCGTATTCTTCAGTGCTTTTAATGGTTATCTTTCATTAGGAGTTACTTATCATTTAACTACAGTTACTTATTAAGAGCACCACCTATATACTGTACTGGACATTCCCAGTCCATGTATTATATTACAAAGTCTTAACGACATCCTTTTTCCTTCCCTTGGGGTACACCCCTTGTCTTGAATTTGTGAGAGCTCAAACAGTATCATTGTCACTGTAGTTCCTCACAGAGTCACTGCTGCCTGAAGAGACATGCACAGGCCGTTTGAGATTAGTAACTATAGCATCTCAACCTGACTGTGTAGCATTGCAACCATGGCTTCTCAGCCTGACTCTTACCGCGCATCTTGAAACAGACTGTAACATCTCCATAACTTAGACTCTGATCTCGCCTAATCACTGGAAGCACAACCTCGACATCCACAAGTCACACACTCCACCGGCTTGTCATCCTTGATATCCTTTCGGGGAACTCGACAAATACAGGTGCCCTCATGAATATTCTCCTTGCCCTGAATACACCGCAAACAACAGAGATTCTCGTAGCCCTGCTTTCTCCACTTGGCTATGAGATTCTGATCGGCATATCCCTTCTTCAGCAGATACGCATACAGCTCTTTGGTGATGGCCTCCTTTTTGTAATACAGCTCGTAGACGTATCGCGACCGCTGGTGGTGGATGCGATAAATGTCCCAAAGCAGCTGGTTTTTCTTCTTTCCCTCTGTCGGAGCGTTTTGTGCGTCTTTCAACTTGTCTCCAAACTCTTGCAGAATGTCGGAGATGTCGTCAAATCCTGCCGGAGGAGCTTTCGATCGAGACGTTCGGATTTTGACCATTGTGTGTGTGTTTACTAAAGGTCACGTGGTGTCTGGAGATCACGTGCTTCTGTCGTTCGATTGTGTGGTTATGCAAAAAATTGTCGTCGAGACGTTAGTGGAGTTGGCTTGCTTTGATTTATTCGGTCGGCTCGAATATGTCGTGTCACGTGACGTATATGTCGCTGGATCGGGTCACGTGGGTCGGTTATTGGAGCGCTGGACCCGGAATATGCTGGTTGGTGTGGGTTGGAAAGTGGTGATGATTTTTTGGAGGTTGGTTTTTCTGCTGCAGCTTAACTGCATTTGAGTTACATAGCAGAGATATTGGGGAGGATTTATCTCAGGGAGTAGTTGGTGGAAACGTGAGATTTTTGCACCAACTCAATTATCAAGCCCATTTCAGTATTCTGCCAAAATCTCAGCACCTTGGCTCACCCAAAGTTCCGAGATAAATGCATTCTTCTCTCATGCAGTGTGCTTACTATCAGCACATGTATCGTGATATCGTGATATATCCTGGTAAAGTCTTTCAGTGAACGACTAGTTGAAATACATGACCATGGGCGGTATTAGTACAGCTTGAGATTTTGTATATTTTTGTCAGATTACTCCTGCTTTTTTTTTTTCACGTCATACTACGTTTGCTGTTTTGCCACCAATAGCAATCTTACCAGAAGTTCAGCAAGAAAAGTATTTGGGGGTGTGTAAGTTTCACCACAGACTTACAAAACCATAAGAAATATACAGTTGAAATTCAGACAAATTCCACCAATATTCCACCCACAAAACAACCCACAACTCCTCGAGTAAAATCCCAACTAACTTCAAATAACTCTATATAACCACACCCCACCCACTTCATAACACCCATCTACTGCCCTCAATATCAACTCCACAGAAACGCCAATTATACCAAACAACTCCCCTCAATCCCCCGGTTACATTGCTACCACTTTCAGCTCGAAAATCCGGCTTTTCACTTTTATCGCCACCCCGCCCGCTCTCCCAAACTCTACCCCTATATTATCTAAAGTCGCAAAAAGTACACTTCTGCACTACACCATCACGGGATCAGGCTAGGCGTAGTCAGGCGCCATTTCGACCCAGAGAGGTTAACACACGGTAACCACGGCAACCAAAGCATCGAAGCAGCATCTTGCCAGTAACCACAGCAACGCAGCAACACCACAGTCAACGCAGCAACAATTATCACACGGAACTTGTGACACTCTGCCCGACCCTGAAATGCTCCCCCAATACCTCATCAGCGTCGCCACATGGTCCACTTTCATCGCCATCTTCATCTCGTCGATATCCATTCTGCTACAGCTGTACACATACACACGTCCTGCTGACCAGCGACTGGTGATCAGAATTCTGTTTCTGGTGCCTCTGTTTGCGTTATCGTCATGGCTGTCGCTTCTGGAGACCCAGGACCAAATCTCCAAACCCCTGGCTCGCTTCAACATTGTTTTGTCAGCCCTAAAAGAGGTCTACGAGGCGTTCACTCTGTACACGTTTTTTTCGCTGCTCACCAACCTGCTGGGGGGCGAACGAAACATCATTTTCACCACCCAGGGACGCGCTCCGCTGCACACGCTGTTTGGGAAAGTCAACATCTCGGATCCCCACGAGTTTCTGACCGTCAAACGGGCGGTTCTGCAGTACGTGTGGATCAAGCCGGTGATTTCCGTGGCGATTTTCGTCTGCAAAATCCTGGGGGTGTACAAACAGGGCGAAATCAGCCTCACCAGTGGATACACGTGGATCGGAATCGTCTACAATGTCAGCGTTTCCCTTAGTCTGTACGCTCTGGGCATCTTTTGGATGTGTCTACATACAGACTTGCAGCCGTACAACCCCTGGCCCAAGTTTCTGTGCATCAAACTCATCATTTTCTTCTCCTACTGGCAGGGGGTAGTTTTGGCTCTGGCTCAACTGTTGGGTATCATCCAACCAGAGTCCTCTGCACCCTTACAGGACTGGTTTATGTGTCTAGAAATGACTCCCTTTGCCCTGCTACACATGTGGGCTTTTCCCCATGACGAATACTGCCAGAGAGATTGTGGATTTGCACGTTTGCCCGCCTGGTTGGCTCTCAGAGACGTTTTGGGAGTGGGAGACCTGGTCTACGATTTCAAAAGCACCTTCTGGGGTAAAGGGTACACCTACCGCAACTTTGACTCCGTCGAAAGCGTCATTGTGGACCATCCAGACGCGGATAGTAGAGTGCGAAAGATTATGAGCGGTCTGAGATACACAGATGGAGGGAGGGGAAAGTACTGGCTGGCAGATGAGGAACATGAGGGCGACTCTTCGTCGTCACGTGACCCCACAGAACACAGTGGGTTGCTAAGTCAGCAGAATCATGTTGGTGCAGCCTCAGATCAATTACTTCAGATTGCGTCGATAGCCGAAATTGACGACTCGTTCGATCAATGGCGAAACGAGGACGACTCGTCCAAGTCACGTGACTACGGTGCTACGGATCTCGTGACTCAGATTGTCGAGCCTGTTTCTGAGCAGGAATTGTACGATGATGACGATCTTTACTATGATGCTCGAGAGCAGCGTTTTGGCGATTTCAATTATCGAGTCAAGACTGTGAAAGAGCAGAGGACGTGGTAACAACGGTTGAAGCATTGATTGGTTGGAAATATAGAAAATATTTATTCATTTGAACATTCGTGTGCCAAAATCGGGCCAAAGTTTACCCCACAAATGAGGTTATCAACGGTAGAATTTGCCCATCGAGACATGGTGATCTAAGTGTGAGGGTTGAGGATTTCGGTCCGAATTGGAGTCGGTAAGAACGAGGTCTGTGTTTGTGTCCAGGTTTGATTTGTGAGCAATAATAGAATAGACTGTCAGAACTCATAGTGAGCTGTATCATACGGTGGTTAGTCATGTAAGAATTGTTGTAACCAACTTGAGAGGTCACGTGATACACCGAAATGATCGGGACGATGTCAGGATTACAATGAGAGTGGTTTTGACTTGATCGGATGACTTTTGATCTGTCTGAATTTGTATTACTTCTGACATGACTGGGTTCTTTGAATAGGCTACAACTCTGGCAAAAGCACCTTAGGGGACTGCAAAAACCACCGTCATACTCTTATCATCCATGGCTATGCCGAGAAAAAGAATTCACAGACTTGTTTCATCTGCAGCAGCAGTTTTTTCACCCTCAACATGTCACTCGGAGAAATGTCTGAATGGGGAAATGTCTACAGTACAAGAACAAGCACAAGTAGAGTCTCATTAATGAGATGAGCTTGGTAAGACGCGCACCAAAGCGAACCCAAGCAAACCTCCTAATTGTTGTACCTGTTACTGTAGCTCCAAAACGTGTCTGAGACATGTTCAATAGAACTACTTGTGCAGAGTATTTGTACTTACAGTAATACGAAGCTCACGCAACTCAGTACAGCATTTCGGTTCACGTCAGGCCTTGTCGCGGGCAGGATTAGAATTGGACCCTGGACTCTTGTTGACAACAACCCTCCAACTTACTTGGATAAGCTCACCACAAGTTAGCTTTTACTTGAACGTTCTAAGTAGGGAGGGGGATATGGGAGTGGATGTAGTGTAGGCTAGAGAGATCGTATCGTTACGGGGAGTTGATCATTCGATTCATCTTGGTCGGGGGAGCATTTCTATCTCCTTAAATCCCATTTCTGCCCACCACAACCCCCACAAACCACACCCCTCCAAAACCCTCCCCAACCTCCCGCCATCGCGATAGTGCTTTAGACTTCCTTTGCAACAAACAGAAGACGTCGTGGCTCCTACACAAAGATAGGGTTGTCAGCACACATGCAAACAGCTGGAGATAATGCTGGGTCGTAGGTTATGATTTGAGGTTTGTCTGTGCTGGGGTTGGTCCTTGGTTGTGTGGACTTTGCTTATCTGGAACTCGTGCATCACAAAGACACGACGTTGGTTTTTCAGACTTGTTGGTTTGTCCTTCTTCCTGGTCCATATCGCAATGTGCGCATACGCTCCATTCTGTGATTCTTTCCGATATTGCCTCTTGTACCCCCCCGTAAAAACCGCCCACCCTTTAAGCATGCGGCACCAAGGCTTAGCGAAACGTAGAAAAGCGCAAAGTGGAGGCTGTCATATCGAGCACAAGCGGGCTGGGAGCAGACTGGTCGAAATCCGCGGCTTTTAGACCGGTATTGCAGGTCCAACTAGCGTCTGGGGTGCGGAACAACAATTGCCCGATTAGGACGGAGAAAAACACATTTGCAAGACGAATAAAAGCCCTGGAGAGTCCACAGACGCCTCCATTCCAGTCGACCGCCCGTGCAGACGACCCGAGTATCGGTCTCGAGCCCTAACCTCAACTCTAAGCGGGTTTGCATATCTGGGCTATGTTGCTCGTACAGGAGGGAGTCAACAGAGTTTGCGGTGGGTTTGAAAACGAAAAAACGGCACGAGAAAACAGGGCACGAGCGGAAGCTGTGGATTGGGGGGGGGTGGTGGGTGTCCGCAGTTGTTTGGAGAACTTCCCGTCGACATAGAATCTCTGGATCGTGAATTGTGGGGTTTTCAAGGTGGGCAGTTATGTACACAGTTGCAAGCACGAAATCAGATCAAATTACACACACACTGTATGTACAAGTACACCAAACTATTTTCCGGCCATAGCTTACACATATACATGTTGTCTATCGTGGTGTAAGCTTATACAGAGTGTATGGAAGACTTGGCATGGACTTGAGTCAGGCTTACTAACGGTGACTCCACAATCCTCCACAATAAGCCAGTATCTGGCTCATGTCTCACCATGAACGACTCCGTATCGGCCAGAGCCACGTTGAATACGCCTCTAAATACGGTGTCACGCCCATTGGGCCATTTCTGGCGCGGTTCTAACCCGGAAAAGCCGCACTAGTTTACCCCATGTACTTTTAAACCCCTCAGCCCTTTGAGACAGGGTGGTGACCGCTGGAGAAGTCTGATTAGCACGAAAAGTTGAAAATGCGAAAGTGTACGCCGGCGTCGAGGGCACAGCGACTTTCCGTAGCAATCGCACGGGTCTGCGAGGTTTGGGCAGCGTTGCAAATATCTCGTCAACAGGGTTCACAAAAACAAGAGCAAGGAGCGGTGAGAGGGTTTGCAGCCAAAGTTTGCACAAAAGCAATTAGTGCAACCCAATTACCGACGATTACAGGTACCCCACCTGCCCCGTTTGGGTTTGGAGGGTGTGGGCAAGCGGTTTGAGATTTGGCAAACAAAAACGAACATTTTCCACGAGTTCCGGGGGTCCAAAACTTGTAAAAGCGGTGTAGACCAATTCTACGCACCGTCTAGTTGCTCCTGATCCAAAAATCTCGCCCTTTACACCTCCGTACGGCTCAGTCCATCTCCCACCTTAGTCCCATTTTAGACCGCTGAACAATACAACTTTTATCGGCGCTATAGATCGGATAACACGACGAAATGCAGGGGAGCGTGGCACCGGCGCGTTCTACGGTGTTTCGAACGATTGCCAGCAGTTTCCACCGATTATCCACCGATTTTCTCCCCAACTAATTACCAGGTATGTCGCCATATTCACTTTTCGATCGGCAGGGTTTGTAGGCAAAATAAACACTGCAAATGGAACCTTGGAGACTTGCACGCTCTGTCAAACTGTCATCCCTGACCGTCAAACTCGTCTTTGTCTTTCCACGTGATGTTTCCATGGTGGTACTTTCTCAACTTGCCCGTTTTGCCATATACCAATTGAGACACGATTGAGACACGATTGAGACACGATTTCGCACTAGCATTAGTGAGTACGGGCTGGTAATACGGTCCTCCCTACATGGCGATCCCACAGATTGTCCTTGATCTGCTACAGACTCCAGATATGTCCCTTTGAGTAAGTTCTGAACCTCTTGAGTTAATTGGCGAATAAGAGTGTCTGTAGAACGACGACTAGTTGTCCGATCGACCTGGGGACTTGAGCGTTCGACTCCTCGTGCCTCAAATACCAAAACATGACCTCATTTACCTCATTTACACCACCCCAACAACACCCACAAACACCGCAAGAAATCACGTGGACTTACTTCCAAGCATACAAGCTCATGGGCTCGCTAAAATACGCTCTGGAACCTACAACTCCTTTGGCTCCACCCAGCGAGCTAATTAATTACCTCAGCCTTTTGATTGAGTTTGTAATGCTAGATAGTGGTTCTAAAATGTGTGTAGGTTGGGGGAGGTTGGGGGGGGCAATGTATACCGATTAGTAAGCGTTCTTTCGAAAAACGGAGCTTGGCAATCGACTCACAGCACGTGACTTAAGTACTCTGATATGTTTTAAATCGGTTTTCACGTGATTACAACATTCAACCACCCCATACTACCCCCACTTATCTCGTATAACCTTAGAGAGGTTACCACTGTGAATCTCAAAACACAATCCCATCCAACATCAAAACTACACAAACCGCATACCATTCTGCTCGCCATACCCTCACAAACACATCTATCAACTCCCCTTACCCATACCACCCCTGTAGCACGAGTTATCCGCCATTTTCTCCATACACACCCAATCACGTGACAAACCCCCCAAAACATACCTGACATCCTCCCAACACCTCAATTAACCTCCAAACCAACTTCCAACATCGCAACACACCTGTAGCCCAAATACACCGTGAAAACGCGATTCTAAAAAACTAAAACCCCCATATCTCCCGCCACACCCATCGGACAAGAAATCCAAAGACACCAATCGACTCATCTCGTCAAGACAAACAAACTGATACCAACCACAAACCCGTAAAACCTCCGGAGGCATCACGTGATCAAACCCAATCTCGCATGTGCCAATTTTCAGTTTAAACCCAGCTTAATTATCGAGACGAGTCTAAGTGGATTTGGTTTTCGAGACGGTACGAACGATCACGTGATTAGCAGCGTCACGTGACGGTTCTCACGACATCCCCGCTGTCATTTTTCACCCCAAGCTGCAAAAAAAACAAACCGCAAAGAGTGGCTTACCCTACCCTTACATATCCGGGCAAGGGTTGATATGTTATCAGTGGCCAATGAAACAGGGTTAAGTTTTTTCCTCGGTTATTTCTGTCAGGGTTGGGGCCGGGTTTGGTTTTTCGTTTAAAAATAGGGCTAGGGGTGTGATAGCAGGGTTGGGGTGGGGTTGGGGGTGGGGTTTTGGCGACAAAAACGAAGGGCAAGGGTCAGGTTTCGCACACCGCTGGAATCACCTGAGCAACAGCTACATTTTGGTGGTATGTCCAAGCGGTTTGGAAGAGTATGGGAGCAAGGAAAATAGGGCTAGGGTAGGTAGGATTTGGGGTTAGGGTATATCAGGGTTAGGGCAGGCCAGGGCTAGGGCCGGCAGGGCTGGGGTCCGCGGAAACAAAAAAAAAAGAGGGTGAACGTGATTGCCCGAAAAAAAAACACCCGCGTTTGCTCGGGTTGCCTTTTAGAGAGGTGAAGAGGGGATCAGGTGTTGGTGGGTTAGGTGTATCTAGCGACGTATTATTTCTTGTAGTACTTGTAGTTGCACATTATAAGCTCAAACTCATTAAATAGCCGAGTGTGTTTTTTTTTGGGCCAGGACGTGATGAGACGAGTATCGTGGATTAATTTTTTTTTTTTGATTTTGGCGGAGGTTCGGTCCAACCTAGAGGAGGTTTGGTTTTCTGTGATGCACTAGCAGCAACTTTGAGGGAGTGCAAGTGCTGTGCGTGAGAGTAATGTGCGTGAGAGTAATGTGCGTGAGAGTGCTGTGCGTTCGAATTCTGCTGAGGTAGGTTTGTACTGGTTATTGAGGTGGTGGGTTCGAATTTGGGGTGGGAGGTTGGAATTGGAATTGAGGAGTTGAGAATTGGGAATTGAAGAGTTGAGAATTGAAGCTACAACAAATCACGTGTGACTAATCACGTGACTACAACTAATCACGTGTGACTGTATACCCAGGACAATCATTGAATCGACGCAATCCACTTTTCGTTTCACCACAAAGAGCAGACATACGTGGTTTGCTTCTCTTCCGAGTTTGTCATTCTTTGCGGCATTTATGGCTGGGGTATTGTATGGCGGTGTTGTTCAAATAAGCGCCGTGATTTATTCTTTTAGCCGGTGATAGCCGCCGAAAACGAATGTCGTCTTTTCGTCTTTAAACCCCCCCCCTTCCACCACGTTCCACCACGTTCCACCGTTTGCACATTCTCCATCCTCCATTTGTCAAAATGACTGGATTCTGGGATGCGTCGTGCATGCAGCTGGACTTGTCTGCGTCTAGCGTGCGTTCTTTGTGTCGTGGACTTTTTGTTTTGCCACTTTGCGAACTTTCTTTCCCGTTTGAGTTGCACGGCTTTAAGTGCGCACTTTAGAGTTTGCCAAATTGGTGGTTAGGCGAGAAAACGGTGATACAGGTATGTCACGAATATAAAAATAGCGCCAAAATAACCGCCGAGTTCTGGGGATGAGAAATGTGTCACGAAATCCCAGAAAATCATCATATTCCACAAATTACCGCCAAAACCCCCCCTCTTCACACTTTCATTCCTCACAAACTCTAACCTTACCCAAACCCTTTATCCACCATACTTAAACCCAGCGTGACCCATAAACTCAAACCCGCGATTTCCAAACACACAATGTCCATCCAACCCACCTTCAACGGCTACGTGGGCACCATCCACGATGCGCTGCTGCTGTTCCAGGCCACCATCAACGGTCTGCTGATGCCTGTTTCGCGCCGACCCCACGACCGGGAGCGCGCGGGTATTATCAAGTCAGGCGCCGTGTTCATTTTCTCCGAGCAGGGCGCGGGTATTAAGCGCTGGACCGACGGCATTTCGTGGTCGCCGTCGCGTATTCTCGGCAACTTCCTGGTTTACCGCCAGCTGGAAAAGCCGTTTGGGCCCGGGGAAAAGAAGCGCGCGGCTAAAAAGACCAAGATCGAGGACGCCTCGCCGACCCTGCCGTCGCCTGGCGGCGCCCGTGGCGGCAACGGAGGCGCCGGAGCCGCGGGACAAGCGCCCGGAGGCGCCCCAGGCCAGCAGACCCGCTACAATCCCTACCCTGGCCAGAACACCAACGCCGGCGGCTACGGCGACTATAACTACGACGGCTCTGCCGGCGGAGCTCCCGGAGGAGGAGGTGCGTCTACGGGTCCCTCGCCGTCGTCAGAACGATCCCTGGTTGGGTCACTTGTGGACTCGTACGGATTTAAGGAAAACGGACTCATCAAAAAGACGATTTCCATTGTGGTTTCGGGAATTCACCACCACATGGTGTCTTACTACAAGCCCGACGACGTGCTGAACGGCAAGTTCATGACGCCCAGCGAAACCGAGGGCATCCGGGAGCTGCCCATCACCGAGGAGCTGATCAAGCGACAGAACTTCCGGATTCCTCCGGACTCGCTCAACACCACCCCGGGCCAGTCGTACTCCCACAATGGTGGAATGTACGCTGGCGGTGCCGGAGGGGCTTCGAACTCCGGAGCTGCTGGAGGGGCAGCCAACACCGGAGCAGCCTCTGCCACCTCCAACACCCCCTCGGCACCCCCCCAGCCCCAGCAGATGCCCTACTACGGCCAGGGCTCGTACTACAACCAGCAGTTCCAGCCCCAGATGCCGCCGCCCATCGGCCGGCCCCAGGGCTACCCGTCGCACCCCCAGGGCTCGCAGGCCGCTCCGGGACAGTACCCCCAGAGCTACCCGGCGGACTACGACCCCGCGGCAGCCTCGGGCGACCAGCGAGGCTACGTCAGCGGCTACCGGCCGTTCACGACCGCGCTGCCGGGCATTTCCGGCTCCAACACCCCGACTGGGGCCGCTGGAGGCGCCGCGGGAGCCGCCCATGCCTCTGCCGGAGGCGCAGAGCAGCCCCACCACGGCTACTACTACAACCAGGGCGCCCCCGGTCACCCCGAGCAGGGCTCTGCCAACGGCGCGTCGGGCGCACACGCGCAGTCGTCCCAGGGCGCCGGCCAGGGAGCCTCGCCCTCGCTACCTCCTCTTGGTGGCGAGTACAGCAGTGGAGCGCCCTCCAACTACTCGGCCATGGATCCCCGAAAGCTGCCCGAAGGAGGTGCTTCGCAGGGCTCCACGCCTGCGGGTTCGACTCCCACACAGGCCCCGGCTCCTCATGGACCTCTGGCCGCGGGTCAGCGGGGATATGGAGGTAATTACTCCAATCCTTCGTGGTAGGTGAGCCGAAGGAGGTGAGCCGAAGGCGAACCTCCTGAGACGAAGGGAGAGACGTGAGAGGAGTCGAGGTGAGTCGAGTCGAAGTAAGACTCGCCTCACTTCGACTCACTTCGTTCGTCTCGTTCGCCTCACTGGGCTGTAGGACAGCCGGTTTTTTTATTATAGATTGTATTAGTAACGGATGGTGTTTTTGCGATGAGCATGAGTGTAGCGAGCATGAGTGCAACGAGCGTAGCGAGTGAGCGAATGCCATGAGTGCATATCGAGTGTACCGTATGTACAGTACCTGGTGGCAACCATCTCAAACATTGTCATAGTAGCGAACAAATGCGAGCATATCGACTCTTCGAAGTGCTCCTCTCGATGAACCATGCTCTGTGCCTCATGTCTCTGTACCTCAAGTATACTCACTGTAGTTTTTAGTGTGGTGTTGTGTAGTGCTGTGTTGTGCTGTGTTGTGCTGTGTTGCGTTGTGGTGTGCTGTATCACGTCTGACATGTAATGATAGGTGGCAGGATGGATTCTACCAAGGGTCCCTTCAACTCCACCGGAAATGGTCCGATCGTGGAGATTTTTGCACGATTGTGTTCCCCCGATCGCGGAGATTGCGAGGTGAGGTTTCTGGTGTTTTTGGGGTGTTTTGAAGTGTCTTTTGAGGGACCTGTTGGGTGTTCTTAAGGTGGGTGTAACTTGGTGGGATTAAGGTGGGATTAGGGTGGTGATATTGAGTGGTGATATTGAGTGGTGATATTTAGAGTGGTGGATATAATGCAGTTTCTAAGAGGTGGTTGTGGCAGTGTTTAGCAGTGTATATGTACTTCGGACAAGACTACGGTGATATTTCGATCGGTGATGGCATTGTGTCATGTTCCAAGGTCAATGTAACCCTGTCTAGGGTGTACGTTGGGCTTTGGTCGGTCTATATACAGTGCTATAGATGACTCTATATACCTCACTGACCAGTCCTCAAATCGAAGCAGTGCAATCCAACCTGAAAATCGAACCTGTGACCTTATGAGCTGTTTGGTTCTATTATTGAGCTGTTGGACCGTCTATCATTGAGCTGTGCTACGATATGAGCTGTCAAATGAGCTTTAGACGTGTTGGGTACGCATCTCGACATTGTGCGTTCGACTTTCGATACACACCTCGACTCGTAATATTCACACCCTCCACACCCACACCCACACTCTGATCCAATCTACCTCTTGTGTGTCTCGTCTAAGCTCTAAGTCAAAGCACTCCCCACATTGACCGAAACTCCAACTTATTTTCGGTTGGAGTTTCGTTGTTGTGATGCATGTGCTAGTTTGAACAGGGGCGGATTTCAGGCGGCGTTTTCTCGCGACAAGCAAGGGTTAAGCGTGTATTTTTTTGATGAGCGGGGCTAGACGGGTATTTTCAGCAATCCTATCAGCTCGAAAAACACCTACACTCATTTTATCACCCGTTACAACCCCTCCAAATCCACCCCCCAAACCTAAGCTAATCAAACTAAACCGTTATAGTTGGCATACAGTTGGCAATACAGTTGGACTGGCATATAGTTTGAATTTCATAGAGTTGAGTTTCAGGGCAGAGTTCAGACAAGTCTGAGGCTTGCAACACGGGATTTATCTTTCCGAGCTCCAGTCCAGTCATGTGACCATTTACCGAACGAAATTTCAACCGCTTCCCCTCTTTGTGTATGTCACCACCTCAAGTTGCTGTGGAAGTGTGCATCTCTTGTGCTTGTCCGATACTACACTCACTGTACTCACTGTAAGCGTTGTTCGAAAGACGAAAAGCCGCATTGGTGTTTTTTTGTCGTTTGATTGCGCTGAAAATCGAACTGGGGGTTGTCAGGTGGGTAAAAAGGGATTGCACCACTCAGAAAAGTGATATCTCACCTACACCGCCCTGTAGAACGATTCTGCCCCCCGTTCACCCCCGTTGAACTCTGTTGATAACCATAAATACACTCTTGTTAATGTGGCTCCAACTCTGAAATCCCTGATGCTTGATGAGCAAGAAGCTTTGGTTTAGAGTACCGGTCGGAGTGAGTTCAACGGCGGTGTTTCGAACTGGCGATGTTTGACCCTGTTTTTTTGACACTCCCCACAACACATGGTCTGTGTGATTGACCGCAAGCCCCATTAGCACAGCCCCGTTTGGCAGCCCGTTTGGCAGCAACTGGGCAAACAAGCGGCGTCGGCACACAAACAAAACGCACCCTAGCGAAGGGAGGGGCGTGGTTTGGTGGGATCCACTCCAGCTGCTGTAGTAGCTGCTGTAGTCTGCAGCTACCACAGCAGCGGCTGGCGGTAGTGCTGTGCCTGTAGTGCACTTTCCGGCTTTTCGTTTGCGTTTTTCGTTCGCTTTGTGCGGTGGCTGGATCGCGAGTTATCGAGAAAAATGAAGCGAAAAAAAAAAAAAAAAGTCTCGACGTCTAGCGTGGAACTGGCCGCTGACCGAACAATCACTGCTGCTAGCGGCAGTCGGGGGGATCTACTGCCGAAGCACAAGTGTACTGTAGCAGTTAGCGTGCGGTTTAGTGGCGAGCTAGCGTCACAAAGATCACAAAGACGAGCGTGCTAACAGGGTACTAGCAGAGTGCTAACATGCTAACATGCTAACAGTGCTAACAGGGTGCTAACGATGCAGAGAGGTTTGAGGGGTGGAGGTTGAGATGGAGTGTGTGCGACATGGTACGAGTACGACATACGATGTGTGTGTGGGGTGGTGGTGGTGGTTGTACCAGTGTACTGTGGTGAGTATATTCAGTCCGACTATAAAGTACACACTGCTTTTGCTTGTCTATTTCAAAATGTGCACCTACAGTAAGGTAGCTATACACTCTTTGGCTATACACTCTTTGGCTATACACTCTTTGGCTGTACTTGCACCACTCTTTTTTTTTTTTTTTTTTTTTTTTTTTTTTTTTTTTTTTTTTTTTTTTTTTTTT
>ULGQ01000006.1:1771652-1856634 GCA_900519045.1 Yarrowia divulgata
TTTTTTTTTTTTTTTTTTTTTTTTCTCGCTACAAATAGTCACTACATAAGTCCGCTTCTATGGCAGCCAACAACAGGCCATGGCCATGGTGTGACCGCCAAAAACAGACACGCAGACGGTCTGACAGTTGACGTGGCTCTAGACGGAAAAAAAAGAGCCGTCTCCGGGTCTGACAGGTGTGCCGTGGTGTGCGGAACTACACAATTACAGAATGTGGTTTTTGGGAATAGCATGATCCGACACAACAAAACGAAGGGCAGAACGAAGGGAAAAACGGCAAAACAGGAAAACGGCAACTGCGAGAAAGCAGCAAAACCGCTCCCTAAGGTAAAAACCCATGTCGCACATGTCGCCCATGTCGGTAATCCATGTATCACCGTATGTCCATCCGTGCCATGACGTATTTGGCAGGAGGGTGCGGTGAGACAAGCATATTCAATTCGGAGCACTTTTGGATTCGGCGCACATTGGCTTTCGTTTCGGGGCTTTGCTTTGCGGTTTTCAGCACCTTCAAAGCCACCGCCAGGCGCTCTCCACTCCGCAGTGGGCCACCTGAGCTCATTTCGGACCGCTAGTTACTCCGTTAGTGCCCCCGAGGCTCCACTTGTGGCAGCCGGTGGGAAAACCAGCTTCTAAAAAGCGGCCCACTCCCTTTTGCTCTTTCTGTCACTCCACCGCAACCGACCACCCGGGTTCGATCCGCAGTCTGGACCTTTCCCGAGATTAAACCTTGCTGTTTCTAGACCACGAGACGCCATGGAGAGAAAGACGAGAAAAACCATGGAGAGACCATGGAGAGAAAGACCTGTCGAGACTCGACAGACATGCAAGGGCGGAGTCTAGTTTCGAATAGTGATGCTTTCGGTAGGTACAGCTTCGAACATACTCGTACATACAGACATGGTCTCTTCTGGAGTCCATCAGTCATAAGCAAAGTGCAAGGACTCCAGCAGTTCTCGTCGACACTCAGCTCAAGGGTGAACTGGTCGTGGTGCCGGTATGTACCTGAAGATTGTGTCTACACTACAGTAGGGCAGTTTTCTTCGACCAAACACCTGCTACAGTGTCTGCTGGTGAGCCGTGGTTTGTTGACAACAGTTATATAGACCCACTAAAGGTCTTTCTCTGCGGCTTCTAGACAGTCTGATCAAGATACCGTCAACCCCCAGACACCAGTACCGGTACGAGTACTACTGGTAATTCATACATGTCTCTCTTTTCACGTGACTTGAAGATCCACAGTTTTGCCCTCGTTTTGCCCTCGTTTTGTCGTCGTTTTGTTCCCATTCTTGTCCCAATTATTGCCCCCGTTTTCCCCCCCATTTCGCCTCGTTCTTAACTCCATTCTCGTGAGCTCTTTATGCGGTTGGATAAGGAGTTTTGAAGTCTTAAAAAAGCCACCCCACGTGGATTGCGAATCATAAATTCTCGAGCTATAGCTAACAGCCAGGCTTGTAATGCAATAACCCTTTGACCCTGTCATAAAGAACAAGCCATCCTTGTGCTATAGCTTGTTGTCTACTGTCATAAGTGTACCCCTGTCTACACATACTGCTCCACACTCAGACTTTCATTTCACGTCCTTCCAACTGCTTCTCCAGAGTTACATTTAATGGTGCATTTGTAAGCCTGTCAAGAGTTATCAGATGGACGAGTAATCTGATTTTAGCAATATAGCCATGGGAAGTGTTGTTAAGACGTAATTGAAGCGTCATAAAAACGGAATCAAAACGACATCAAAACCACCGTATGTGTGTCACGTGATGTACACTCACACAGCCACTTTTGTCACGTGAAATCACTCCACCAAAAATGCTCGTCTATGCAGCGTCATGTCCTCCCCCAAATTTAAATTCCGCTGAGCTCTTTTCGCTGCAGACTATATTAACCGAGAATCTTGAACTTGTTCTTCCAACATCCGATTCAACTTCACACAAACACACACTCAAAATGGCCCACGAATACAAGTACGACGTCTCCATGTCCTGTTCCGGTGAGTATGAGAAGAGGAGAATGGTGTTACAGATCATGACGACAGATCAGCGATGCGTGGATCGTGATACAGCTCATGAACTGTTGTAACTACAGCTCTGAGCTTTGGTTGTAGCTACATCAGGCTACATGATTGATGATTGACGCAGACTGCGGCGTTGTCACTGCTACATCAAGTTGGAGGCTCAGATCATACACGTTGTCGCACCTGACAATCTCGTGATCTAATGCCGTTGTCTTGCTGTCCTGATGCGCCCAGTCCAGTCAGCACGACCCACAGGTTGTTGTCCACTCCTGACCTACGGCCAGTCGTTTCCGTTCTAACCCAGGATGCTCCAACGCCGTGAACCGAGTTCTGCAGAAGAAGGAGGGCGTCACGTCTGTGGACATCGATCTCGAGAAGCAGTCTGTGCTGGTCAAGACCGACGACGCCGTGTCCTACGACGACGTGCTTGCCACCATCGCCAAGACCGGCAAGAAGGTCAACGGAGGCCAGGTCATTGCCTGATGTATTTATTAATGATGAACGAAAAAAGGGGCGACAAAACGCGTAGAGTGGCAGCAAACGAATCCCACAGGTCGTTAAACATCCGTCAATACCATGGAATGACTGTACTCATTCTGGTAATGTAGTTCTGTGCAAACAGCTCAATCTACAAGAGCACTCACTGAAATGCTAAAATACATATGAATACATACACACCGTCTGAGGTTTAGTTCTCAAACGTCTACATATTCCCTGGACTCGTGGAGGTGAAATGACTGACAAACGGTTCACTCTTTTTGACAGTTCACTCTTTTTGACAGTTCACTGATTTTGACAAACGGTTCACCCACGGTTACTCAGTACTGGTAGTGCTTCACCTCTCACTCAGTAGTGCTTCGCACTACTTCGCTAAAACCTCTCCTTATCAGCTCCATGACTGCCCTGCAACACCTCTCCCATCTCCACCAACTTGAGCACCTGCTTGGAGTCGCCGTAGACGTCGAAAAACTCCCTCACGTCCCGGTCAAACGTACCAGCCTCGATACTCTGTCGCACTCCGCACAGGAACCGGTTGTAGATTTCGAGATTGTGCTGCTCGAGAATCACGTGACCCAGCATTTCGTGCGCGTCCATCAGGTGGTACAGGTATGCTCGATGATGGGGAGCACTGAGAGCCTGGTTGGAGTCTGCCAACGGCGAAAAGTCGTTCTTGAACTTGGGGTCCCACAGGTTATGACCAAATGCGGCTCCAGGGGTGGCAGGGAAGGTGAAGTCCAGAGCCACGCCGGCTTCGGAAAAGATCTCGACCGAGTATGCGCTCAGCAGATCAAAGCCCTGCTGGATGAGCAGAAGCATCTGCTGGGGGGTGTCGCACTGTCCCGAATGGTATAGAGGCACGGTTTTGGCCATTCCCAGGGTCTTGAGCTCGTCCAGAATCGGTTTGGGGCCTGTGAGATGCTCCGTTTTCACGTCCAGAGGGTTTCCATTGCCATCAGTAGGACCCTGAGCAGCGGCCTTTCGAGCTGCACTTTCGGCTGCAGCAACATCTGTGGGTTTTCGCGTAGAATCGAACCGACTGAGATCAATGGTCTGATCGGGGAACTCGGAGTGTTCGGCTCGAGTATGGAACACCAGCCCGTTGATCTTGTCTTGGTTCTCAACAACGGTCTTGAGATACTCCTTTTGGTGGAGAACAGGCAGAGTAGGCAGAATCGAGGCGTAAAGAGGCACTTTGACGTCGGCCACGCACTTCTCAAGCCATCGCTGCGACCGCATCACCATTTTCTTGACCTTGTTGGAGCCAGGACAGGCGCCAGAGGCACTGAGACCAGACACATCAGCAGGAGCTACAAACACCTCGGGAGCAACCGCATTTGCCATGAGCGGGAAAAGGTCAATGTCAATGTCAACCACGCCAACAGACGAGTACATGGACAGCATGTTTCGGCCATTGGGCTTGTTGGGAAGCACGTTGGCAGGTCGTCGGGTCTGTAGAAAGATGTTTGCTTCTTCAGGCAGAGAAAAACGGGTTCGAGAGGGCTCTTGGCCGAGATCTTTCAGAAGCAGGGGCGCCTGGGGACGCTCCACAAAGTCTTCGAGACCCACAGCCACAGCTCCAGGCACATGCTTGTCCACATTGACGTTATCGGGGGTCAGGTTGGGCACACATCCTCGGCTAGAGGTGGTGAGAAAGGCCGGAGTGGCGATGGAATTGCCGTTGGAGAGGGTAAGAGTTGCTGTTCGCGCGGCGGAGCCTGCGGCGGAGCCTGCGGCGACTGTTTTGGCGACCTCAAACGTCATTCTGGCGATGTTCATGTGGAGTAGTGAAAATTTATTTGCATCAACACCATGAGTTTGGTGACAACGTGGATGTGAAGGGATATTGGTATGAGGCGAAAGGTCAGAGTGAGCCGAGAACGAATACGAGCTCTGATTCGGGATCTGAGAAATATTCAGGCAGTTGTTGGGGTTGCAAGAAGCGGTGGAATTAAGGTTACATGAGGGAAGAGGGTGGATTTGTACCGTAGAGGTGTTGAAATGGAGCCACAGAGGTGGGGAATATGGTGATTTACCTGGTAAACGGTTCTAGCTACTACTCGTCTCGTTATTTGCCACCTAATCCGAGAGATAAGATTCGAGTTGTACATGCATAGTACATGGAGAAGCTTAAAAAGATTTCTATGCAGCAGAAAACTAGTCTTGGAAATATCGTCTCTCAACTACACAACTACTACAACACCAGAACCCAGCCAAAAAATGCCTTCTGGAGTGCGACGACGTAAGATGAACCGGTCATCGATCACCAAGGTGACCCGGAAAGACAAGGACAACCACAAGCGGATCGTGGTGACCGGCTCCGACATCATTCGGCAGCGGTGGGACAAAAACCTGTCCATGGCCCAGAACTACAAAAAGCTCGGTTTGGCCACCAAAACGGGCTCCAAAAAGATCCGCGGCCTGGAGGAGGATCTCAAGGAGAAGTCGCTGCGGCTGACGATCCAGCAGGGCAAGAATCCGCACGACCAGGAGCTGCGGGACCTGATGGAGCAGCAGGAGCGGGAGGAGCTGGACAAGAACAACATGGTGGTCAACGAGCGCAAGATCCCCAAGCTGAGTGCCGGCGAGGCGTTCATTGTGCGAGACGCGGCAGGCGAGGTTGTGGAGGTGATTTACGGCAAGGATCACCAGGCTGACAGTGATGAGGAGGAGGAGGAGTGGACAGGGTTCGAGGACAAACCTGAGGAGGAGACTGAAGAGACTGAGACCATCAAGATTCTGCAGCAGCGAGCCGAGCGGGCCGCCTCCAACCCCCACATCCAGTCCGATCGAGAAATCTCGTGGATCGAGCAGCTCATCAACAAACATGGAGACGATATCGACGGCATGTTCTGGGATAAGGAGCTCAACATCTACCAGCAGAGCCGGGGAGATCTCAAGCGACGAATCAAAAAGTGGAAGCAGGGCAACAAGCGAAATTAGGAGGGAGGGGAACGGTACAGTACGATTACATGTACATGAAAATTTATAGATGGTTAACATGACATATTGGCAACGTTGGGTGGCTGTGATAGGTACAGTAGAGACTAGAATTGTTACACGGGTTCATGGGCTCTATAGCCACGGTTCAAATGCACTATTCGAATCGTTGTAGAAATACAGAAGTACCATGGTACACCCTCTTACTAACCATCATTGTAGGGTCGAACGACTTCAGACTGGTTGGTATCTTTCGTCACATGAATGTCAGCATGTTTAATATTGGTCACGTGACTGGAGTTTGAGGTAGGGAGTCACGTGAAACTGGACTCTCAGTGCTATACTTGATTGGTGTTGAGATACATTCTTGAGGGAGCTCCAGAACTTAGGATGAGTTGTACGAGTGAGGTAGTGGAGATATCGATATCAATGTATAATAGAAAATTTTCACTCGGATTGTATAAATCATTTAAAGGAAAAGTTACCCGAATCGGAGATGAATTGGGTGAGATCAAGTGTTTTGTTCAGAAAGTGTGCAGTCATGACCAAAGCTCATGGTAACGTTCTAGAAGAGACAGAAAGACTCTGAAGCTGTTGAATTCGTTTCAGAAATCACGTGGTGGGTCACATGACGGCATTTCTCAAGTTGAAACTTCTTTTCTGGCGTTTTACTTGTACTTGTACTCCTGTGTATAGTTTTCTCTGTTTCTGCTTCTGCTAGCTATACGTATCCATTCAGCTTAAGTGCTCCAATTTGACAGTCAATACAAAAGCACTCTGCATCGTCGAAAATGGCCCGAAATGGCGCTGACGGTAAGAATCAAATATTTCACCCACATTAACCAGGTTTTCTGCGGTTTTCTGTAGTTTCTCAGATTTAGAAAGGGCCCAGAACCTGCGATTGTTAGTAAATAGATGGTGGAGAGGGGATGTCTATGATTCGTAAAACAGACGTCTGAATGTCACCATTGTAGAAGTGCACTTGTGGCAATTTAGCAAAAGGGGGAATCGTAGCATATGTACCATGGCATCAGCATTACAGTGTTTTCTCCTGGCAGTACGGGACTCAACCCATCACGCTGTATAGTCACTCCAGCTTAGTACAATCGGCTTTGATGAGGACTGGGCTTTTTTCATGAGACGATTATCAGCTTGGCATTCTTTGTATCAGCCACAGTACTAATAACACTACGCTCGGTGTTGACCTGAACTCGACCCAGTTGAGAACTTTGTTGGGATTAGTTAAACGGAAAAGTCCAGTAGTAGGGTATTATCGGTGTTCCTAAACTCCTGGAGGCTCAGTGAGTGTTTATACCGGAAATTCATGCGGTATTTGCCAACTAATGTGCAAAAAAAGAAAAGGGGTGTCTTACTAAATTGCGTGGTTTTGGGGGAGTTTACCGGTTTACGGTTATCGATGCGGTTGACGTTTTAGTTGATGTTTGTATGGTGCGTTTTCTGACAAAAATGTTATTTTTCGAACATGAAATTATTCGAATCGGCAACACGATGAAATCCAGTAAAACCTGACTCTAGTGGTTGCTCAAGACCTACAAATGTCGTAGTCAGTGCCGTTGTATCGTGATGATACCAGATATGTTATGTAACCGTTCGGTATATACCCGTACGCTTCGTACCTACCGAGTTCAATCATTCAGGCTATGGACTAACATCTTCAGGTTGTTGTCCGTTCGTGACCTTCGGCCACTCACTTCCGGAAATCAAACCGACCATCGACAATGGCCGGCAGAATCGGGGGTTGCAGCTCAATCTCCATATTCTGCTTTTCCCTGTCATCCCTGGGCTTGTAGTATGGAGGCAGACGAGTTTTGAGCACATCAGTAACAGTGCAAGTCTCCAGATCAATGAACAAAGTGCCCTGCTCGCTGGGATACGTGACAAAACGGTAAGGACAGCATTGGTAGAGCCTTTTTGGTTTCGCCAAGCGGTCCGAATGCAAATAAGGAGTACCCTCTTTGTGGGGGAAACTCACAGCTCTGTCGAACCTATAGTAAACATTCCTTTCGGGGCTTTTGTTGAGATCAATGAACGTTGGAAAGATGGTATTCGTGCCCACCAAACACCAAACGAGTCCGTTGTATACAGCAATCACGTGACATGCTCCCCAGCTGGTGTACTCTCTGAACTTTTCAGCTCGAGCGTCCCACAACTTGTATTCCCACCAGTAGTCATCTTTCAGTCCCCTCCTTCTCTTGTAGAGAGAATGCAATCCTCCGATCGAGTGGTACCTGTACTCACTGCGGTATTGGCCATTGTACCAGTTTTCGTCAAGACAGGCCAAACTCGTACCAAAACCTTTACCGGACGACAATGACGGATACAGGACTGTGTGTCCCTGGATTTTCACAACAGTGTAGTTTCTGCGGTATCCGACTGAACCCACACGAGTGTGCTGTTCGGTGAAACGGGCAGGAAGGGTCATTTGCATCCCGTTTTCAAGTATCATCACCAGTTGGCCCTTGTCATTCGTGTACTTTTTCAGATGGTGGATCCCATGAGCATGAGAAACCGTCCCTTGCTCGGTATGAAACGTGTTGCAGGGCTCTTTCTCTGTGGACTTGAGTTCACGAGCCAGCACCTGTTGCACTGGAGTCAGGCCAGGCTTGAGCTTTTCAAGATCAACCAGTCGCTGGACAGTACCCCATTTGCCTCCAGAAAGGCGTTTCACGTACACCAGAGCACACTTGGCGTACGAGTTCATCATTCCAGCTTCGGGGAACATCCAGGGATTGCGTTCGTGGAGTTTCGCCTCAAGTGCCGATTCACATTGCTGGAACGCAGAGTACCAGGATCGGTTGACTTGTCTGAGGGTGACGCACGACTCGAGATCGCAGTGGGAGAATATTATCGTCGATATTTCAGGCGGGATGGCAGAAGAAGCCTGATTAGAGTCCCCCAACCTCACAGCCTTGCTTGAAGCCACACCCACTCGTAGTGACGCACTTAGCATCAAATGCTTCGTGGCAAAGTTGCGTTCGACCAGAATCAGGTCTCGCTGCTCGGGAAACTGCTCCTCCATCATCTTATGACACTGGATCTGGACCAGAAGTTCGTCGCGATGTCCATGGACAGCAGAACTCAACAGATCTGCCAAAGGAACAGAAAGATCCCATTCTCCTAGCTCGCGCCGGATCCGTCGGCTCTTGCTCCTGAGATTTCTGTATATCGGCTTGCTTTCGGGGAAATCTGCCGCAAGACGGGAATACAGAGCTTCCAAATCAAGACGACGATCCACCACCTCCGCAGAGTACCTGTCCTGTAACTGTTTCCGTGGCAACTCCAGCTGTGCGACAAGACTGTTGAAACCAGCCAGAAGCCGACTGTAGGCTGCAAAACACTCGTCCGACGATTTCGACGTTTTCAAAACAGGTCCAGCAGCTTCAAGGCCTCTCTCCAGTTGGTCGATTAGCGCATAACAATCGCGTTCGATGTTTTTGGCGGCAAACGTGAGATCTTTGAAGGTCGGCCCGAAAAAGTCGCGACTCCAGTTCAGCACTGGCGATGTTGTTGTAGGGCATGGCTTTCCATGGCAATTACTGGTAGTAAAAAAGTACACACAGTACAAGTATATTTATCAAGCAGATGCGTTGTGTGCATATCAGACGTACTGTACAAGTATGTACCTTTACATGCCTCCAGTATCGTACAAAAGGACACTCTGAACACTTGAGTGTAAACTACTTGTATTATGTGATTATAAAAAAAAAAGTAAACGGCCAAAAATAAATAAATAAATAAATAAATAAATAAATAACGGAGGTATGCCTGCAATCACTTGTCTGTACCTCTTCAGTTCACGTGATTGATTTTCGTGCCAATTATCCTTCTCAAAGTTGGTAATCTGATGTCCTATATAGAGAGCTCCTCTGATCTTGAAACCACCATAGCTCAGAATCACAGAACATGGCAGGAGTTATATACACCAATGGTTCTCCTTGAGAATTGCCTCAGAAAACAGATCATGATAAACCTGCATGTCGAAAGATGGTGATTATGAATCTGTAGTAGCTACTCGTATACGTCTCCAGTGTTTTCACAATACTAGTGTTTTCACAGTACAGACACTTTGGCGCCAAGTTTCAGAGCGGGAAAGTGAGTATATCTACGAATATTTGTATTGACAAGAACCAGGGTTTTGGTACCATTCGAATCAGAAGAAGACAAGGAGTCGAATGGTATAGCTTTAACTATTTGTTGCTATAGTGGATTTTGGTCCTAGAGACCTTTAAACGCCCAAAGAGATGATTACCAATATGCTCAACTGACTGTACTCGTGTTTCCACAGCATTCGTGTTCTCACAGTACTCGCGTTTCCACAGCACTCGTGATTTCACAGTACTCGCGTCTCCACAACACCCGTACACGTGTCCCCACGTCCACCTACCCAAATCCCATCTATTACTAGTCTTGTACTATATATGTAAAGTGTTAGTGTCCAGCTCACTGTCTAATCAAGGTACACTTAACCAGCCCAGCTCCACTTTCGTTGTGCTCTTCCCACAACCTTTAGTTGACCTCACAGAATGCTCTGTAGAGAGTCAGCTCCTCCTTCCCGCTGCTCTTGACCTCGACCTTTGCGCCGGGCCCAATGAAAAACACAAAACCCTCCTCGAGCTTCTTGGACTCGCCGGCCACGGAAATCTCGCCCGCGCCCTGCGAAACAATCACCACAGAGGGCCCCGCAATGCCGTCCACGGTCTGGGTCTCTCCGGCGGGAACAGCGCTCTCCAGCACGGAAAACTCGTTGATCGGAGGATCAAACAGCTTGGCGGTGGCGCCATGGGCCCGGGGGAACGCCTGGGCCTCCATCTTCTGCTCGGAGACGGGGGCGGTGGAGTACGTGAGCATTTCCACGAGGTTGTCGACGTCCTTGAACTTGGGCGTGAACCCGGCTCGAACCACGTTGTCCGACGCGGCCATGCACTCGATGATGTCGCCGGAAATGTACGCGTGGGGGTCCTTGGCCCGCAGAAACATGGCCTCGCCCTTGTTGAGCCGCACAAAGTTGAGCATCAGTCCGCCGCAGAACAGGCCAATGTCGTTGGGGAACTGCCCATTGAGCCGCACCAGCAGGTTGGCCAGATCCGTGCCGCCGGTAGGAGCGCCTCCGGCGAACTGGGGGCCCTCGGATTCGGCCCGTTTGACGAGATCGGCCGCCTTGGACGCCACCAGCTCGTCGGACGACCGCATGAGTCGGCCAAAAAGGGCCTGCAGCGCCTTCTTGGGGTCAGCAGCTCGCTCGGCGGCAAACTGCTTGGCGGACTCGTCGCCCACAAGGTCTCGGAACTCGGGAACGGTTTCGAGAAAGTGCTCGATCTCGGCCAGAGGGCGGAAGCCGCAGAAACCCTCAAAGTCGGTCAGAGCAATGGCCATTTCGGGTTTGTGGTTGGCGTCCGGGTAGTGTGCCGGGTCGGCTGCGTGCAGCTGGGCGCCGAGCTCCTTGTCGGGGTGCGCCTGGATGCTCAGGGCCTTGCGGATCGACAGCACCTTGAACAGGAACGGCAGTTCGGGGCCAAACTTGTGCTCCACCGCAGGCGTCAGCAGCTTGTCGGGCTGCTCCGCAATCAGCTGCCGCAGGGTGGTCGTTTTTGTGCCGTTTGTGTTTGTGTCCAGCACCTTGGAGGGCACAGAAGGATGCGTGCCCATCCACAACTCGGCGTAGGGGGTGTCCTCAGACACGGTCAGAGAAGGGTCCGATTTGGCGGCAAATCGCGCCACGGCCGAGCTTTGGCCGAGCTTGCCCCAGTCGTACGTTTGTGCGCCGCATTGCAGTTGGATGAGAGACATTTTGGAGTCGTGTGTGAGGTGTTGTGTGTTGTGTTGGTGTGGAGAAGAAGGGAAAGGACAGACAGGATGGACGCGTACTTTAGCTCACCGCACAGGCTAAGTTAGTGCGACGTGTTCATGCAGACATGCAGAGTGTGCATGAAGAGGGGGGAGGAGGGTCCATTTTTGACAATGAAGGAGTGGTCAGATTTTGAATCTGAAAGCGGCGATCGATTTGTCGTACTCCAATGACCATATTGCCGCTTTCAAATTCCAAATCCACTCACTCCTCACCAAACCAATCACTCCATAAACCTCCCAGTATTGTTCTTTCTCGTCAAGGTTACATTTCACGTAGACTACATACAAGTACAGTACACGTTTCGGCGGAACAGCAGTCTAGAAGCGGGCTAGAAGCGTACCACTCTGATCACGTGACCAACCGAGTAATCGACGTTTCTTGAGTCTCGATTCAGCCATGGAGGTGCCAAATTCTCTACACGTTGATCTATACGCTTTATTGGGAAACTCCCGCTCAGCCACGTCGATCTTCAAGGTTCATCAGGGGGTACAAGAGGGAGAGTTGGTATTGAGTGCTAGAGAGGAGTAATGGATTAGTGAGTGGTACCATTAGAATCAGCGCGGTGAGGGGAGTACAAATATACCATTTTTACCCGTTTTGAGCCACTACTACTCTCATAAAACCGCACCCCCAAACCTCGCTTACCACTTGCTCCAAAACTGTATTTGGTGATCGGCCAGTAACCGACGCTTGATTAGAGGTTCGGAAAAACTCCAACACACTGAAGACGAGAACAACGCTACTTGTAGTGTTTGGCATCAGCTTAGTAATCACGATGTGCACGTGTTTCGCCTGGTTGGTAAGAATCTGAGAATCTGAGGTTTGCTTAGTCAGCCATAAGCCAGAAGAATGGACGATTCTATCCCAATTTTTTTGTAGTTGCCAGTGTAGAGCTATCATACCAAATCATCTAATACTTCTCAATTAGAAAAAGTCAAGTAAAAAAAGCCACGAAGGAATCAAGTCAGAAACAGTGTGGATCATTTCATGCCTGGGTTTGCTGCCAAAGCTGCTGAAGAGATCAAGATGTCTTTGCTCATCCTGTAACTGTCCAAGCATAGACTTGTAGTATAGACCACCTGAGACATTGGATGTCACCAAAACTACCTTGATCCAGATCTATCAAGAACCATACTTTTCTTCACATGCTGGTATATTAATTTTCCTAATAAATCACGGGAGCAGCGAAAATGAGCCCGAATGACCTTCCATTCCCAACTAAATCGGTTCAACTAGGTGCCTCAGCGACTGGCTCGAGTTTTGGCTGTAGTTTTAACACTGTACAGAGGATGTTTTTGTTCTGTCTTTTAAATACAAGTGCTATGATTGTTTTGGCTGATACAATTCTGGAAGGATCACATTCGACACACTTGTGAAACATTTCCTCATGAGAAGAAAACTGCACCATTGGATGAAGCGCGTTATCTCGTATACAGTAGGTAAGAAGTTGGAATCGAATGGGCATCTTTTGAGACAGCAGAATGATTATGAAACTTGAGTGGTTTCGTGTTTAGGGAGACCCATGTTAAAGACGACAGTAAGGCCAAACATGTATTGTACGCCAACCCACCACTGTCTCACATCTACGGAACAGTGAGACATGTTTCGGGTCCTAGATCTCGATCATCGTGTAGAAAAGGGGTTGATTGATGTGTTCCTGTCATCACACCCAACTGATCACAATTTCTTCCACTATCTCATCCACGACGAGCAAGTCCTTCATGTACCACCTCTTCACTACTCTGAGCAACATTAACCGACCATACCCTTTCCAACCACCCCACTAGCTTCGTATTAGCACCAATCGAGAATCCAGATGGAGTAATAAAAACGAAACTTCAGATCCAGGCCATTAAAAGAGTCCCAAAATGGCAATCCTAAACCAACGTTAGGTCGCTTGGGGGTTGTAGCATGACATTAGTGTGTAGCGAAGTGATAGGGTAACTTGGCCAGTTTTCATGGTATGAAATATCTAAGAAGTTAGTTTTGCTCACAGAGTTGAAAAGAATACAATTCCAAAGTCCACACATTTCCTACTTCTTCACAAGTGTCTCAATCGCCAATTTTGCCTACAAAGATACCCACGTGCATTAGTGGAACTAGTACAAAGTCCATGGAGATATAGGACAATCAGAGACTTGATGTGACGTTCAATGACGACATTATTGTTGCGGAAGAGGGCCAATTGTCACGTGACTAGTCATAGTATTGGCACATGCACTCTACCCCTGCAAGTTGAACTAAAGTGGTGAAACCATTAGGTTGGTCGTTAGTTTGTTGTCTTCCAGACGGTCCATCTGCCGGGAGGAAATGTCTGGGTTAAGGTGTCTTTCGATTCAGGGCAGAGTTGAGACATACGAGAGGATACGATGCATGTCCTCGACGACATTATCAAAGTGTTGAAAGCAGCAAGAGCGTGGTAAAGTAATGTATACTACCCCACTGCCCCACTGCCCCACTGTTCCTTTCACTCGATACTCTCGATACAGCTATACAGGCTAAAATAGCCCAAGAGCTACTCTGACACCGGGGTATAGTTGCCAGATGAGAGAAGTCGTTAAGTCGACATTTGGACTGCGAGATGATGAAGTGGTTAGTTACGTCGGGGTGGTTGTGGCGACGGAACAGAGAACAAGAAGAGGTTGTTTTTCGTGAGATGTATCATGAAAAAACAGGAAAACAGATACCTCTGGGCAAGTACTAGATATGATATAAGTTCTCCAACCCCCTCAATACTCCATCACCTCTATTGCGCTACATCCCCCAGTTATCACCACGACCCCTCCATACCCCTGTTAGTACAACTACTTGTAGTGTGATACCAGTACCAGTACCAGTGCCAGTACCAGTACTAACTCCCCAACATGAAGCAGAGGTATATATAGACTTGAGCAGTTCATCCCCCCTTTACATACCACTTCACCACCATGGTTCGTATCTCCAAACTCGCTTCTCTTGCATGCCTTTCTCTTGTTTCCGCAGCTCCTGCTGCTGATGACACTCTGAGCCGACTGCACCTTGTCACGTCTCGAAACCTCGCCCGGTTCCCCTCCGAGGACCAGAACCAGATTACTAAGCGGTTCATTGAAGACTTCCACAAGGTGGCGGTCCAGGAGCGGTCCATCAACGACATTCTGAACCTGATCGACTTGTTTGGCGAGCTCACGTCCAACGGAATCACGTTTTTTGCCCAGAGCTTCCAGGCCTTCTGGAACGGCGACAAGAAGACGCTGCAGGGCGCCATCACCACCTTCCTTCTGCAGGCCCAGGGCTTTCTCACCAAGTTTGTCAAGTGGCTGCAGGACTACAACGGTCTCGGCGGGTTCACCAAGATTTTCGCCGACATTTTCATCAAGTCGGGTCTCAGGGACTTCATCACCACCGCCGGTCTGGCCATTTTGCAGTTCACCAGCGCCGTTCTCTCAGCCGACTGGTCGGCCCAGAGCTGGGCTGCGGATCTCAAGAACCTCCAGAACACGCTCAAGGACATTGCCAACCAGCTGGCTGTCGGCTTCCCCACCATTGAGAACGTCAAAGACACCATTCTGTACTCTCGAAACGCCATTCGAGGTCTTCTTGGTCTTCCTGCAGTGAAGGCCTAGACCTGGGTTCGTACTAACAATATATTAATGACAGACTGTACCAGTAGAGTGGTAAAGTGAGATCTGTAGATGGACTTGTAACCCTTGCTGTTCATAGCTAATTCCAGAAGACAAAACTTGTACAGGGTACATGACAGCCACTCGTTCTACAGTTCCTCAATCATAATTCATGTTTTAATCGTGTACACTCTTACTGTAAGTATACAATGCTTATCAGGTGGTGATAAGCTCAAAGCTCAAAGCTCATTATCAAGCCCAAGCCCAAGCTCAAGCCCAAGTCCAAGCTCAAGCACATCTCTCGTCATCTCTCGTGATTCCTTACCATCCCTAGTTATCGCCAGGAGCCATGGCAGCCTTGACATCCCCATGCTCCTTGAGCGCAACGTCATCAAGAGGAACGTTCTTGGGCATGGGCACGTCCTCCTCCTCGGACTCAACCATGCCGTAGTTGGCCATGTTGCCAGGAGCCTCTGCCGCCTGAGGGTCGCCCTTCTGTTGCAGAGCTACGTCGTCCAGAGGAACGTTGGACTCCTTGGGGGGCTGTTCGTCCCGCATCTCTTTCTTCTCCAGGGCAATGGCCTGGTCTGTGGTCATTCGCTGGCTCATGATGGTGATTTGGGGGAGAAAAGGAGGAGATCCAGAGAGTTTTGCAGGCGTGAGAGATGGCGGGGTGGGAGGCTATTTGGGAGGTTTTTGGCAGATCTTGCGGCGATTTTTAAAGATAAAGGAATTCTGAAAAATGCAATGGATTCGTTGAGAGCGGGGGAAAATAACTATCAGGTTTGATTTGAGATCGGACGTTTCGCGCGGTATTCCATCAATACTGGATGGTGCCTCGATATAGCAAGCATTGGGTTAGGTGAAGTTAGTTTTGAGATGGGGGTGTTGCAAGGGCGTTTGTAGGTGGTTACAACGGGAAAAAGTGGACGTGCTTGGTATCGTTTTGGTGCTGCTGTTGTCCCTTTTCAGTCTGTGGTGTTATTCTGTTTTACACCCTCTGTCTTTATTCAACTAATGTCAACTATTTATCTGAATTAATTACTTGTCCGACCCAAATGTCGCCAGTTCGACCCCTGCCTGGGACGCTTAAAATGACGTGATAACTTTAAGGATTGTAAGTGAGACAAGGAAATGGGGTGATTCCATGGGGTGTTTGTGAGTGCGTTTGGATGGTGGTGGGAAATCGATAGAGACAATAAGAAAAGACTAATCGAAAGATAAAGACACAAAGAGCACCAAAATCCAATAAAATCGACACCCCACCTCACAAACATCTCCCCAAAGCTCCACTCCAATTTCCCCCATCCCCGCCGCCAAGGTTGTGTTTGCAACTCTATGTTGACATCAGGTGGACAATCAGGTACAATGTTGGGTAATTATTGCGTTAGCTACAGGTGCTGCAAGTATCAGGAGTGACGTGGTTTTGGGGTTATTGTGGTATAATAAAAAGCAGGTGCCACACGAGGGCAGGTGTGAGCGAGCACCTGCCTAACAGGGTAGTCGTTTAAACGAGCTACAGTGCTATCTACCGTCGGACACTCCGATAACAGATAAGAGATTAGCTACTGGTAGTCTACTTTTTCTCATTCTTTTCCACACTCTATTGTCGCCACGGATATCCGTCGGTATCCCACGGACCTTGTGGGTGTTACAGTATTACGGTGAATAAAAAGGTGGATAAATTATGGCATGATAAATGAGAGTCGGTTCCTGACAAGGAGAGTCGTTCCTGACGGAGTATGGTTAGTGACGGAGAGACTCCTTGAGAGGCCAGACAAAGGCGCCGGCAAAGGCAAAGCCGATGTACGACAGCAGCAGAGTGCTGGACGAATGCGAGGTGTGTGTGGAGTGGTTTCGGAGAGTCTGGCTCACTCGGAGAGATCGAGCACTGTTGACAAGAGGACGGCCAGCGATTCGGAGCATTGTGTGTGTGTGGGGGATGTGGGGGGTGGTGTGTGAGGTTGTTAGTGGATGCGAAGAGGGTGAAAGAGAGAGTCGCGTGACTACTGTGTTTGTGTGTCAGTGTAAAGATTGAAGATGAGCTTTCGTAGGATGAGCGACAGCAGCCCCCTCTTATATAGTCTACCCATCCTTATACACATCTTGTCCAAAGTTAGCCGATCAAAGTGGCTGCAGACTAAGAGGCAGGTCATGCAGATAGAGCGCCAACCTACAAGTAGCTTTTCGGTGGCTTGAATGTGGGCTGAGACGCGGGACATGGAGACTGAAATGGGCAGGAAACGAGATACAGAGAAACGGACTTTGGAATCGTGAATTTAAGTCTTTGCTTAGTAACATAAAATGCCATCTGTTACGAATTTCAGCCTCTGAAAGCCCTCCATCGTCTTGTTTACAACGCCTATTAGCGTTCACACGGAAATTTATGCTTGCGAGAAGGGGGTAGAAGTCTGTGAGGGTAGTATTGGAAGTATTCGATTTTAGAAAGCACTAATTTGAAGCTGAGAACGAGCTAATTTGATCTATTTACTCCGTTTCCCTCTCAGACTCCTACATCTCCCACAAAATACACCCTAATACACAACCCCATACACAGGCATAAACCCAAATACGCTACTTGAGATGCTCATAAACATACATGCTATAGAATGCGACACAGGGACATGTGCGCAAGTTTCGGTTTGATTAGCGTCGTACATGCACCCAACGGCTCTTCGGTCTACTTTGTATGACGATTGGTCTGAAATGATAAACCTGACTATTGTGGACGATTCAGAGGAGGAGGAAACACAAGAGTACAATCAAAAGATTCCTCGCATCAAGGGCTTTATTTTGATATACACGAATAATTGATTGCCGCTCGTGTTGATTCTCAAAAGTCACTATCTAATTAATCTGAAACCCTAGCTGAATCTGTAATTTCGGCAATAGTGTTCCGAATGAGAATTTAAGGGTGTTGTTGGGACCGCAAAGATGTGCAGATTCCAGCTGAAATCTTGAAACTCTCGTCAGATTCCATTTGCACCCTCCACACCCATATATCCATCTCCATAATAGAGTTTAATTACCTGGCCCCCAAAGCGTCCTTCCCGAACCGGGATGAAACAAACAAACCGGTCTCTGTGTAGCCACGGATGAGGCGAGTCCATTGCCAGTGGCCGTTTCCCTGTGAGATGTGCGACTGGCGAGATAAATGTGACCTTCCTGGTGCCACCTGGCATTTTTTAAGGTATGCACGTGGGATGCATGGGCATCTGATAATTTTAATCAGATGGGATACGACCCAAGCGAGTCCAAGGTTAGAGTTGAGGCGTGTGAAGAGGTAGGGGAGAGGGACAGATAATAGCGGGGTCGGGACGTTGTTTTGGGTGATTTTTTTATATGGCTGTGATCACGTGACCGTGCTGAGTCCAATTGTAGTTTCTATTTCCCCGTAGCTCGACTCAGTCGCATTCTACAGATGTTACTGGTCCTTCCAACTCTATACTCTAACGCGTAGCTCATTAAACACGTACAAAGCGCGCATTCCTGGTGGCGGCGTGTTTTGCAGCGTGTATGCATGCCGACTGATGGTCTGTTTTCGCAGAGAAGGGTGTAGAACGAAGAGTGGGTGGCGGTGTGTGCGAGTACGAGATTTGAGGGCTTCAGACAATCAGGTTTCGCGATTATCAGTACTACGATTGATTGTTTTCTACGAATTGGCGGAGATTTCTGGCGAAGATTTGACGATGAATTCTGACATTTCTTTCAGTTGTCGAATACAAGTACCGGTACAAGTACATACTTGTACTGTAATAACCTTCCGCAATCACACTTCCGGTTTGGGCTGTACAAGTAATGGGTCCACGGATTGGCGGTTGCTTCGAAAATCCATATGAATGCCGAATGGGGTAAACATATGGATTATGGAGGACAAAGGGTGGAGAGGTGGTGGAGAGGTGGTGACAGATTTGCAGATTCGATTACTTGTAATTCGCCTGATTCGATTAATTCGACAGATTTGACAGTCTTCATTTGTTTCATTCCAGTTGATGTGTTTTCAAGCACAAGCACAAGTATTTGTAACACTCATACCTCTGGACACTTCCTCACCCTCCCCACTCCTTCAGTTTGTCTGATTAGACATCACGTGACGACTCTCAATTGTCTCACCCGGCTAGTGGACTGGTCTGGGCTGTACAGGTCTGTGAGTTACACTCAGATGGACCTGGACTAGTGCGGTATGACGTCACGGAGAATCTGATAACTTTTATCTGATCAGCACATGTAACAGGAGTGATGAGTGCAGACGAAAGAGAACATATGTCAGAAGGAAGTGACATTGTAGATGAAGAAGATGAGCCCACGAAATTGGACAAACCAGGGGAAAGCATATACGACAAACACGAATGCGTCATTGTAAGACTGAACCAAAGAAGTAGACTAGGAGTAGCAAAGACACCAGGAGATATATCGTTCGGTTACATTTCTCACGTGATTCTCAGTCGTTGTACACAGCCGTTGTATACAGCCGCAGTACTCAGCCACATCCATTACTTTATGTTATACTTACTTGTGTAAGTCCTCAGCTTCTGCCATTGACATCATGATTCTATCCCACACTCTATACTCGTTTAGAGCTTGCTAAAAGCTCGCCAAAAGCTCACAGGTGTTGCTACCAGACTCTTCCAGCATGGAACAGGCACAGACAAACTCGCTAAGAGTGCACTAAGATATACTATTTGGCATGCATTGAGATCTACTGTAAATTGTGTGGGCGACATCACTTTTTGAAGAAACTCATCAGAGAGCTCTGCTTATTGGCCTTCTTGCCCTTCTTGGCTCCTGTCGTCGGCTCCGGCGACTCTGTCTTCTTGGCCTCCTTCTTGGCCTCCATCTTGGTCTCCTTCTTGACCTCCTTCTTGACCTCCTCCTTCATGCCAGTCTCGTCTTCATCTTCATCACACGACTCCCACGTCTCCACCTTTTTGTACGTCACGTATCCGTCCTCGTCCAGCTCCTGCACCTTCTTGACCACCTTCTTCTTGCCTCTCTTAGTCTTGGTACTGGCAGTAGTTGTGGTTGCATGAACGTCCTCTCCATCGTTCGTCATGTGGACGTCGGTCATTTCCACATCCTCTTTGTTGTCGTCGTTTTTGCCATCATCATCACCCATCTCAACATCCTCGGTGACCACGTCGAGTTCTCCACCAGCAATCTTCTGTGCATCCTCTTCGGTCTGCTTCTTGGCCGTGTCCAGATCCTCCTGCAGCTCTTCCTTGATGGTCTCCTTTGCAGCCGGCTTTTTGATGGGCACGTCGAAATCCTCGTCTTCGTCTGCAAACAGCGCCGCTTCCAGCTCCTTTTGTCGCTGTTTCTCGGCCACCTCGGTCTCCAGCTGTTTCTTCGATTTGGGGGCGGGTTCCTTGGGCTTTGGTTCGTTTTTCTTGCCCTTTTTGACTGCATCCAGGACTGATTTGGGGGGTGTCTTGGACGGTTCAGCCTTCTTGGTCGATTCAGCCTTGGTCGATTCAGTCTTGACCGATTCAGGTTCCTTCTTATCCTCCTTCTTAACGTCCTTGCCGTCCTTCTTTTCTTCCTTCATTCCCTCCTTCTTGTCGTCCTTCTCCTCCTCCTTCACCTCCTTAACAGACTCCCCCTTCTTGTCCTTCTTACCACCAAAAAAATCCAGCTTGGGTTTCTGCTTGGGTGCGGGCTTCTTGGCAGGAGCCGTCGTAATAATCGGCTTAACAAACACAGGAGGCGAGTCGTCCTTCACCACGGGCTTGGAGGGCGTCAAATCAACCCCCTCGGCAAGCGTGCTCACAATCGCAAACCCGTTGGAACCCATAGCCGACGCCTCAAGAGCCATGTCGTAGAGAATGGCCGTGGTCGTGGGGGAGGCCGACACCGAGTATATGAGCTGCGAAACGGGCTCGTTGAACTCGGCCCGTTTTGTGTCGATTTCGGAGCCGTCGCAAAGCTCAATCGTCGCAACCCCGTGCTTCTTGACGCCTCTCAGACAGTATGTGACGTGCAAGGTGCTATCGCTCTTGTTGGAGTCCACGTACTCGGCTAGAACCTGTCGGGCCTGTTTCGGAGTAATGTCGAATTTCCGGCTCAGCATCGCATAGCTGACCGCAAGCTGTTCACCCGAAATCGCCACCGTCAGGTACTCCTTAGCGTCCATTGTTGTGTGTGTGTGTGTGAGTGAGTGAGTGTTGTGTGGTGTTGTACTTGGTAGATCAAGGGAGACGCGTCACGTACAGCAGTAAATTGATTTTAAAGTTGGAGGCTAAAATGGAGGTGGTTTTTGAGGAGACGTTTAAACGGTGATGGGTGGAAATATATCGTTAAAATATATCAAGTTGAATATAACAGAGCAAGAACTGTAGAAACGTTTTTTCCGCACCCTGATTGGACCATTTTTGGCCCACTTACAAAAGACATGGATTATGTAAGTGGATTCGATGGGTTTTCAGTGGCTGGAGATGGACAGAGTATTTGCTCGAACCGACGACTATGAACATATCTCAACCCACACAGCTGATACTTCGTCTGATGCGGAATCCTACAATACACCCCATTTTTATTTCTGACCACTATTGGTGGAGTCAGAGGCAGATCGGCGGCTGCAAAGCTGAAAAGTCGATATCACAATGGTTACCCAGAATTGATTTTGACGGCATCGTACTCCCGTCACGTGATATACACATTTCAAATACCAACACTTTTGTTTGCTGGTCTTTTAACAGCCTCCAATTTCGAGTCAGAGCATTGGGCAACTCCAACATGATTTTTTTTTGATTCTGAAACTTTTTTTCCATACTCTTCACAGCAGCACAAGTACGAGTACAGTACGTCCGGTACATTAGCTACACACTTGCTATACCCCCGTTGAATCGGATTGCGCAGCCGTATTTCTCGTGTCCCAAAATATTCAGACGAACCCTGAATAACCACCATACCCAAATACAGCTGATACACCCATCATCTCTAGTCCATCTGCATGATACCCCAGGTGGTGATAGACCAGTTTGACTCGTTACCGGGAAAAGGAAAGCCGTTGGTTCGAAGCAACAATGTGCCGGAATGGACGACGTTGGCAGGCATAGTGCTCACAGACACGCAAGACGACTCACAAACCTGCGTGGCTCTCTGTACAGGTGTCAAGGCCACTCCAGACGACAAGTTGTTGTGTAGCAACGGGTTTCTGTTGCACGACATGCATGCCGAGATTCTTGTTTTGCGCGCCTTCAACGTGTTTCTTATTGAAGAAGTCAAGAGGGACCAGTCTCAGTTCGTTGAGGCTCTTGAAAGCGGGAAAAAGCGCCTGAAACCACACTTCAAAGTCAGTCTATGGATCAGTGAGCTTCCGTGTGGAGATTCCAGCATGGAATGCGTTCAGGATGACGCTGAGGACGACTGGGGCGCAGCTCCTCAAGACTGTGTGCTTCGAGGCAGAGAATACTACACGACTACTGGAAGAGTGCGCACGAAGCCTGGCAGAAGGGACTCTCCTATGACCCTGTCGAAAAGCTGCAGTGACAAGCTGACCATGAAACAGTATACCGGTATTGTCATGGGGGTGGTGGAGCATGTCTTTGACCAGATCTATCTCGATGAACTGGTTCTTCCGGCTGGTAAAAACGATGTTGGAATTAAGAGAGCGTTCAGAGATAGATTGGAGGGGGGCAGCGCCGAAAGAAGCGCAAAAAGCAGCTCAAAAAGCAGCTCAAAAAGCAGCTCAAAAAGAACAGTGGATGGACAGGAAGTGGATAGATCGGCTTCAGAAGTGCAAGGACCCCCCTCAAGACCTCGCTACTTCACCACCACTACTTCTGACACCAAATTTACATACTCTCAGGAGTCTGGAAGGAAGCCTTCTGCAAACAGTATCGTCTGGACAATCAATACCGGCAACGAGGTGGTTTTGAACGGGGTCAAAATGGGCCATAAGCCGACCAATATGAATCCCAAGAGCGCCTCCAAAGTCTCACGACAGGCCATTTGGACGGCGGTTAAACCGTTGTTGTTGGAAAAAGACACACACTACGACGATTACTACAGTGCCAAATGTTGTGCTGGTCGAACCGAGAAGATCGAAACGGGCCATACAGCTCTCCATGCTTGGCATTGCACTTGTCGAGATAATTTTAGCTTGGAGGCGAGCAATGGTTGGACAATTAAGAATTGATATAGCACATACTGCATTGGTGAATACAAGGATCGGATCGTTGCCAAAAAAAAAAGAGTGGCCTGTTTTAAAGAGTGGCCTGTTTTAAAGAGTAGCCTGTTTGATCCACCTACACACACTACACCGATACACCGGTCTTTTTCCCCTGGTTGCTCATAAATGCATCTACTTCTACAAAATTGTATTGTACCGGGGAGTCTATTCCGACTCCGCTCCGTCGTCGTCTTCGCCAATGAATCCAGCGTCGTCTGTGTTAGTATTTGAGAAGGGTGTAGTGCAGTCTAGGCTATGACCACAATGACAGATGCTGCAATGACAGAAGCAGCAATGACAGAAGTACCAGCAAGAGCTGGACATGGCGACAGTGTCAAGTCACGTGCGTACAATCGAGATTTTGGGGTATCACAAAGGACCAGCTCGTGTAGGCAGTGCCGTTTCTGAGAGGACTTTTCAACAGCAATTGGAGTGACACCAGCCTGATTGTCTCAATTGAGCTTGTGCATGTTTTCCACAGATCCTGTACCTATCCCCACACAACCTTCCAGAGCGTTTGATCTAGAGGGCCCCAAAGGATCAGCTCGGTTTGCAATAAGCAGCCCCACCAGTTGACACAATCAGCTGATACAACCACGGTATCACAGTAGGCGGTGTAGTCCGCAATTGCTAACTGACGTTTGCCGTTTGCCTTTTCAGCCTTGGTTTGCCGTATAAGCACACCGCCATAGTCACATCGTTCCTGCCATTCCTGTCACTCCAACGTCGTAGTTCGCTGTCACACCTTCACCACCACAGCATTGTCACTTCACACCATCGCTTCGCTCTGGTGTGACAGCTCCATTGTCACCTCCACGTGACAGCATTGTCACCTTCACCACCACAGATTCACTGTCACCTCCACACCATCGCTTCGCTCTGGTGTGAATGTTCCACACCTTCGCTTCGCTCAGGTGTACACTCACCATCTCCCATCAACAACGCCATCTCGGCGGCCCGTAAACTCTCGCCGTACTTTGCATCCTCCTCCGACACCAGATCGACCGGCTTGAGACCCTCCTTGTTTTCGTGCTTCACGTCCGAACCGGCATCCACCAGCATGTCAATGATTGCCACCGACACCTCGGGAGCCTTGGCAATGGCCCGCGCCGCCAGATGTAGTGGAGTATCGCCGTTGATTCGGTTCACGGGATCGACCTCGACGCCCTCCTGGTCCAGCAGCAGATCCAGCGTGTCGTAGGCGCCGTTGGCCGCCGCCAGATGGAGCGCCGTGTTGCCCAGCGGGTCTCGCGACTCGTTGATGAGAGCCGCGCCGCCCGAAAGCACGCTCTCGAGCTGCTCCACGTTGTTTCGGCGCGCCGCGTCCAGCAGGATTTCCGAGGGGGAGGCTCCGTCTGAAGACATGTTGTATAGAGAGTTGTGTTGTGGTGTATGTACCGAGTATCGCACAGTAGCTGCTTCAGTACAACGTTTCGCTATGCTAAGGCTAAGCCCTCGAGCGTTATTAATGAGGTGTCCATAGGGTTAGGTGTTGGAGGGGGGTGGAGTTTGGGGGGTGTTGCAATAATGGTAAGAGTGTGGATTTTTGTCACGTGACTAATACGGACCTCTAGAGTAGATCGGTTGAAAAACCCACCCTTACCATGTCTCTACAGCAGAGTACAACCCCCCTCATACATCCAAGGAGGCGCGGTCATGTAGAACTTTATCGGACTTTCTGGACTGTCTTGTTGGACTTCTCGTGGAACAAGAGTAGGGACCTGTAGAGATGGACATGGACCTGTAGAGATGATTTTTCTCGATGGGTAACGTGTACAGATCGCAATGGTACAGCTGCAGCATACACAGCTCATCTAACACCATCAATTGATGTGTTCTGTACAGTGTCTGTAAATAGATATGACCAAAGGTGCATCAAGAGACTGCATGTTGGTGGAAAGAGGAGGTCAGACTCAAGTAGATTCCATATAACTCGATTATTTGTATGACAAGATGAGCAACCAAGTACACCATTCAACTCCCCTCGTTCTGAGGAATCCAACGATACCAAAATCAACCTGTCACCTGGGCGACATGAAAAATATCATCGACCAGAGAAACGTCACACTTATCAATGTACCTTATCGGTGAGATGAGGTGGGGGAATGGTGAATGATAATGGCTGGTACAGATGAGGTGTGAGGAATTGAACCGGTGGAATAGATTCAAAGTGGAGCAGGTAGCTCGCTGACAAATTTTCAACTCATTCGGCTGAAAATTCAGACTTTTGAGGGGCACGTATTGTTCTGTCAGATGCTACTTGAGTTTAGTTGACATCTGAAGCTTACTTGGCGTTTTGCTTAGCTGGAAGCAAGTCAGTCGGGTATTAGTCACTTGCTGAATATGAGTAGGGGTATCAAGCTCTCAAACGGTATCAAAATGACGAGAAACGTCTCCCAAAACTAATCCCATCTTCAAAACTGACATCAGACCACTGCCCATGAAGTTGTACAATATTTTGTCCCATTTGTCACCCCAGCCCTCGACATACCTCCCAAACCGTCTTCTCCCAACCTCCCCATCGCCCCCTCTCATCCTCCTACTTGTACTTGTACTTGCTGCCGCCCTAACGCGTAACCCTATCCGCCTTATATTTTAGCGTGCATGAAGTCACGTAAATGAATTATGTATTTCCCCCTAAGCTAATCAACCACCCCATGACGTCCATCAAACAGCTGCTACTGGACATCCAGGCGCCGGATAACGCGCGCATCAAGGCCGCCGAGGCCCAGCTCGACTCCTTGACGTCTCCTGAGCACGCAGCAGACTTTGCTCTGGCTCTTATCGCTGAATCGGAGACCTCCTCCAACTCCTCTGGAACACGACAACTAGCCCTGAATCTGCTGCGTCGGGTGATTCTCAAAACCTGGTCAATTGCGTACGAGGAGTTTGCAGGCTACCCGCTACCCGAAAACGTGAAAATGCGGGTGAAAACGGCCCTCATTGGCCCGCTTTTGGCCGACCATGACACCCAGAACCTGGCGGCCCAGTGTCTCGCCAAAATCGCCTTCAGCGAGTTCCCGGACGAGTGGCCCACTCTTATCGACCAGGTGGTTCAATTGATCGAGTCCGGAACCGCGCCCATGGGCGGACTGCAGCTGTTGAAGGAACTGTTTGCAGATACGCTGTCCGAGACCCAGTTTTTCGGAATCGCTAACCAGATCATGACCATGCTGCACAAGGTGGTGGCCTCGTACCCGCGAAACGACGTCAAGTGTGAAGCCGTTGCGGTGCTGAGAGTCTCGACTAACTTCTTTGCCATGACAGACACTAACAACGACACCGTGTACCAGGCCATTGAGGGCTGGTGCCAGCTGTTTGTGCCTCTGCTGCAACAAGACATCAACAAGAACGCGTTTGCGCTCAACAAAGAAATCGTGCTGGCTCTTCAGGATTTCCGAAACTTCGCGCCCAAGCCCTTTGCCCTGAATATCCTGCCAGTGTTTAAGGCATGTCTGGAGACCCTTCAAAAGGCCGCAGATATCTACAGACAGACTCTGGAAAACCCCGACGACGAGCTGGTCGCCTTCCTGGCCCAACTGCTGCTTTTTATCGACATTGCGTCGTCGCAAACTGCCGTGGCTACCAACATCAAGTCATCGTACATGGAGGAATGGACCCACGCCGTTCACAAGTGCGCCACACTGTCGGGCCCCAAAATCGACTCGTGGCAAGACTTCAACGTGTTTGTGACGGAAGAATCGGACCTGTTCCTGGGCACCTCGCTCAGATACAACGCGCTGCAGGTGATTGAGACCTGGTGCGAGTACGTCTCCATCAACTGGAACATTGCCCACACCAACTGGCTGGACGTGGAGTCCTGGCTGTACCTGTGCAACGGCCGAGCAGACCTTGCCGACCTCGTGGCTCAAAGTGCCACCTCTAACGAACCCATTCTGAGAGCAAGAGCGTACCTGTGTGATCCCTACACTTGCAAACCTGATGATCCCAGCGATCTGGCTGCCTGTGCTGCTCTCCTGGCTCTCATTAAGGACTCTACTCCCAATGTGAGTGGTGCCACCATCGTCCAGACAGTTTCCAGACTGGCTCCTGATGCTGATGACGATACTCCTGCAGTTCTATGTGAAGCTCTGGTGGTGGCTATCCGAAAGCAGCCCAATGTCCCCAACGTGATTCCGCTGCTGTTTGATATCGTTGAAGACGACGTGGGCAACGTGCAGACCGGAGAACAGGTGACTTCGGCCATCGATCACATGTCTCGAGACGTTTCCGAGCAGGATTACCTCCACATAGCCGAACAGTGTGCCCCCTACATCACCAGGTTCCTCAACCAGGCCGAGGGAGGCTACACTTCTGCGTCTGAGACCGCCATGGATGTTCTGACCAATCTGGTGAACAATTCCCCTACTGAAGTTCTTCCTCACGGATTTGTGAACCTGTTTTTCCCTGCGCTGATTCCGTTTTTGCGATCCGACGATGCGGATGTGCTTCAGTCAACAACTACGGTTCTTCAGGTGCTTGTTGAGCGAGCGTCCGCCGAAATCGCCGCCTACAAGGTCGGTAACGAGTCTGGAGGACAGGTGGTGGTTCAGTACATTGCGCATCTGCTGAATCCTGCTCTGGGAGACAATGCGCCCATTTTCATTGGAAAGCTCATCACCACCGTCATAGACAAGTACCACAACGAGCTGGGAGCCATCAGTACCGAGATTCTCGATGCTACGGCTCGACGACTAGGCACTGCCGACAAGCCTCTCCAGGTGACCAATCTGATTCTCGTTTTCTGCCACTTTATCGAAGAGTCGCCCGAGAGCGTGGTGAATCTGCTGGCTGACATGAAGCTCGAGACCCCCAAGGGAGTGCAGTCTGGTCTGAAGGCTCTGTTGAAGAACTGGTTTGAGAAGTTCATCTACTCCTCCACCTCTTCTCTGCCCTCCGTGTCTGCTCTCGGTGCTCTATTCAAGCTGGCTGATCCGCGAATCATGGAGATGGTGGTTGATGGCCGACCTCTGCCTGTTGAGGCCGGTGTGGTTGTCACTCGGTCCATGGCCAAGCGAATGCAGACGTACGAGCAGATTTCGGCCCAGCAGAAGATCATCGAAATGCTGATTGAGGATCTCAAGTCGTGCGAAAACGACATTAATCGACAGGAGCAGGAATCGAACGCAGGAGGCCACAATGCCGTGCCTGTGGAAGAGGTGGATGAGGGCGACGACGAGTGGGAGGAGCTCGATGGACTCGATGAGCTGGTGCACTGGGCGCAGAATGACGCCAAGGCTGATTTGGTTGATAACAAGGAGACCATGAGTGTGCTGAAACAGTTTTTCCAGACCGTGGCGGCGAATAATGTGGGCGGGTTTTACGAGATTTGGCAGCGACTGACGCCTCAGGAGCAGTCTGTGGTGGAGAATATTGCGAGGTAGACGAGCACGAGCAGGCGAAGCCTGTGAGTGTGAGTGCACTCGAGTTACTCGAGTGGTTACTCGAGTGGTACTGTACCAATTGACATTTACAGAAGTAAAGGCTTCTCATGAGTGTACATGAACCGTACTAAGAGACATTACTGGAACATAATATTCAGGTTAGAAAATACACATGATACATTTAGCTATTGGCGCTAAGTGCTGCTTATGGTTCTTGTCCATTCAGTGTAGACTATACCTCCACTCACTGTAGCTACGAGATGATAATCAGAGACGGGATATTGTAGTTATAGGCACAAACTTACGATCGTTGTATCGAACTTTTAGGAGGTGGTATTTGTTGTAGAGAAGTGTCAGTGGACTCGCACGTGCTAATTGAGGGTAGTGAATCTGTTTGTATCGAAATCGACTGCTTTTTGGCGTTGTTGTCTTGACCTACTCGCATGTACACTGTTGGCTAATGGTCATGTCTGACTATGTAATACCTGTATTTGGCTGGTGTTTGGTGAGTGTACAGTGTCGGAGGGGTTGTAGTCGTAGGGTAGGTGATATAATGATAATAGCGTGATAATATCTACTTGGTTGGAACCACCAGCAAATTCTGACTCGATTGATACAGCTTTGGATATCATTACTCTACAGCACATGCTGAGCTTCTAAAGGTAGCTAAATGCCAAGTATTAGTGGTCTGACTCAAACACTGAATGACTCAGGAGTAATTGGTTTAGTATATACGGTTTGTCAGGGTTGTCTGACGTTGAAACTGCCACTGTCATTCCTCTCTGATCACTTCAAAAACGAAACAATGCCTCCGAGGAAACCTGCGGTGGTCAGGACGACTCTCACCACGTGATGGGTGGCCCACAGATCCAACAGATCGCTAATGTCCTGGCCCTTGACCACCTCTCCACGTCGGTCAAACAGCATGGTCAGACACGGCCACATGACGATTCGCGTGTAGGGCAGAATGGCAATCAGCGAGACCGCGGAGTAGGTGAGAATCGCGCTGGACGACGGGTTGTACCATTTTCGAGGCGCCACGTCCTTGGGGGTTTTCTGAGACTCGAGGTAGGCAGCTCCTCCAAAGGAGACTGTACCCAGAGCAGCAAACAGAGGAAAGGCGACTTTGCCGACTCCGTAGACGAGATCAAACACGTTGTAGGCGTCGTTGGTGGAGAGCTGGCTGAAAATGGGTTTCAGGTAGAGGGTGGTGATGAGGGTTCCTCCTGCTGCGAGACCCGAAAAGTAAGACTCCCGAGGCCTTGAGAGCAATTGGGGCGTTGGCAGAGAGGTTTTTGGTCGCAGCCGAGAGTTCGGGCTGGATTTCGGTGGCGGTTGATTTTTCGGGCATCTTAGACGGTGGTAGACTTGGTTGTGTTGTGGAGTGTTGTTTGCAAAGTACAACCACCACTCAGGCACCTGATAACGTTGGGATGCTTCTGGGCTGCACTGTCTCGGTTATGGTAGCTCCAACGTTATTAAGGCGGTGCAAAGTGAGACAATACGGGGGACAGCCAAACCCGTATTCTAGCACGTATCTGACCAATAGTTAGGGGGTGTTCACATTCATGGCGTGGGAACATGTAGACTCTTCTCTGCACAATTCTGTTATAGATACTGGTACTTGCACATGTACTGTATGTACTGATAATGCCTGTGATAATGCCTGTGGGCTAGACATGAAACATCTAATAACATTATACGTTTAGCGACCATACGAATGGATTTCTTTTTTAGCCGCATCAATTGTCTCATTCAGTGGATCGAACCAGTGCATCTATACCAAGTGGCGATGAGTTGACCCAGATAAATGGATTCTATGGGAAACAAAAGTTCATGTCGTTTTGGACTTACCATTGTGAACCGATTCCACCGTTGGCCTTAGTTCGCTTCATCGATTTTCAACCAAAGTAACTGCAGATATCAGTCACATTTCATAGTTGACAGAAACAAAAACAAAACACATTTCAAAGTCACATCAGACACTTCCAATCAATCACGTGACTATAATCCACCCCTCCTAGTACAAATACTCACCCCTCTACTGTACATACGCTCCAACTTATCTCATTCCAGACCATCAAACCTAATCCATGCAGGACACTGCACCCCACATCAAAACATTTCGTCGCACAACCGCAAAAAAATGTCAGACAATGATCACATTCAAACAACGACCCCCAAGCAAACAGCAAACGTTGCAATTGGACAGCTGACGCCCGAAACGAAACTGCAGCTCTTCGCACTTGTCGATCTGGAAACCTGTCTACCTCTCAGTCAAACATGCAGATCATTCTTCGACTTTTGGAAAGCAGTGGACGAGTCTCTGGTTCGCCAAAAAGTCCTGCAACGAGTTCCGTGGCTCAAATTAAACGAATCCGGAACCAAACTCGACTCCTGGAATACCTGTGCTACAGTGCTTGTTTCTCGAACAAAGAGAAGTCTCAGTCCATCGTCCAAATGGCTGGTCATTGACGATATCAGGGCTGCCACTAAGGCTCCGAGCAAGGAAAACAGATGCGTGCCCTGGGACTTCATGGACGAACGTCACCAGTCCGACACTCCGATTTTTGCCGACGTGGAGTTCTTGGTCAACCGAAAGACTTCATTGAAAGGTAACACTCTGAAACATCTGTATGTGGAGGTGGATTTGCGATCTCTGGAGACGAAGTCGTGTGAAAACGAGAAGAGATCGTGGGAAAACGACAAGAAAGAGAGCGGTACCAGGAGTGAAAAAGACAAGAAAGAGAGCGGTACCAAAAGTGAAAAAGACGAGAAATCGAGCAATGCCAAGAGTTCAAACACCCACCCCGAGATCTACCTTCTAGACGACACATCAACCAACATTAGAATCATCTCAGAAAACAACAATCTACTTCTTGTCAGAATCAACAGCCAATCAGAGTGTCAACAACTACAAGAGTGCCTCATACACAAAGACAAGTGTTTGAAAGATGATAGCGGAAACTACATTGTTGACGAGTCACTTCTGACAGTCATCAAGCCTCGAAGAGGACATGGAGAAACGTTTACAACATTGCTACCAGGAGACATGGGGGCTATCATGCTCAAGAGTATCACGGCATACGATAAAGAGGTTGCTTATGAGTGGCCCAAATATCGGTACACTCACTACGATCCATATGACAGGTACGGAGAGCTCACCCAGGAAATTTATGTTCACAAGAGCGACTATTTCGGAGTCAAGTACGACGAAAATGTCTTGGACGATGCTGACCTAGAGACGGGATTCAAATCTTGCTTGATCTACGTTGAACCGACTCCCGATCTTCGTCACGTGATGCTGTGCTATCTACCCACTCTTGCCTGCGATTATAACAACGGCTCCACTTTCCTCTCTTACAATGGGTACCTCTACTTTTACTTTGAGGGTGTCTTTGTACAGTTGTGGGTCGATATGGGCTTTCAGAGGTTGTTGGACCTCGGAGAAAGTCGACAGGTTCTTGGACTTGATGGGATAGATCAAAAATACGACACCCAGGCTCTCACCGCTTGCAACACCAGCTTTCCAGTGATGCCAGTGAATCTGGAATTGGTGGATGTGAATAGCCGACAAAACATTGTGCAACAAGAGAGGTACATGGCCAATCTGAGCTGTTGCACGTTTGAGTTTTTCGACTTACTCACGGGAGAGACTTACTCGAATTTCGCGAGCAGGTTGTTGCCTCGTGATCGGTGGAAGGGGTATGTCTCTGGCCCTAGGCTGCTGTCAGGACTTTACGTCCCATACATATCCCCAAAGGGACCTGGATTTGCCCATGTTGGGGATGAGCTGCTCAAGGTGCTTCAGGAGGAACTGCTCGATCTCAGTCTACTCGATGAAGAAGACAGATACGTCAATCTACTTGACTTCTACGAAATTCCCAAACAGCCCCACAAGTCTTCTTCTCCGTCGTCAGGTGTTTTTGATACCATTAGCAGAGAGAAAAAGATGCCGATGAACAACATGTCTGACGCCAACCCCAAAAGATACAGGCCTATTGGCGATCTTCTACGACGGGTCGAATCTGTTCCGCAAGATTTTCTGGTCCCTGTCGACATGGACGCGCTTCTGGCAACTCCCTACACTTACGCCCTTCAGCAGCCTATTGAAAAGCGAGTGAAAGACCATCACTACTATGACGATGGACCGTGCGATCACGAGATCTACGATATTCGTCTGGAGAGAAGTAGATCAAGAGACGAAGCTCATCATCGTGGAGAAATGTACAAAGGATGGCACTGCCATTGTGCAATGGGAGGATACGAATACGAAGGAGAGGAATACGACCCAGTCAGATGGCAGAAAGAGATGGATGCGTATCTCGAGGAGTTTCCCGATATGCAATATTCGGGATCTTATGGCTACGGCTATAACTGGTAGTGGTTGCCATTCGATTAAATAGTTATCATTACAAGTACATAGGCTACTCAAAGTTGGCCTTGCCCATCTTGCGGTCATGCCCGCTCTTTCTATGATGCGTCGAGCTCTTGTTCTGCGTCTTGTGGCGTCTATCTCGGGCCTGTTTCTGTTTCTGTCGGGCTGCTGCCTGTTCTGGAGTCATTTCTCTCTCCACCTCGTTGCCCTTGCCCTTGCCCTTATCCTTCTCCTTGCCCTTGTCGTCGGCCACAGGCTTGTCGTTCTTGGACACTCCCATTTCCAGCTGCTTGCTCTCGAGCATTTTGAACTGGCGGGGGTTTCGCTCCAGCATCCTTGCCCAGCCCTCGATCTGCTCGTCGGACCACTCGGTAGTCTTCTTGAGCTCCGTTCGAGCCTTGCTCTTGCGGTCAAGCTTGTCAAACACCTGCTTGTTGGAAGAGTACAGCTGGAACAGGTACTGTTGGATCTTGTCGAGCTTGGCGTTGGCCTGGGAGTCTTCCTCTGTAGCGCCCTCCATTCCCTCGTACGTATCGTCTCGCTCGTCCTCGTCGCTCTCGTAGATCATACGCAGAGCATGCTGCAGGTTGGCCGACTTGGCGTCTTCGTCGGGGTTGAGCGACGTGGAAATCTCCTTCTTTCCAAAGATGTATTTGGGGGTGGATTGGGCAGCATGAACGGGCATGGGAGCATACTCGTCCATAGTGGTGTTGTCCATAGCAGGAACAGTTTCTGAAACTCCACTGCTCCACTCTGGAATCGAACCGGGATTCTCCATGACATCGGGGTTGCTGAGAATGTACTCCATAGCTCCTTCGGTGGAGATATGATGCTGGATGAGAGTCTTGGCCTGGCCCAAATTGAACTGCGGGAACATGTCCATGATGGTGTGGGCGTCGGCGTCAGATGGTTCAGCTGCTGATGAGGAAGCCCCGGCATCTTCGGCGATGGAGAAATCGTTGTTGTTGTTGTTGTTGTTGTAGTCATTCTTTGTCTTGGTGACAGGGAATCTCAGTTGGGGCTTCTCACTCAGTCTGTCTCTTTCAATGTTCAGCACCGACAAGACGCCCTGGAAGCCGGCGGCCTGCGAATACTTGACCTGGATCAAGTCCACAAAGTTGGTGGCACATAAGAGCACAGCAGCCAGATGGTACTTTTTCTTGAGATCCAGAAAAAGCGCAGATCGCATCAGTTTCTCGAAATACGAAATGTAGGGAATAGAAAGCAGACACGTGGAAACAATGTACAGCAGCGCCTTGGCCAGATCCTTTTGTTTTTGAGTCAGCTGCGAATAGTTGGTTTCTGTGGGGAAGGCTGCCAGAGTGTTGACCAGCCACTTTTGGCCCACAAACAGCTGACTGAGAGGTTCCAGCTTGTCCTTGTTGCCCGTGTCGAGTAGAGATCGCAGGATCACCAAATTGCTGGCTCCTCCGCCTCCGTCAGAGTCGTAGTATTGTGTGTATTGCTTGGGAAACGCTCGGGCATGTTCCAAGAGACCCATGGCTGCGATCTCAGCCAGATCGGGGTTTCCGCCAAGCAAGTTCAGCACCGGCCGGCTGTTTTTGGCGTAGTAGCGTAGCACAAACCGCCAGGCGCTCTGGGGTTTCAGCACAACTCCAAACGGACATGTCAGACACAGTTGGTAGACCAGGTAGTTGAGTTTGGGGTCTGTGTCGCTGTCGCCTTGTGTGTTCTTGAGGTACGAGTCGATCCAGGTCGAGATCTCGAGAATGTCGGCATTTTCCACCCGCTGGTTGTCGTCTGAGACCCGGATCAGGTGTTGCTCGGCTACGCGGATCCAGCCCTGGATCAGGAGGTTCCACAGCTGATCCGGAATGAGCGGCTGCTCCTCACGTGACGGGTACGTCGGAATATGCGTCGCATTGTAGCTATTGTCGATTTCCAGAACCATGGGAAGGGATGACGGCTGTAGTTTGGGTGTAGTAGGAGTGTCTCTCTGGAGAGCTTGATGTTAGGCGGGCATAGATTCATGCAGTGGATTAGGGTTATGCAAGTGTGACGGGTGGATGTAGATGAGAGATGAGAGTGTACAGTGATTGGTGAGAGTTGGTGGGTTCGATTTGCGCTTGGGGTGTCTCTGAGAATATATTCTGGCTGTTTGTTTTTGTGCAAGATACCCAGTTTAAAGGTGGTGACTGTTGTATCAGTAGAAGTGGACGTTAATTAGCCTCTACTGGCTTGGAGTAGTGCACTGCTTTTAGTTGGCAATAGGAGGAGTCTTAACTACGGATACTGTAATCCCCAATGTCAGTACAGTAAGAGTAGCGACCGAACTGACAAGTCACTCAGTACGTAGATTCTCAAAGAAATGAAAGGGTTTTCAACAGTGAATCCTTCAAAATGAGATCAATTGAAAACACACATCTGGAGCTCGTTATCCCGTATCTATTTGTCAGTACATACAGTTCCATGATTCATACCAGATCCCCATTAAACCACCAAAACAAACCACAAAGTCTCGAAACTCCACCAATACATAATTGACTGCTTTATGAATCGATCAAACCACTTTCAACACCCCTAACACCTCTCTAGCATCTTCCACAGTCTACATAGCCACCCCCCTCGTAACACTCCCCAAATAAGCTTCTCGAGTGCATCTTATCTCTGATTTATTTTTCCTATTTTTCACCGTTTCGTCTCTCCCCACAAAACACCCTGAAAACACACTGACCATGTCTACTTTTGTCATCGAACACATGGAGGAGGGCTTCTCCGACTGGGTCAAGCTCGAGTACGCCGCCATCGCCTCCGATGTCGGCTCAGACAAGTTCTACCTCTCTTCTCTGCCCAAGGGTACAGTTCTGCCCGAGAACCTGATCAAGGCCAAGGTCCAGGGTACCGAGACTGAGATCACGCAGTTCGAACCCGTTATCCCCAGCTTTGACAAGGCCCGGGTGTGTCTACTCGATCCCTCGGCCGAACAGACCCTTTCTCCCGAGGACGGCGACAAGTTTGACATTTTTCTGTTTGGAGGCATTCTCGGCGACCACCCTCCTCGAGATCGAACTGGCGAGCTCCGAAAGTACGGGTTCGCTGGCCGAAACCTCGACAAGTTCCAGATGACCACCGACACCGCCGTGCGAGTGACCAAGAAGGTGGTGGACGAGCGAATCGCCATCGACAAGATCCCGTACGTGGACTACCCGGAGCTCAAGTTCTCCAAGTACGAGAGCACCGAAATGCCCTTCCGGTACGTGACTGACGCCGAGGGCAAGCCGATTATGCCCGAGGGCATGTTTGAGCTCATCAAGGCGGATTCCGAGAAGTCCCTGGACGATATGCTTTAGGAGAAGTGATGTGGTGGTGATGGAGGTGGTCACGTGACAAGGGGGATGATAGTCACGTGAAAATATGTATATTAATGGACGATGAATGGTATTGGAGGTATTGGAGAGGATGAGTGTGTGCTGCACTTTACAGTACATACTACATTGATGTGATCGTCAACATTTATGTGAACGTCAACAGGCAGAGGGTTCCAATTGAATTGTCTAAACGAGTGTCGGGCATCCACAAAGCCTGAGGAACTGTTCTGGATTCCGCTCGAGTGTCTTGAGGGAACATTGAAGTGACTGTGTTTAGGAATTCCTTTTGTTGGAGTGTTTGTATCACTACAAAGCGAGTATCCATCTCAGAAGTGAACGACTCAGGCGTTTGTTGCACTTATTGCACTCATAAAGCTGCATGTTTCTTCCTGAAAGGGAACGAACGTTCTAATAGACTTGGAGAGTATTACCAAAGCTGGAGATGAGCTGCACGATACTCCATTTAAACTGCCGAAGGACTGCCGAAGGTAAGGCGGGCACTCAAGGAAGGCAGGTATTACAGGATCTAAAGCCACATTATTCAATGGAGGTTGATACAGACGAATAAAGCCGTCAACACTAGGCTCAATTATGCTGTCTAAGAGAGTATGTACTGTGCTGTACTTGTATGCCCAGGACTTGAGTCTACAATGTACCGGTAGTTGCTCAACAAAGACGTCTAGAACAGCACAAAACTCGAACAACAACTTTTTCTCAATTTGGACCAACTTCGGATGATCAGTAAGAGATGTCCCTCATCTCCATGACCTCGGTAAAACCTCTTATACGCCCTCTTGCCCCGGATAATCTCTGTCACATTCTAGATACGACCCAAGATCAGCCGTCAGATGTCGTAGACACATGCTCAAGACACATGCCCACTTGCGGTAAAAGATACAGAGTAATTGCCTCTTTTGTTCCATCTCCACAAATCCACAAATGCCTCAACTACGGCTGAAGAATGTTAACCGTCAGAAGGTGGACCAGCACTCCTCTAGCTCATCTAAAAGTGATGGGTTTCGAATTCTGAAAGAACCAAACTGATCGGGAGACACTGAAAGATGCTACGGTGAAACAACCAAGTCTACAGCTAGCCTGTAGCCCCCATAAACCTCCCTCCAGTGTCTCCAAATTCTCCTCCACCCTCATCAACTTTACTTAAGCTCTTACTTAGACTTTGTACACACCTTGCTATTGTTCGGATTTACAGTCCCCAATCATGCCCCTAACTCACCCAGTTTTAAGTCACGTGACCAATCACAATACAACCCTCCCACCCACTCCCACGTCACGTGACCACACCTCCACCTTCCCACATTCCTAGCGTTCACATTTCCCGTTTCGATCTTCGAAAATCAACATTGCTCTTAGGTCACCGTATCCCAACAAGCTTTTTTATTTTTCTTGATGGAAACGGACTTTCGAAGTTTTCCCCTATAGGATTTTGGTTTATCGTATTTTTTTTGCCATCGTATATTCTAATCGACCGAGGTTAATGTCGGTAACTTCTGCCCAGGGTGGAGGTCCTTACGAGAGAAGCAATGGGGGGTGAATGGGCTATCACGTGACTAAAACAGTGTAGCAGGTCTCTTCAGGTAGTTATTCCAGCCTACTTGTAGACAACTTCAAAATGCACATCTCTAACATTGCTACAGCTGTCTGATTTGAGTTGGGTGATCTCATTACAGACATGCGTCTTTTATACTACCGGTGAAGCTCTGAAGGAGCTGAAAACTCCAATGGGGAATGGTACAGCCTCAATGAGTGAGTCTACAAAGATTCAGCCCTGTAGCAGTGTTTGGAGGAGTGTTTTAGGACCCTCTTTGAATGACCTCTGTGGACCATTCGGCCCGAACCTAAATAAACATACACCTTCTCGTCTAACTGTTGTGGGAAGCCCTTACATGATTAATGGACAGAAGTGTAGGTACAGGACTACGGAGTACGATACGAGTATGATGCGAGTACGATACAAGTGCTGTGCCTACTCCTCGACTCCTGAGCGCTTACATAATCAAACGACTCACTGTGAAACAGATCCACATCTTCTCCTACAAGTATGTGCTTTTTCCCCCATCCTGAAACGTCTGTACAGCTGTTTCAACCGACCGTCTCAACCTCTCAACATGGCCTGATTTCGGAACGTCGGCACAGCTGCTTCCTGCCTCCACAATGAAAGCTTATCGGCAACACGGCCATCACGTGACCCGCGCACCCCTCTTTTTCTTGCTAACGATCGTGCTAATCCGCATACACACATCGGCTGCAAATCGCTGCTCACTCGTTGAGCTGCGCTTTAGCATTCCTCAAGCTTTTCTCGCGCGCAGTCCAGCAGCACGCAGTGCTAAAATAGAGTCTCGCATTTTGTTGGTAAAGCCCGTGTCAGTTGAGGGGGCCAATGTGGCAGTTGAAGAGGCCAATAGTGGAGCTATGGACTGGCGAGTGATACTATAAGATCAGACAAGCCCTTAGCTATCGATTGAACTACTCACCGTCTCTATGGCTCCACTACAACAAAAGTTCACCTTCCATTCGCACCCTGAGACACCTGAAGCCAACAAGCCAAGGTTGGGCAGGTCAAAAATTGGGCAGGTTAAAAAAAAAAAAGTTGCTGGGGGAGTCGGTCGGTCGATCGTTTCCGTGGCAACAGAGCTCAGCAGTCGAACTTTTTCCACTTTTTTCCACACGTTTCTGTCTGTATCAATCTGGGGTCTCTGCAGCCGTCTGTTTTTTTCCATCTTGCTTGTGCATCGCTTCGGTTGCTAAGCCTCGTTCTGAAAGCCGGAGCCACCTTTTCTGGCCCTCTGCGTAGATCAGGGACCCGTGATTTGGAACCGGTCTCTTTCCCCCAAAGTTTTTCACACCCTGGACCCGTTTTAGCCCGTTTCCCTTCTCTCGGCCGCCGAACATACAGCTTTTAGCCGTTAGTGTTCGTGCCGATCTTTTTAGCAACCCAGGGAGAGCTGCCGTTTGCAGAAGCCCTAGCCCGAGGCGATGCAGGGAATGCGCACGGGCTTAGTCATCGTTCCCTTGGTTGGACGGTCTCCGTGGGGGTCACCGTGAGGAGCAGAAAAGCAGGTTGAGAAGCAGGCTGAGAAGCAGGTTGGTTACAGGAGAAGAGACAGTGACAAGTTTGAGACATGTGGAACCACTCTGAACTCCTCTTACGGACACAGACTTCTGTCAGATCTGTCTACAGTTAACAGACTAACAGTATACTTCTTTATTACGACCCGGAACCGGAGGTGGCCGCAGATAAAACGTGCGGGAGATGTGCATGGGCCAGCCGTAACATTTGCAGCCACAACAGCAGTCCAACCGTCGAATTCGGACCGCAAAAACAAATTGCACAGCTGGGTGGATTGTATGCAATTGCACAGTTGCTTTTGTAACGCAGCAACATGGCTGGACATGGCTGGAATGGCAAACAGAAGTCGGAGGGTGTAGCTGAGCCATAACAACAGCTTGGTGAACTCACGGTTCAACCGTCTCAAATCTGCAAGTACGGAGAACGCCGCCATTAAACCTACAGGCAGCTGTTACTCGGATACAGGCTGTTTAAACACGTGACAAAAACCCAACCTGGTCTAAACCATTTAGTGCGGGCGTGTTATTTTTTTTATTCTCTTTATCCAGTCTGCAGACCTCTGTGGCTGTTCTGCAAGCCGACAATGTGTCAGAGTCCGGATACGCAGCTGCTTACAGAAACACTGCGTCGGTTTGAGCTTGCCAACCCGACCCAACCCTCCCGAACTCTTGTCTCAAAGCCCTTAGCCCAGGTTGAAGCTCTTGACAGAAGTTTCTGAGCCTGAACTCTCCACTTGTGGCGCTTCTCTCAAGCCAAATCCAAAGTCTGAACTGTGGGGGTTACAGGTGGGTGTATAACTCTGGTACTCCGTATAGTACAGATTCCACCCACCAGGGCTCCATTTCACTGCCCTCACAAGTCGTCGTTTCTTTTAAGTCATTTCTTTTCCCACCATTAGCTAGCTCGTTTCATCTTCAATAGTGTAGCAGCAGAGCAAGGTGGCTAGAACATAGCAGAGCAAGGGCTAAAAAGCAACTACCGTCAAGCACTACTCTCACGACTCTGGTGCCAAAAGCAAATGCGCAATACAAGAGCCCTGAACTGTTCCACACAGTGCACCAAAACAGCTCTTTGCAGCTACTTATGAATGCACACTTCATAAGTTGCTCTTCAACGTGATACACAAGGCTGGAGATGAAACGCCAGAGTTGTGCTGTAATTGCCGGTATAAATAAAAAAAACGACCCACTTTGTCAGGCGCCGGTTTTAGTGTCTACAAGCAGCTACCGTACAGTCAATTAGCCCACCTCAACCTCTTATTGTTGGGCCCACCCATCAAGGCTGTAGATCTGATAAGCTAGTTTGAAGCGTGTACCTGAAGGAAGGGTCCATGGTTGATACAGGAACCGATAATAATAGTGGGGATATCGTGAGTGAATGGAAGGACTGGATAGCTATATATAGAGCGTGTTAAGGTGACCACGTGACTGTCCACCAGCGATTCATCGGTCCTTCCTAACGGTTAATCCCTCAGATATGATCGCCATAACCGCTGTAGATAAGACCAGACGAAGAGGGAGGAAATCCGAAAAGAGTCACGTGAACAAACCCTCCAGAACTCAGCGAGACAGTTCACGCGATGGCTTGTACGACACAACAGATCCGAGCAAACAACCGCTCGAAAGAGAAGGAATGACTCTCTCGTACAGCTCGAGAACATGAGTAATGCATCTCCGCACGCCCAGTCTGCGCCAATTAGCAGGCCATAGCAGGCCATAGCAGGCATTAGCAGGCCATAGCAGGCCATTAGCATGCGCTCTAGCTTCAGCCGCTTAGAAGTTCAATGGGCCACACCTTGGGCGTTTTCTGCAAAACGAAACCAGACTCTTTTAGGCATGTCGAGAGAAAAAAACCGTGCTTGCTTGAATAGAGACACTGGTGGAACGGATTCGGAGCGCAAGTTTCAGGGAAATTGAAAGGCAGAACCAGATTGGAGTGTGGGCAGGTGCAGTAATACGAGTAAGGCGTTGTTGGAGGTGGTGTGGAAGAAGCCCATTGTAGAAGGCGCTCCAGTCGGAGGAAAGAAAAGCGGACTTCAGGGCCGTATTCACTGCGCCAAGACGAGTCCAACGAAGGTCGTTAGAACCGTTCCAGAGGGCCCCACCGGGCGGGAAACTCGATGGAAGAAAACATACTCCACTTGCACTTTTACTTTTAAGCCTCAAGTAAACGCCTGAAGGATTTATTAGGAAAAGGACATTCCTAGATGGGAGTTGGATAGAGTTGGGATGGGGGTGAGTTCATACAGTATAGACTAATGCTTTCACGGGTGTTATAGGTATTGTTGCGATTGCTCTGTGGCGGTCTGAGAAATTGCACTAGCAAACAGCCATGCGAATTTTCGTGTTCACGTGACCTGGCTCTTTCGAATGATAGCGCAAAACCCGGAATTCCGCTAGGTTTTGCTCCATCGACTCGGTTAGCACATTCCTTGCATTGCTCAGTCTGGGTTACACGTCTTGGAGGCAAGAGAAGTTTCGGTTATTAGAGTTGTCACGTGTGAGGAGTAAAAGAAAGAAAAGAGAGAAAAGGAAAAAGAGAGAGAAAGGGCAAAATAGACAGAAGAAAGACAGAGAGAGCGAGAGATGTATAGAAAGAAAGAAAGAAAGAGGCAGGGGCAGGGAGGGTTTTATGGGGGTCTGTCACGTGATCTGAGGTGTCTGCCACGTGTCCACACCACGCTGCAACGTGTGCCGCACGTGTTTGCGGCGGAAAACCCCGACCCACGGCCGCCACAAGTCTCCTCATTTCATATCGCAGGCCAATAACATGTTCAGGCTTGCACTACTGGATCTGGATAGGGTAGCGGAGCAGCTGATTTTTAAGCTCCATGGGTTTGGGAGGCAAAGTAAGTTTTGCAGACCTGGATTCGGTAATGTGTCCGTGGGGGGGTTTTGGGGCGGTTGAGGTGGTGGTTTGAAATTTGGAGAATTGGGGCGTGTTTGAAAAGGTCGAATTAGTCCATGGGAGCTTTCTCCGGACGATTTCCGACCTTTTTGGCGTAGTTACAGTGGATCTACTGTGTTGTTCCGTATGTTCGATTGTAAAGTTGTGTGATGCTAGTTTATGCGAGCGATTTGGGGTAGATCAATGGGTCGTAGAGAGATGCAATGTGGATGGTAGTTACATCATTGTGTTCGTATCACTCAGCCGAGAACGAATATGTCCTTTAATCCACCAAAACCCCCCCTCTACAGCCCCATCGAAGGACCTATCCAGTCTACATTGCTCGATAATCGCCAACTTTATATTTATGCGTCTCGCAGAATCGAGGGAAATAGCAAAAGCACCAAGACGCTTGAAAACGCAAAGTGGACCTAAGACAAAACCCTGTGAGGGCGGAAAAATGGAAAACGCAAAGTGGACCGGACACATGTTGGATAAAGGAGTGTGTTTCCGCTGTTGAAGATCCACACCATCCGAGCGAGCGAGCGAACGAACGAACGACACTGAATATTTCGACACATCGAGCTTTCGACGTCCACACACACACAACACCTCATCTGTCAACACTCGACCCAAAGCAGACAGTCCTTCCCTTCCTACCTGCTCAACTTGGCTTCTGTCATATTCATACGACACCTTACCATACCATACAGTATCGTACAACACAGCTCACAATAGCAGCAGAAACAGATACCGAAAACTCGTCACCACTCCACTCGACCTCGGTACAAGACAATTCGACCTGTTCACGACCTGTTCACGACCTGTTCACGTTCGACATCATTCGACAGTCCTTCAGACACTGCTTAAGTAAGCCCCTACCAACACGACATACCCATTACAGATGCTGTCATTCCCTTTTGAAACCCCATCACAGCCAACGCTAGAGCACTACGCCGAGCGGCTGCACACAAAGACCAACTCGCTGGACCCTCTGGACGTGGCGTCGCCGCCCTTTTGCGAGTCGCCAGGCCAGTCCATGCTGGAGCAGGCGGTCCACGTGATTTCGGCCAACGTGGTGGATCTCGGCAAACAGTGCCGAGAACAAACGGTCAAGATTCTGTCGGTTCGATCCTCCATCGGAGACGCCTACCAGCTGGCCATCCCCGAGATCATCGACACCTACAAGTCGTTGCAAGAAAACACAGACATTAGCATCCACGTGACCCATGTGGTTCCTCCCCACAAGTCCATCATTCCTCCCTCGTACGGACAAGCACCTCCTAGCTCGTCTTGGGTGCCCACCACTAACGGGGCAGCAGAACCAGCTTACCCCGCCTACGCTGGCTCTGGAGACGTGGTGGACGCTCAGAAGGTGGCCTCTCCTTCTCTGACGCCCCGACTGTCGTACTTTGGACACCAGTTCGACCCCATGAGCCCAGAGTACGCCGATGAAGACGATCTCATGGGCCACCGAAAGATCAGAGCGTCTCTCAACTACATCCACGCCAGCTCCCCCAACGAGTCGCAGCTCTCACGGTCCACCTCTCTGTCTTCCAGACACTCCACAGACTACCTGAGTGCACCCACAGTCCAGCTGCTGCCCCATACCCTTCCTCCCCGAGACGTGTTTGAGTCGTACTCGTTCATGAACACCTCCACCAGCATGGTTTCTCCCCCCGCATCGATCCACTACACCTTTGCCGTGCTTCCTCTCCCCACACACGTTCTGCCGCCGTTTGCGGAGTTTGTCAAGTCGCGAATGCGAGAACTGGTGCCTGGAGGATGCATGGTGCTGCTGTACCCCTCCAACCTGTCTTTCTTCAACAAGACCATCTCGCCCAACCTGGACCGGGCTCTGCGTCAGATGCTGGCGCTGTCGATGATCAACACCAACACCTGCGAGCTCATTTCGCAGCTGCCCCCCACCCCCCCTACCTTTGAGGAGCAGCTGTCGTTTCTCAACTCGGTGGGAGACATCGAGGTGCTGTTTTCCAGCGCACGCAAGAACGTGGAGATCGAGGACTGGGGCAAGAAGTGGACGTCGGAAGAGTACAAGTGGTACGCGTCCATCATGGCCCAGGAAGGCCATCGAAACAACACTCTGATGGACATGCTTCAGGGACTCGAAAAGCGAGGCGAGGTCGCCACCTCCGACGTGTCCATGTTTGTTCTTCGACGGTGTTGATTGTTTTTATTCTTTCACTTTCACTTTCACACAATTAAACAGCAGGCGACTACAACAGACGACTACAACAGACACAGCGTCCAGACGAAACAAAAACAAACGAAAAAAAATAGCCAGCAGGCTGGTTGCATTATATAGGTTGCATTGGGTAATATTTATGTGTATATGTTAATATTTTACATGAGCAGATTGTAGTTCGGTGGCAGACCGTATGATTAGAGGGGTGTATTTTGAGAGGCATAATACACACAAGCTGTAGATAATATTTCAGGCAGGCGTGTGGTGATTTCGGTGGCAAGCCTCAATGGCGATATGGCAATAAGGATGGCAAAAATATCAATAATAAAACAAAAAATCCCATTCGATCCAGCGTCTTGTGCTGATTTGAGCGGGGAAAAACGGTATAATGACAGGTTTTTCAGTACAGGATCTTTTGTAGAAATAAGTTCTGAAACTCGATCGATAGTTTCCCCAATGCCCCCTTGGTTCTTTCTACTCTTGGTGGCAATTACTGACTGTATTGGAATCATGAATTTGTGTATCGTGACCTGTTGCAGTTGTTCTTGTAGGTGAACATTTGAATCTTGTTACGGGAACACATTACATAGTTGGCTTGTAGTAGAGACAGTTGAGACTATCAATCCTGTGGGCGGCTAATTACATCTCTGCGACAGTCGGATTGCGACACAAACCGGATAAATACACCAGCCCAGAGGTTTAGTCTGACCTCCTGACTGTCAGTCAACTCTCATTAGTCTCATCATAGAGCTGAGTTATAGCGCCGTGAAGTGGGCAAAACGCGCAAACCGAGACTGTCGTGTTTCAACGGACGATGTGACCCCATATTTTATGATAAACCGAGGTCTGACCATTCAGTCTTCGTGTGTCACGAATCTCAGTGACTAGAGCAGTGAAGGGGGTAAGAAGTGTAGATATCGACAGTTCAGTCACCTACTAGACGTACTGGTATGTAGCCTAGTCTACCTATTGTTCACAATCCTCCACAAGTTCAAAATCTGGGCTGGCGTGAGTTGCAGAAGCATTGTATAAATTGGACGAAAGCTATAGTACTGTCTACTGCTGACGGACCTGTTTCAGAGTCGAGCTTTGTCTTTTTCAACTGACAGAGCCTTCGCGTAAATCTACATCCGGATGGCAGAACAAACAGCCCAGTTAAATTGCGTCGTACGCGTCCATAATATCTGTCTCAGCCTGTTCTGACAGCATGGGGTGCAGTAGCGTTGATCGGGTTAGTAGACATACGACGGCAACCTGAAACAGACGGGAAAGTGGAGACAGTGTTTCAAGCAGATTGAGGATGAGAAGTTCGGAGTTTTCAAGTGAGTACTAATGTCACGACTGTCTATGGCATGCACATGATTAGCACGTTCTCGACAACAGACCCGGGTATAGCATCAACAGTTATCCATAGCTGTATGCAAAAGCACACCACAGCTTGGCAGACTGAAAAATACCACTATACTGTACGTTGACAGCTGCTTCGTCGACCTTAGACCGGAATCCGACAGCTTTAGTGCCATTCCCCGCATGATGTAGGTTGTTAGCTGCTACTACTGTACCACGGTAGCATGGTGTAAGCGTGTCGGTTAGGCGAGCTAAAGAATATCTAGAGAGCTCCCAGAGAGTTGGAAAGTTGGAAAGTATTGCTCTTTCATGGGCGTGAACAGAGCTGGAAACAGTTCAAAAACTTCTGGAGAATTTCGCGTCTGTACGAATCAACAAGGTATGAACAGGTCCAAGTACACACCTAGTCAACAGTCGAGAACTATAGATGGTCGTATACGACCCACTTTGACAGCACCTTGTACCCACAGCTAATTGTTGAAATACTAGCGTGTCCAAAAGCGTCTCATTGACTTTTCTGTCACGAAATCTCCGACCCAAGGTCCGATTTTCGTGACATGAAGCCAAGACTCTAGATTAACCGAAGAGTGTCCGAAAGGGATAGAAGATGAGCAGCGGTAAACATGTATAGAAAGCAGTACTTGTAGGAGCCGTGCTGAAAGAAAGAAAGCAGTGTTGATCTGCCGCTAAGTGGGCCGTTTTCACGCTAGCACCAGCGTCACATAGACTAGCCCAGGTTTAGTGCCTCTGTGTGGGTGGTTAGTGTGTTTCATCGTGGGTCACAGGTTGTCAGAAGCACACAGAGAACCAATAGGGTGTTGATGCAAGTGAACCATGGACTTCTTGCAATTCCAATAAGGTGACATCTCCAGTTTTTCCGCAGCTCTTAGCACAACTCACACGCCAGTTTGAACTCTCGCAAGTACGCACACATGCCACCCCTGCTTTAGTTTGGAGGAATTAACATGACAGAGAAAGATTGAATAACTAGGCGAGAGTGGACTATGACAGAAATCACAGGTGAACTCGTCACGTGACCCGAATGTGGGCAAGAATACTTTTTCCGTGAAGGGAGACGGTTAGGGTGAAGGGGTAGACTGCAAGTACTCGTAGTCCATCTCCAGTTTTCCGGATTGGGCAATTGGCTAGTTTTTAGACTGGACCGATGGCGCATTATCGTGACCGTCATTCTGGTGTTGATACTGATAATCGAGGCTACCAGTATGTACTAAACTGAACGCTCAAAAGTGAAGTCTTGCCAATGGGTTGAAGGAGTGCTAATGGTCTAAAGTTGGTAATTTCTGTCGACTCTACTGGACAGACAGTATGTACTGGATAGAGTCTCTAGAATAGTTCACGAACCACGTCGAGTAAAGGAAACCAACCTCAACTCCAGCCGATGGTGAGCCCAGTGTTGCAGGCTTGGAGCTGAGACTGGAGATGTTGTTTGTAACTCTTGGCCCTTGACGAATACCCGCTATGCCATACTTGTACCTTGCCAGGGCTGTGACTGACAAACCCTGGATAGGTCTAGACCGATGGTTGACATCAACGTTCTCTGGTTTTGAGCAATGCCACAAACAACTGGAATGGAGTGTTTCTCGGATGTAGACCAGGTTCCGAACGAAGCCAATCAAATGTCGCCAAACGAACACCCCAGTGTTTGACAACAGCTTCAAGTAGACCCCTTCAATCAACATCACCATGTTAAGCGAGGCAGCCACGACTGGGGTGTTCTGAAGTTGTACAGTAGTGAACTGACACGATAGCCGCCATATTGGAACTAGAATGAGCTTTGAGACTGTCTTATTGTGTATGTCTCAGCTGTGCATGTCCAGAGCTGTCTATAATAGCTCAATATTGATGTCAGCAATAATCAGACTACGCCATAAGACTGGGGAGATTCACGCGATCAAAACGGTACCACGATAATCCATGTTTGTGCACTACCGAGACGGTGAGAACAACACCGCAAACATTCACGGTTCGGGGTGTTTATATTCATGTCTCTTGCCTGCCTCTGGAATGTCAACATCCGCAACTCTAAGCTCAACGAAGTTATGCTGTACACTCAACGGTTCGTTTGAGTCTTTCTGAGCCATGTTGGAATGCTCGAAATTGTCTGAAATTATTTCCGAGGAGTCGTCATGGGCCAAGGAGGGGTCTGCCACTTTTTTCTGCTCCGTTAGCACCATTATATTGTGTCATCTGGGGAACACCCTGGTTGGTGCGGCACAGAGGCAGCTGTCTTTCATGTATCGTAAACTTATATCATTTTTACGATGAGTGCTTTACCGAAGCTACTGTGCTCGTACTGCAGTTTAACAGCTGTCAGAGAGTTGGAGGGCTTTTGTGGGGTATCTTCTCTAGCATGGCATTCTACAGTACAACTGGTCACTCGCAATATTGTTTTGATATCCCATTTTCGCTGATCAAAACAATGCTGGCCTTGGCGACCGCCCACATCTAGCTCCGTTCCTCCACCTGGATACGGACAGTTAACAAGGGTGTGGAAGTTTGTTGGCCAATAAAGTGTGACAGGGCTGCAAAATTGGAAGGCAAAAGCACCTTTTGGGAAGTCGAATGTTGCGAGTTGGCGGGTTGTATCTGGTCACGTGAGTGGTTTTTGGCGACGCCTCAAGCCGTCTATTTATCTACTGGCACGGCTACCAGCACAGCCCATCGAACTACTGCTCTTTAGTGTTGTTTAGTTTGGTTATTTAGAACCCCCCGGCCTTTTTTTTCATCCCACCATGCGGGGAAAACACTCATGCAAAATACAAATCTGATTATGCATTGAGACGACGTCAACCCGACAAGGCTTTCTTTCATGGAAGGAAGATCGACTGATTGACGATGCCTAATACGAGACGGATGCGGAAGGGGAGATGGGGGACTGGAGCTGAAGTGAACAAGGTCATTACACTGAAACCTCATGGTTGACAACCTCACTCAACAGTCAACAACCAAACAACTACCAAACACATCACTCCACACTCACCCCAGTCGAAACTCAGGCTAAGTCTGGCTTTGCGGTTGCATGCTAAACGGAGTCTAAAGACCGTTGTTTACGCTGAAGTGAGCCGTTTAGGACCCTGGTAGACGCATGTCGTCGAGCAGGCCAAAGCGTATACTTAAGAGCCCGGAGACGCATCCACGGGAGACCTCCTCGCCTCATTCCTCCGACTCTCTAATCGTTTAGTAGATCGCCGATGAAGTTCTCCACACTCGTTATCCTCGCTGCGGCCCTGCAACAAGCCCAGGCCCAGAACGTCATTGCCGATGGCGCCATCGACGGCTTCTCCAACGGAGTCATTTCCGCCCACAACTCGCAGATCGGCGACGCCCAGGCCAAGTCCGAAGTCGACCAGCTCATCAAGTACATTGCCTCCAACCCGCTGGTCTACAACATTCTGGATCAGGTCGGCAGCTCCGTGCTCGTGGGATTCGATACCGACTCCTTCCCGGCCTTTATCACCGCCGTCATCAACTCGGCAGACGCCTACGAAAGCTCTCCGGACTTCACTACCGCCCGCTCGCTCATTTCCCAGTACCTGCCCCACTACGACGTTCCGCAGGCCATCATCAACGTCCAGAGCCTCAATACCTTGTACTGGGGCCTGCTGACCGACAACGTCAAGTCGTTCACCACGGATGCTGGTGTGGAAAGCGCCGTTGTAGCCGGCAGTTCCCGAATCTCCAAGCTCTTTTCCGATCTCGGAATTTTCAATACCCCCACGGGAGCGTCTTCCGCCGTTTCATCTACTTCTTCTGCTGCTACTTCGTCAGCTCAACCCACCTCTGCAACTTCTTCTGCAGCTGTTTCTTCCAGCAGCCAAGCAGCTGTTTCTTCCAGCAGCCAAGCAGCTGTTTCTTCCAGCAGCCAAGCAGCTGTTTCTTCCAGCAGCCAAGCAGCTGTTTCTTCCAGCAGCCAAGCAGCTGTTTCTTCCAGCAGCCAAGCAGCTGTTTCTTCCAGCAGCCAAGCAGCTGTTTCTTCCAGCAGCCAAGCAGCTGTTTCTTCCAGCAGCCAAGCAGCTGTTTCTTCCAGCAGCCAAGCAGCTGTTTCTTCCAGCAGCCAAGCAGCTGTTTCTTCCAGCAGCCAAGCAGCTGTTTCTTCCAGCAGCCAAGCAGCTGTTTCTTCCAGCAGCCAAGCAGCTGTTTCTTCCAGCAGCCAAGCAGCTGTTTCTTCCAGCAGCCAAGCAGCTGTTTCTTCCAGCAGCCAAGCAGCTGTTTCTTCCAGCAGCCAAGCAGCTGTTTCTTCCAGCAGCCAAGCAGCTGTTTCTTCCAGCAGCCAAGCAGCTGTTTCTTCCAGCAGCCAAGCAGCTGTTTCTTCCAGCAGCCAAGCAGCTGTTTCTTCCAGCAGCCAAGCAGCTGTTTCTTCCAGCAGCCAAGCAGCTGTTTCTTCCAGCAGCCAAGCAGCTGTTTCTTCCAGCAGCCAAGCAGCTGTTTCTTCCAGCAGCCAAGCAGCTGTTTCTTCCAGCAGCCAAGCAGCTGTTTCTTCCAGCAGCCAAGCACCTGCGTCTTCTTCAGCAGCTGTGTCTTCCACCTCCACCCCCACCTTCACTTCCTCCTTCCAGGGTAACCTCTCCTCTACAGGTGAGTCCTCCCAGGCCCAGGCTTCTTCCTCTCAGGCCCAGGGTTCTTCTCAGACCAACCTCTTCACCTCCACTCTCAACGACGTCACTACCGTGTCTTCCGTCGAATCCATCACCTCCACCGTGGTCCAGACAGTCACCCACTGCAGCGACAACAAGTGTATCACCCCCACCATCTCTCTCACCACCGTGGTGCCCACCAACCCGGCCACTACCACCATTGAGACCGTGGTCGAGGGCGTCACAGTCACCATCACCGTTCCCTGCGACACCACTGCTGCCCCAGGCCCTACCCCCATCTCCACCCAGATCGTCAGCTACGAGCCCACCACCATTGTCGTCGGCACCAACTCGCTGGTCGTCACTCCCGAGCCCAACACCGTGGTGGTCTATCCCTCCACCCAGGGCCACAATGGCTTCTCTTCGCAGGTCCCCGGTCCCCAGCCCACCGATAATGGAAACAACGTGATCACCACCGTGGTTGGTCCTCAGCCTACCGGCGGTGTCATAAACGGCAACACTGATGGCACCACATACATCACCCAGGTCGTCACCCAGACCCTGACCCACTGCGAGGGCTGGTTCGGCTGGAACTGTGTCACCCCTACAGTCACTCTCACCACCGTGGTTCCCAGTGACCACGTGTCTGCAGAGATTCAGGCCGTCATCTCGGGTAACACCTACTCTCTCACCGTGCCTTACGATACCAACACTGCTCCTCGAGCTCCTGCCCCCGAACCTACTGCTAACAACGCCCCCGTTGCTCCTCAGCCTACTAATGGAGGCAATGGAGGCAACGGAGGCTCTGTTCTGGCCAATGCTGGACCCCAGCCATCCTCCAACCCCAAGAACGGCATTCAGCAGGCTAACGGTGCATCTACCGTGGGCTTCTCCGTGGCTGCCGCCGTTGCCGGTGCCATGGTCTTCCTTTTATAGACACTTAATGTATGATTTAATGTACGCCTACAGCTCTGGAATAGATAAATATATTTACAGTCACGTGATAGTCACGTGAGTACAGGCACATGCTAGATTCGTCCAGACACGTGCCAGCTTCCCCCAGTCTCGTGATGTCAGCTAACCCCCTACTGCTCAGCAACCCAACTGCTCAGCAACACCCTCGGCAATCTTGTCGTAGTACTTTGCCTGAACTCCTCCACTCACAGCAACAGGAACACCCTTGTCCGACTGCGAGCAGATCTGGGGATCAAGGGGGACGTTGCCGAGAACACCCAGTCCACGAGACTTGGCCTCAGCAACAGCTCCATCTACACCGAAAATGTGGGTCTCGTGATTGCAATTGGGACACACAAACACAGACATGTTTTGAACCAGACCCAGCACCTTGGTGTACGTCTTCTCAAACAGATCAAGGCCTCGAACCACATCCGCAAGAGCCACGTCCTGAGGAGTACTCACAATGATAGCTCCATCGATCTTGACCGTCTGGGCAATGGTCAGCTGAACGTCTCCTGTTCCCGGTGGCAAATCCATCACCAAAACATCCAACGTGCCCCAATCCACGTCCTGTAGAAGCTGCTCAAGCGCCTTCTGTACCAGCAATCCTCTCCAGGCCACAGCCTTGTTAGGATCCACCAGAAACCCCATACTCATGACCTGGATTCCGAATTTCGACATGGGAATCAGTTTGCCCTCCTGAGTCATGCGAGGCTCACCTGACAGTCCAAACATTGTGGGAATGGAGGGCCCAAAGATGTCCACATCCAGCAGTCCTACTCTGAGACCTCTCTTCGCCAGTGAGAGAGCTGTGTTGACCGAAACGGTCGATTTGCCCACTCCGCCCTTTGCCGAGCTGACGACAACAGTCCTCTTGACTCCGGCTATCGGTTCAGGGCGTCTTGTGGCCTTTCTGGGGATTCTGGGCGCTGAAGCGGGAGATTTCGGGATTCCCAGGGGGTTTTCATGTGATTTGAGAGCCGGCGAGGTGTGGAAGGTTGCTGTGGTCGGTTGTAGGCGGCTAATGGCGGCTACTGAGCGCTGGATCGGCGCAATTCGTCGAAAACACCGCATTTCAGAGACTGTCGTGTGTGTGAAGAGAGAGGAGAGACAAGATTGGGAGGTTGAAATCTTCATGCATAATCGAACATTGAAGAGCTAAAGTGCAAGAGTAGAGAATAGAGTGATGTGAGATAGACAGAGATGAAAAAGGAGAAAGAATGATATGCTATTGGAGTAAGAAAGAACACCTGAAGGATAGTGTCTCAATATCACCAATATTGCTACAATTTACTCTCATATTCGTCTCCTCCTTTTCGAACTCTAATTTCATATTTTCTGTGCACTGTAGATCACACCTCCTTTCCTAGACATCTACAAGTACAACCCTGTAAACCAACCTCCACATACCCCAAAGGATATCCACTGTCGTTATATCACGTGACTTTCACAGACAGAGATGCTGCGAAACACAAAGAGCACCATCTATGCGCTCTCGTCTGCGTCTGGCAGAGCTGCTGTCAGCATCATTCGAGTCAGTGGCCCAGACACAAGTGCTGTCTACAAGCAGCTGACTAATCGGACGAAAACGCCGCCTCATCGTGTAGCCACTTTGGCCACGTTGAAGCAGCCGTTTTCTAGTCCCCCGAGGGTCCTGGATCATGCTTTGACCCTCTTTTTCAACGGACCCAAATCTTACTCTGGAGAAGATCTGCTTGAACTTCACGTTCATGGAGGTCCCGCAGTTGTGCGAGCTGTTATGGACTCCATTCAGCGTGTCAAGCCCGATAGTGGCCTTCCTATTCGATACGCTGAGCCTGGAGAGTTTTCCAAGCGTGCGTTCTACAATGGAAAGCTGGATCTGACTCAAATTGAAGGAATAGGAAGCATGATTGAAGCTGAAACGGAAAGTCAACGTCAGGCTTCACTGGAGGCTTCGTCGGGACACAGCAAAGAGGTTTATGAGGGGTGGAGAGAAGGAATCGTGGAGAACATGGCTCTGTTGACTGCACTCATTGACTTTTCAGATGACAATCAGGGTATTGACAGTGGAGAAGTTTTGGTTGCCAAGGCCAAGGAGAATGTCGGGCAGTTGTTGAAGGACATCAAGAATCACCTGGCTCAAGTTCAACGGTCAGAAATCCTGCTTTCGGGTATCGTCATGTCTCTTCTAGGAGCACCCAATGCTGGAAAGTCGTCTCTGCTCAACATTTTGGCCAAAAGAAACGCTGCTATTGTGTCCGAAGAGGCAGGAACAACTCGTGACGTTGTGGAGATTGGTCTGGATGTGGCAGGATACAAAGTAGTCCTGGGAGACACGGCTGGACTGAGAGAAGGAGACCAGGTGGGCATGGTGGAGAAGGAGGGAATCAAAAGAGCAAGGGAACGGTTCCAGAAGAGTCACGTGATCATGGCGGTGCTTCCTGCCGACGACAGTCACCACAGCAACGACATCATTGCTGAGCTCAGACAATTACATGCTGCTGAAAAGCAAATAGTCGTGGCTATCAACAAGACTGATCTTGTGGCAGATGGTGTCGTTGACGCACTGAAAAACAGACTTGTGGAGGAGATTGGTCTGTCACGTGACTCGATCATCCCCGTGAGCTGTGTATCTGGCGCTGGACTCGAGACTCTTCTCTCCAAGCTCTCTTCAGAGTTCTCTACAATCACCACCGTTGAGGGCTCAGATCCGGTGCTTGCCAGTCAGCGAGTCAAGGACAATCTGGTTGCCACGGTGATTCCTTCTCTTGAGACCTTCATGGAGTATGATCTTGAGAATGTCGTTTTTGCGACCGAAGAGCTCAACTCGGCTGCTGAAGGTATAGGAATGATCACTGGTCAGGGCATTGGTATTGAGGAGGTTCTAGGAGCTGTTTTCAGCAAGTTTTGTATTGGAAAGTAGACGCAGGACGAATCAAACCGTGTCCAGAAATGTATATAGAATATCAATATAATCCCTGCTTACTGTACTGACGCAATGCAATATCATACACTTGTTTTTTATGTACCTGCCAGTGGACTCTAACTGACGGGCTGGGTCACGTGATTATAACTCAGCCATCACGTGACGAATCACATGATCTCTCCGTTCCGCACCTACTTCTTACTGGCCTCCCGATCCAGGAACTCGGCAAACTTTCCAAAGAAACCAACCGCCGGTTGTCTATCTCCACCTTGTCCACTGAGCTGCGTAGAACTACTGCTCTTCTCCAGCTTTCCATCAGTGAATAACGACGATCGCGAAAGACCAGCCTGGACCTTTTCTTGCTCGTCCCACTCCAGGAAGTTGGAGATCAGCTGCAGCACCTCAAACTTCTTGGTGTCTCCTCTCGATAACGAGACAAAGGACAAAATGAGGTTGGAAACCAGCTGCTTGTCGACCGTGTCACCTTCCGAGCTCTTCTTGATCATCTGCAGAGCGTTGGTAAGGTGCTCATTGAGAATCACAGCCTCGTGTCTCAGCTTTCCAATCAACAGAGACTTGTCCTTGGACTCCTTCTCAAAGTCGGAGGCAGAAGCCAGCTTGTCCTCCAGCTTCTTGTATCCGGCCTTGAGCTCTTCAGACTCCTTGAGCGCGGTCTCCAGATCTTTCCTGAGATTGTCAGACACGGTTTTGTGTTCCTGGATCTGGTTTTCGAGCTCTCCTGAGCTGGAAGTCTTGTCCTTCTTGAGCTGCTCGACCTGGCTGTCCAGAGTCGACTTCTCCGAGTGCAAGCTCTGCAAAGACTTCTTCAGAGCGTTGATCTCGTCTTGCAGACCGCTGTTTCGGTTCTCCAGATCCTGGTTCACGGTCTTGAGCTCGGAAAGAGCAATTTCGTACTTGGAAGAAGCACCCTGGGACTTGTTGGCGGTTTCCTGGACAGCCAGAATCTCTCGTTTCAACAGATCTCGTTCACGTGACAATCCGTCGATTTCACTCTGGAACTTTTGCCGCGCCTGCTTGAGCTCCTGGTTGAGCTTCTTGCTCTCCTGAGACTGTTCAATCAGCTCGTCCTTCAGCAGAGCCACCTTTTCGGACTCCTTTTCGAGCTTGTCACGTGTATCTGCCAGCTCCGCGGCATCCGACTTGAGACGTTCGCCTAGAGTAGACTTGATCTGAGTAATCCGATCCAGGAGACTGTCGTATTGTTCCGTTTTGGCCTCCAATTGTTCTTTCAAAGAGACGATCTCTTCTGAGGTGGATAAATTCGAGTCGGACTTGGCCAATTCCAGTTCAGAGATCTTCTTCTGTAGCTGTTCGACCTCGTCGGAGTCGGATTTCGTCGATTCGGCCGATTTAGCCGACTCGGCCTCCTGTAGCAGCTTCTGTTTCAGCTCGGAGACCTCTTTTTCAAGCGATTTCAACGACTCAGACTCCTTTTTGGCAGACTCAGACTCCTTTTGAGCCTTCTCGGCCTCCCTTTTGGCACTTTCCAGTTCCTTTCCAAGTCTAGACACCTCTTCTTCACGAACCCTCTTATCCTCCTTATCCTCCTCCAGCTGCTCCTTCAGCTCCTTCAGCTCCCCGAAAGCTTCAGAGGAAGTTTTCTCGTACTCGTCAATCCTTTGTTTCAACAGAATCACGCCCTCCTCCGTGTTGTTTTGGCTAGATTCGTGCTTCTTAGCACTGCCCTCCAACTCGCTCTTCAACTGCTCGATTTCGGCCTCCTTGCGCTTCACAGCAACGTCCCGCTCCACCTCCAGGCGTTTTGTGGTCGTCGCAAGCTGCTCCTGAAGAGCCTTGACCTGATTCTCGAGAGAAGACCCGTTGGTAGCGGTCTCGACGGTTTCCGGGGTAACGGAGCGCTCGGTGGTATCCTCGGTAGCAGCAACATTGTTGTTGTTGTTGTTGTTGTTGTTGGTGGCTGCAGAGTCGGAAACCGCAGCCGCAGCCTTCTTGCTCTTGTTCTTCTTGGCCATGACTGTAACCGGTGATATGTGTTGTCCTGGTTTGTTCAACCACGCACACCCAGATGATATTTGATTGATGCACGCTGTACCTCGAAATTCTAAAAATACGTGTTAAGATTGGAGCTAGTAGCTGACTAAGCGGGTAGGGGGTTGGAGAAGGGAAGAACAGAGGGAAAAGGTGTAGTCACGTGACTTGTGGTATTACTACCGAATCACTCTCGGCTAAATGTGACTTGTAATAAAACACGTCGACGTTCTCATTATCATGGCGTGAAAATTAGGTTGCATAATGGGAAGGGGGTGGAGACTGAGAGTGTGGGTTGAGAGAGAGCTTTTTGTAGACGTTATATTGGTGGTGAAGATGTGGGTATTTCTTTGAGTGTACAAAGGACCTTGGTGGACCTCTTTTTCAAATATGGGACTCATTGGACCTTTCTGTGGGGTTTGTAGGGTAATCAAAACGAGACGTCTCCGTTTCAAGTAGATTGGCTATGAATTGCCTTAATTTACTTGGCATACACTCTCATCAAAACGTCATATTATCTCACCATCCAGAAGAGCTATCGCGAAACCGGTTTGCTGCATTGCTATTATTTTTGACACTTTCCTACCAAATATTCAGGTCTCATATCGCCAACTCATCTCAATCACGTGAAACACCTACCCCCCTTATGACCATTAGCTATCGTACTAACAGAGTTCAACTTCACTAATAACGTTGAACAGCACCTGTCTACCTGATCAGAAGAACACGCTATTAATCGACCCAGGACCCCGCTGTCTGAGATACAACAGCACCCTACGACTCACCAAGCGACTGACCAGCGACTTACTCAGCGACTCACATCTACATCTCACGTGACCCACATCTTCTGCACCAAGTCAGCAAAACCGAACCTCATTGAACCTCATTGATAAGAACCGGTCAATCGAGCGACGCCACCGGAACCCTTGGAATCACGTGACCAGCATCGTCATCACGTGACCAACATTATCATCACGTGCTACCAACGCAGAGCATTTTTAATCACGTGACCAGCTTCGGATCGCTACACTGAATCACCATCAGACCCCACACATTCATAACGCCCATCCACAATGCCACGAGCAGAACCACTAACCCCTCTCTCGCTTCTCAAACAGATTCTCCTTCTACAGACGATATACTACTCGATCATTCTCATTCTGGTTGGGTTTTCGTGCTGGGTTTCTGGAGAAGCATTCACTTTGGACCTCATCTTTGACTGGCATTCCGTTCGATATGATAACACCATCGGATGGACGATAAGCATGCTGTGGTTGATCGATACTGTGTTCACGGTATTGGCCATGACAGTCATTGTGGGACGATCCAAGCTCGCCCTGGACTTTACAGTCACCTTGCATGTCATCAACATCATTGTGTCTACGCTCTACACCCGCGCTCTTCCCACCAACGGTCTGTGGTGGTTGATCCAGGCTACTTCCACGGTTCTGATGACGATCCTGGGTACATGGACCAGTCAGTGGAGAGAGCTGCGAAAGACCTTTTTCGAGGAGGGCTACGAGATGGTCAACAGAAACACCAACCAGCAATCCAACCCTGTTTGAACTGAGGTGTATGTACTTGATGTATTATAGAATGAACGACAGCCTCTTACAGGTAGTTGTCAATGGAATAAATTAATTAAATGCTTATGCAGTTTCAGTGGGAAGTTTCTGTAGGCAGTTTCTGAAGGCAGTTTCTGTAGGCAGTTTCTGTGGGCAGTTTCTTGGGGCAGTTTCTGAGGGCAGTTTCTAAGAACCTGTTAATACAACAAGGACAGAATGTTCTCCACTCTGTCTCTCATCTTCTCCACCCCAGCTTCTCGCAGTTCTCTTCTCAAACTGAACTCTGCTGCTGCAAGCACGTGCTTGTATACCTGTCTTCCCTCCTCGTCCGTTCTGATTCCTCGGAGTCGCATCGCCGCCTGAACCACCTTTTGCAACGTGACGACCGCAGGTTGGGGAGCCACCGTCGACTCGCTCACCAGCTCCTTGAGCATCTTGGCGTACTCCAGAGGGTCTCCTAACAGCGTCAGAGCCACTCTGTTCTCCTCCGACGCGTGCATCAGATACAACGACTCTCTGCACGAAATGAGCAGCCCCGAATCGCCCTGCAGAAGCTGAGAAAGGTGCTTTTGAAGCTCATCGTGTGTACAGGAGACCCATAGTGAAGTGAGAGGAGTTGGCGAGACTTGGACCAACATCCAGAGCGGTAGCTGAGACACAGAGACAAGTTTTTCGGCCACCAGCTCGTCACGTGACGACAGATTCGTCTTGTGCCAGTCCCATAACGACACGGGGACTTTCTGGGTCTGTTTGCGTAGCGGACTCACGTGTTTTGGCGTTTCTCCCAGGTTTTCGAGATTTAGATACCCTTTCCAGACTTGTTTGAGCTCGGGCATTTTGTGTGGTGAGAGTATGCGTGATTAGTGATCCAGTGCTAGAATGTCGGCTGCATTTGGAGGGGTGTAATGGTGTTTCTGAAAGTGCCGTGGAGGGTGTTGACCGCCGTGTCTGATATTGGATTAGACGGTTTTGAGTTGCATGCATGGTGAATATTTTGGGTTATAAATGTGCCTAAACGGGGTCGTTTTAAGGGTGTTAGAAAGGGCCGAACTCGATAAAATCTTTTTAGACATGGTTTTGTCAGCTTCAAGCTGCTCTATCTAAATTTTCAGCTAGATTGGACACTTCCAAGTGTGCAAATAACGGACCCTCCATTTTCATTCTCTGAACTTTGTAGGTTCTAAAGTTTAAGCCGCCACTAGAGTATTTGTAGAAGAGTGAGACTACACCAACCATGGTGGTGTGGATGAGTAGTTAACAGAAATTGCTCTTTCAGTATATCATTCGGATGCGGATGAGCTTCCGGTTGCAACCATATTGCTAGTTTCTTATTAGAGCGAGTATTGGCTGATTGTGTGAGTACTCGTGTGATAAGCCTCGGTAGTAGCTATACACGCTCAGTCGATGTTACTGTAGATGATCAAGCATCTAGCTACTGTACCTGTACCTGGCATACACTGCTTGTATCGATGTTCACTGAAGACGCTGTTTTGTCATACTCCATCAACCCTAACTAAAGTATCAACTACTCAGCCCCAAGTGTAAGTAATTGTAACCTCACTTAACTCACCAGATCTATTCTTAGACAGTTTCATGACTAAGCATTGACAAGCATGAGTCAGGTAGTGAGCGAACACCGCATTTCTACACTCACACGAACTCTCAACGTGCTGCCATACTCACAGTGTGTTTCTGACTTCATGATACAACACTGCTCATACTTGTCCGATATTTTTCGACTCTTAACCCCAACAGTCGTCACCTGCGGCTGAACCTAATGACGTCTAGGGGGAGGACAGGTATAATAAGGGAGTTTGTGGACGATGTAGAGAAAATAGACGCAAACAGACCACACTATCTTACTCTCCACATCTCTGCGGTCATTCTGATACCCTAACATCCGCCAAAACTCCCGCCTAACCACCCCTTGAACCGACCCTCTGACCCTTACTCCTCCCAACGATAGGGTTTGGGTGCATGATAGTGATAAAAAAAGTCCACCCCTTGGCCAGAGAGTCTTCCAGCTGTCCAACCCGACTTGCAACGACTCCTTGACCCGAATCCCCACCATGAGCATGGAACCACGATCGAAAAACCCGTACTCGGTGGCTCGGGTGTTTGCGGACGTGAACGCGAAAATGCCCCAGCAGTACTGGGACTACGACAACCTGACGATAACCTGGGGCAACATTGACAACTACGAAATCTACCGCAAAATCGGCCGGGGCAAGTACTCGGAGGCGTTCCAGGGCGTGTGTGTGGTCAACAAGCAGCAGTGCGTCATCAAGGTGCTCAAGCCCGTGAAAAAGAAGAAGATTAAGCGAGAAATCAAGATTCTACAGAACGTGGCGGCCGGGCCCAACATTGTGTCGCTGCTGGACGTGGTGCGTGATCCAGTCAACAAGACGCCGTCGCTCATCTTTGAGTACGTGGAGAACGTCGACTTCCGCCAGGTGTTCCCCAAGTTCAAGGACTACGACATCCGATACTACATCTACCAGGTGCTGGTGGCCCTGGAGTACTCGCATTCCAAGGGCATCATGCACAGAGACGTCAAGCCCCACAACATCATGTACGACCCCCGACGGGGCAAGGTGCGGCTCATCGACTGGGGCCTGGCCGAGTTCTACCACTCGGGCACCTACTACAACGTGCGAGTGGCGTCCCGGTGCTACAAGGGCCCCGAGCTGCTGTACGACCTGCAGCAGTACGACTACTCGCTGGATCTGTGGTCGCTGGGCTGCACCCTGGCGGGCATCATTTTCCGAAAAGACCCCTTCTTCCACGGCTCGTCCAACCAGAACCAGCTGGTGGAGATCGCCAAGGTTCTGGGCACCTCCGACATGTACAAGTGTCTCACCAAGTACGGGCTCAAGCTGCCCGACATTTACAACGACATTCTCGGCACATACCCGCGACAACCGTGGGAGAAGTTTGTCACCAGCGCCACCCAGGCCATTGCTAACCCCACCGCCATTGATTTCCTCGACAAGATTCTGAGATACGACCATCAGGAGAGATTGACGGCGCGCGAGGCCATGGATCACGAGTACTTTGATCCTGTGCGAGACGACCTGCGAAGTATTAACGCTCAGTAGACAGACAGACAGACAGAGAAAGAGCAAGAGCAAGAGTAATAATAGGGAGGAGGATCGGATGTGTACTTGATACACCACACACACACACACAAGTATGACTGCATTGTATTCTAATGGCATGTATGATATGAGTAATGAGATGAGGAGAGTTGCAGCATGTGATAATAATGAAAACTGATACATCCTGTAATCCGTAGTCGACGATATCGACTGAAATCTCGAAGAGCAGATCCATGGATGTTTGTACTGAGAAGAATCGAGGTTTTGGTACTATTCGAATCAGGAGAACACGCTGAGTAGAATGGTGTATTAAATATTGCTTTTACGCGTCACCTTAATGAATAATGACTCTAGGGAGTTCATAGCCAATACCGTCACCCGAATGGTATGTACTGCAGCTATAGGATAACTCTCAGGTAATGACTACAACACACTTCAATCACGCTGAATCACCAAGGAAGCCATTTTAAACCCTCAACAACCAAATCGGGCCAAAATAACCCTCCCCAGATATTTCCGATTGACTTCCAAGCATCCGTATAACCTCACACTGTCTCATCAGTCTGCCTAATCAAAGGCTTATATGGTGTAGGCCAAAGTCTAAGAGGGCGGTGAGAAAAAGAAAAAAGAGTGGATGAGACAAATCTGATTGTGAGTTGTCGTAAATGGGTCCTTTCTTGCAACGAATTGTGTCCAGACCAATACCTAAGAATGACACTGAGGAGCTTCTTAGATCTCCCCCCACATCATAAAACAATTGATTAATTATTAAAAGTACACTTTCCAGCCCACCTGCTACTATACAACATAAATATCCGTTATCCTCCCCGCCCGGTCTCTACAAGAACACCAGCTTGGTACCGTTATCGTGAAGCTGCCACAAGTACAGGTTCTGGTACTCCTCGATGGCATCGTTCAGCTGATCAGCAGTGTAGCCCTTTCCGGTGACTCGCTGCTGAACACGGTCAAAGTCCAGCTCCTGGGTAGCCATTTCTCGCTGCAGATCCTGGACAATCGCCAGAATCTTGGACGAAATGGACTCTCGGGACTCGGAGTCGTCCAGAGGATCGTCGATGGACTTTCTGCAGGCGTCCATCAGCCGCAGAGCCTCCTCGACGTCGTGAGCGTTCACGTGGTTGTCCAGCCGAAGCCGGGCCAGAGCCTGGGACATTCGAATGATGGCCAGCAGGGTTCGGGGAGTGACAAACGAAAACTGCTGCTTGGAGCCCTGTTGTTGCTTCTGCACCTGCCGCTTGTTGACGTAGGCGTTGACAATGTGCTGGTTGAGTTCCTCCGACAGCGTGGGTCGGATGGTCTGGGTGTGTTCCACAAACTGCCGGATGGCTGCGGGCGAAAGCGGCTCAAACTCCATCTGGGGGTGTCGGCCGGTCTCGTGCACGTGGGTCACGTGCTCCGCGAGCCGCTCGTCGGTTTCTCGGTTGGGTTTGTCGAGAATCAGGAACAGCAGATCGAAACGAGACAGCAGGGCGGCGGGGAGGTTGATGTTCTCCACAGGCGACAGCTTGGGGTTGTATCGCGACTGAAGAGGGTTAGCGGCAGCCAGAATCGAGGTTCGGGCGTTCAGAGTGGTGGAGATGCCGGCCTTGGAGATGGAGATGGTCTGCTGCTCCATCACCTCGTGGATGGCGGTTCGATCCTGGTCGGGCATCTTGTCAAACTCATCAATGCAACAGATGCCGTTATCGGCCAGAACCAGCGCTCCTCCCTCCAGCACCATTTCGTCGGTGACGGGGTCTCGCATGACTGCAGCCGTAAGACCGACTCCGGAAGAACCTCGACCGGTCGTGTAGACTCCTCGAGGAGCAATCTTGGAGATGTACTTCAGCAGCTGAGACTTGGCCACACCGGGATCTCCAATCAGACACACGTTGAGATCGCCTCTGATCTTCATTCCGTCGCCCAGCTCCTTGGTGACTCCTCCAATCAGCAGCAGAAGCAGTGCCTTCTTCACGTCCTCGTGGCCGTAGATTTCCGGAGCGATACTCTTGGCCATATGTTCGTAGATGTTTCCCTCGGCCCGGATCTGCTGGATTCGTCGAAGCGAAGCAGCGTCCAGCTCGCCACTGTCTCGCTGCTTGTGTTGTCGCACATCCTGGGCCTCCACGTATGTTTCCGTCAACAGACCTGCTTTCAGAGCCCGGTATCCGGTGTAGAAGGCTGGAAGAAGCACGCCTGCAATAGAGACCTGGTCTCCGGGCCCCAGCGAACGCACCAGAGAGCCGTTAATGTGCACAGTCACCGATCGGGGAATGTGACCAGTGGGGACCTGAGAAGTGAGCTCCTGGATCCGGGCCTCTTGGAAGGGCACAAACTTGGATGCTCGGGTGGAGATGAAGAGCTTTCCCTTGGTCTGGTTCTCCTTACAGTCCACGGAGGGACAGTCCACCAGCGGGTTGAACGTCTTCTGCTTGACCTCCTGGAAGATTTCGTGGCCACACTTGTCACAAGTGTAAGCGTTGATCTTGACGCTGGGTTTGACGTCGGACACTCGGGTGACAATGCCCTGGACGGTCAGCAGATGGCCAATCTGGGCGCCCTTCAAGTCTCGCACTCGGAACGACTTTCCAGTGGTGGGGGCTCCCTCCAGCTCCTCAGTGGGGGGCTTAAAGTACAACGAGTACCGTCTGAGAAGCTCGGGCGCAAACGAGGGCATGGGATTGAGCTCGTCCATGAGCTCGTCGTCGGCATTGGCCATTCCGTTTTCCCGCCGTTCTCTTCGAGCTCGCTCTGCTCTGGCGTGCATCTGTTGTCGTGAGTGGATGAGAATGTCCACGGCATCGGCATCGGCCCCCAGATCTCGGGTGGGCGGGGGCATCAGCTCGTCGACAATGCTGCAGAAAATGTCGTGGAAATGCCACGTGTTGTTGCAGATGTTTTCCAGCAGACTGTGGCCTCTCTGGGCCAGAGGCTGGTCGAAGTTCACGTTGGCCTCCTTTTCCCAGGCCCGCAGGTCGTCCAGATCGATCCGGATCGTCTCCTCGTGTCGGTTGGCCACTCGCTGCAGAAGATCCATGTATTTGAGGCCCGACTTTTCGGGGCCATCGTCTTCCATGTCGTGGTCTTCGAGGTCGTCCAACGTCGACTCGGGCGTCTTGAACTCGCCCAAAAACGACTTGATGTGTTCTCGGGCCTCGTCGTATTTGACTTCAACCGCAATCACGGAAGCTCCAGCAGACATGTTGGAGGTGTTTGTATCGAGATTCGAACGTGGGAGGGTTTTTGTGGTTTGTGGTTTGGAGGTTTCGAATGTTCGGTGGATTTTCGTGCATGGCTGGTTGGGAGCACTTTAGACTTTTGGCGCGTTCCCAAAAGGGGATTAATGAAGGGGTGGGAGACGCGTCCGAAGCCAGGGGTGGTATGTGATGATGGGGCGATGGTGGGGGGTTCATAATGACCAAGGTAGACTGCAAATGGTTTACGGTGTAATTTAGCATTGAATGTCACGTGTAGATCGCGATTTGGAGTCTGTCTAGAAGACGCATTTGAGGGGTTCGAACCCCAGGCCTGAGATGGGTTCAAAGTTTATTTCATAACTAAAGCCCACCAAAACAATCTTCATGCAGACACTGTATAAAAAGAAAGCATTGGGTGAGAGAATATTAGTAATAACTCGAGTGGATTTTGTGCGGTGACCGAGATTCAATTTCCCTGGTGGAATAGTTGCAGAGGGCGATTGGAAGAGAGAAGTGTAGTGTTTCTTTCAAAAAGTGAAAATCGAAGTGATCCAATTTATCGCTATTATTTCCGCCTTTTCCTTTACAATTCGGGATAATACTACTAAAATCGAAGAATCAAGAGCTATTCAGGAATCTGGCTGAGCTGGACTCTGCTCTGGAAGTGCAAATCCAAGCCCCTCTTTCTCATAATATTACATGAATCAATTATACAATTAAATGAAGTAGGCGACAACGGCCACAAGGAGCATTGCCAGAGAAGGAGAAAGATTGGAAGCTGCGTTCTTCTTCTTAGTAGAAGAAGCAGATCCGGAAGCGGCGGCCGAAGAAGCTCCACTGGATCCCGTAGCCGAAGCAGAGCTGGAGGCCCCCTCACTTGAAGACGTGGTGTTGGCAGGGCCGATGGTAGAGACGACCTTTTGGCCTCCAGGACCAAGCAGAAGCACCTGTCCATCCAGAGTGACGATTTCTCCCAGCCCCAGCTTTGTGTTCTTCATCATGTCCACGGTCGAGGTGTTTCCCATTCGCAGCTGTTTGGCCTGGGCCAGAAACTGGTTGATTCCTCCCTGGACGCCCAGAGCCTTGGCCTGCACGCCCGAGTCGTTCAGCAGACCGCCCAGCTGGGGCAGCAGAGCGTCGATTTTGTTTCCCACGTCTTCCTGGGCCTTGGCGAAGATCTTGTCGATAGCTGCATCGTCCAGCTCTGTAGTGGAAGACAGCCGGCCGATAAGAGCCAGCAGCTGGTCTGTATCGTTGGACTTGAGAAAGCCTCCCAGCAGCGTGCCAATCTTGTCCAGCAGATCGGCAGCCGTGGTGGTGATATTGGTTCCATTCTGGGCAGACAGCACCGAGTGGAGGTCTCCTAGAACGGGCTGAACCAGCGGGTTCTCCACCACGTTTGTAGCTGCGGCAGCAAAGTCGCTCTGGACCTGGGCCGAGAGGTTGGCGGGCGACGCCTGGGACGCAAAAACCTCTCCTGCGTAGCTCAGAACATCGTTAAGACTGTCATTGACGGCGGCCGAGGCCAATCCCACGGACAGAAAGAGCGCAATCTTCATGCCTGGTTGTGTGTGAGTGTGTGTGTGAGTGAGAGTGGAGTCGTGAGCAGAGAGAGAGAGAGCGAAACGAACCACCGGGCTCTGTAAGAAGGGCACTAAAAAAATGGACTGTTGACGTTGTCTAGTGTAGCACTATACTGTAGTAGCTTGTAGCTAAGCTCTACTCAAGTCGATACATGCACCTTTCATGCGGGGAGTGCATAAAGTGGGGATGAAAAGGAGTCTTTAGGGGGTAGTGCGGGGGAGAAATAAATGCGGAAAATTGAATACTTGTCCAAGTCGTCCTGTTCGGTGGTTTCGAGCACTTGCCTGATTTTCTACCTGTTCACAAACACCAAACTTGGACCAATCCAACGGCGTAAAATATCTCACCCACGGAACCTAAATTGGACTGACATCTATAGCCATCTACTTTAGACGGCTTGTTTACTGGTCTAAAGGTGGTCTTTTCGGGCCTTGGAAAGCTGCATTAGCATCGTCAGGTGCCGGGGAGAACTCCGGGGTGGTTTGTTTTGCAATACCGCGCTTTCAGACCGAAATACGGCCGTATTCTCCAAAATCGTAAATACGGCACGGCCCGCATACTGTACACGGAAGAGGTATGTATACCCACGATGACAATTACTTGCAAAGGAACGAAAAACGTGTGCTCAGGTGACAGACGAGCTTTTGTCAGTATATTGTCGTGGCTACAAGTAGATATCTGTGTCTGTTGCCACAGCAACTCGCCACCATTATTCAGCTCATCTTATTAGTGTCTCAGATAGATGCACTCTGAAAACTCTGACCAGCCAGAGCCTGGGCTGTACTCGTAGTTTGTATCGTGGGGGTCATACCCTACAAATACTACACCAGGATGAGGTTACACAAAGGCTGCAGAAACGACATTGAGAGCAAAGATATACGGGGCTGTCTCACAAACTCTACACGTGTTTATTCACTGCTTACTCACTGCTTACTTTCTGGTTTCTTATTCTAAAGTCGCACACTGCCTTGCTATAAATACAGTGGTATGTCTACGCTTGTAAATATCCCATCTCGCAAGCTTATGCAGACTGGGTTCAGGCTGAGGAAGGCAGACAGTAAAACTGGCTACGGAGAGGAAGGGTGTGAAGTGAGGCTACAAATCGATGACATGGGGCCGTATCACTGTACGTTCGAGTTTTCAAACCGTTCCAATGACCCATCCGGGGTTTACATACTTGCCTGTTCTGCCTGTTGAGGGACATATCAGTCAGGTGTGCAAGTAAACTATACATCGAAAGCCACAGTGAAGATAAGATGCACAATAATTAGAGGTCACACATTGATTGGAATACTGCGCCGGCCTTGAATGACATCTCCCATAGTCACTCCTATCGTACGGAGTACCCATACAAGTAGTTGGTCTCACCCAGAGGGTAACCCAGAGGGGGGTTCTTTTTTTTTTTTTTTTTTTTTTTTTTTTTTTTTTTTTTTTTTTTTTTTTTTTTTTTTTTTTTTTTTTTTTTTTTTTTTTTTTTTTTTTTTTTTTTTTTTTTTTTTTTTTTTTTTTTTTTTTTTTTTTTTTTTTTTTTTTTTTTTTTTTTTTTTTTTTTTTTTTTTTTTTTTTTTTTTTTTTTTTTTTTTTTTTTTTTTTTTTTTTTTTTTTTTTTTTTTTTTTTTTTTTTTTTTTTTTTTTTTTTTTTTTTTTTTTTTTTTTTTTTTTTTTTTTTTTTTTTTTTTTTTTTTTTTTTTTTTTTTTTTTTTTTTTTTTTTTTTTTTTTTTTTTTTTTTTTTTTTTTTTTTTTTTTTTTTTTTTTTTTTTTTTTTTTTTTTTTTTTTTTTTTTTTTTTTTTTTTTTTTTTTTTTTTTTTTTTTTTTTTTTTTTTTTTTTTTTTTTTTTTTTTTTTTTTTTTTTTTTTTTTTTTTTTTTTTTTTTTTTTTTTTTTTTTTTTTTTTTTTTTTTTTTTTTTTTTTTTTTTTTTTTTTTTTTTTTTTTTTTTTTTTTTTTTTTTTTTTTTTTTTTTTTTTTTTTTTTTTTTTTTTTTTTTTTTTTTTTTTTTTTTTTTTTTTTTTTTTTTTTTTTTTTTTTTTTTTTTTTTTTTTTTTTTTTTTTTTTTTTTTTTGCGTCTCATCTTCTCACCGTTGCCTTCAGCATGGACCAGAGTAACCAAAAAACAGTATCAACCGACTCGTGTCCGCTGATTCTACGATACCCTTGCAACACGAACAGACAAGATACAGGGACTTATCCCAACACCGTCTAAAAGGACACTACACCTCCTGGTACATACACAGTAGCCCACTGGACCACCCATTCCGCTCTAAACACCCTGTCTATGCTACTGTACGGAATGCACTAACAGTTAGTGTCCCCGAATACTGAATATTGTATGTACGTTAGTGTCCCCTCATTCTACAATACTACGATACCACCAGAACAATAATACAATACATTCATAGTTGCTTTTCCCGTCCATCCATCCATCCATCCTTTTTCCTTTTGATTTTTCCTCTTGATTTTCGTTTTGTAAATGTTAGTGTTGCCCTCCTAGCTCAGCTCCTCCACTAGGACAGCCCTCCTCCTAGCTCAGCTCCTCCACTCGGACACTGGTCTCAGTGACCTCGGGCTGTCGCTGCTGGTGTCGCTGGCTCTCGGGAACATATTGGATGCCCGTGAGCTGGGCAATGGCGTCCAACAGCTGCCCAATCTCAACTCCGTGTGTAGAAGCCGACGTGTTGACATTGTCAATGTTGATGGGGTCGTATCCGCCCGCGCGAGCCACCGTGTGACGCATGCACAGCATCATGATGGCGTTCTCGATTCGAGTGACAATGTTCTCAAAGTAGACGCCAAGCTCGGACTCGGGGGTAGGAGCAATGTGCTGGATGGAGTGCCGCTGGATGTCCTTGAGAGACACGGGCCGAGACTGGCCGTTGATACGGGCACAGATGTGCTCCAGACGCAGCGCAATCTCCAACACCTGGGACAGCAGGTCGCTGGTGAAGCCGCCAGCCTTCTTCTTGGGGTGCAGAAGATCCTCCTGCATGCCATGACGAGAGGCCAGGGGAGCCGAGTAGACGAGCGACAGAAACTCGGGGTTTTCCAGGCCCTTGAGCTTGAGCTCTCCAATGTCAATGACGATCCAGCCCAGCGAGTCCAGCATGTCCAGGTTCTGCGTGATGGCCTGGCCGGTCATCTCGTCGTTGAAGGCCTCGCCCAGAGAAATGCCCTCGGCGTTCATCTTCTCCCGCAGACTCTGCAGCTTCTTGACCTTGGAAATGAAGTCTGCAGACACGGTGATCTGGCCTCCATCGGCCACAGCAGACACTCGGGCGGCCCGGTTGACCATGGGGCCAAAGTAGTCCATTCGACGGGTGATGGGATCAGGCTCACACACGGGCGAGCCCCAATGGATACCCATTCGCACCGACAGACCGCGGAAAACCACGTCGCCCTCGTCGTTTCGAATCTCGTAGCCTTCTTCCGACTCGAGAATCTCCGCAGGCCAATCTGCGGCCAGAAGCTGTTGCTGGACGGAGAAACACCACAGAAGAGCCGACGTGGGCGTGGTGAACGACACCATGAAGGCGTCTCCTTCCGTCTTGACCTCGTAGCCGCGCAGAATCCGCAGCTGACGACGCATGATCGCGTTATGGATCTTGATGGCCGATCGCATGGCAATGGGATACGTTTCCCACAGCAGCGTGGAGTTTTTGATGTCCGTGAACACCATGGCCATCTCGCCCTCGGGCGGATCGACCTCCGAGCCCAGACGAGCCAGATTCGAGTCCTCGGGAAGCAGAGACTTGTCCCGTCGCTTTCGGTACGGCAGAAACAGCTCGTCTTCGCCCACGGGGGGCAGGCCCGAGATGAGATTGGACTGGTTGGCGCGCTGGCGCTTGACTCCAATGCCCAGCACCATCACCATGAGCTTGTCGGACGCTCCGTACGAGATGGCAAAGTCTCGCAGCTTGGCCGCCGCCAGCATGGGGTCCTGGGTCTCGGTTCGAGCAATGTCCACGGCGGTCTCGTAGCTCATCACCTCCCACAGCTGCTTGGAGCCGATGATCAGCAGCTCGTCGGAGTCGTTGAGCTCCATAGACACGATATCGGGCCGCGCCTGGATGTGGGGGATGAGGTTGTAGAACCCAAACGCCCGAGACACGTCGCAGACTCCGTCCAGCTTGCCGTGGGCCGAAATGAAGCCTCCGCCAGCCCGCACACGGCCCAGCTCCTCGGGCTCGGTGGGGTCGTGTCGCGTGGTGAGCAGCCGATGCTCTCCGGTGCCCTTGGACAGAATGCACATGGAGTCGCCCACGTTGGCCACGTACATTTTGTTGTCGGAAATGTAACAGACCGTGGCACACGAGCCCGTCAGGCCGTCCTGCTTGTTGAGATGCGTGGTCGTGCTGCTTCGGTGGGCCGTGTGGGACTCTGCGGTGGTCAGGGCAGCCGCTCCAATGTCTCTGTTTGCCGCCAGGAACGCCCGCTTGAGAGCATCCTCAATGGTGTCGTCGTCGCGCATCTTTTTGAGCTCGTCCTGCAGCAACGCGCCAAACGTCTCCTGCAGCAGCTTGGCCACCTTGTTGCCGGCCCGAGGGTTGATTTCGTTACGGCCATCAAACATGCCGACCACGACCTCGTTCTCGTTGCCTCGGAACCGCTCCACCACCATATCGATGATCGACAGGTTGTCGTGCTGACCCAGCGAGTCGGCCATACCGTAGGGCATGTTGTTGAGCTCGGATCCGTACGTACGAACTCGGCAGTTTTCCGTCTGGTCCGGCACCGAGGGAGTGGTGAGGGTGACGTCCATCAGGCCGAGAATTCGCAGCTGAGACAGAACGGTGAAATCAGACAGGTTTTTCTGCTCCTGTCCGTCGCCATGCCGCATGAGATTGTTGACAGCAGACTTGATTTCCAGCCGCTTGTTGCCGCTGAAAGACAGGTACTTGAGGTCCAGGTTCCAGTTCCAGTTCCAGTCGTACGGCCAGTTGGAAATGTTGTACTTGAGCTGGTTGGACGACACGTCCAGCACGGTCAGATGCAGAATCTTGCCGAGCTCGGCAGGCAGCGAGTGCAGCTTGTTGCCGTTGACATGAAGCGTTCGCAGGGTCTTCATGTTCTCAAAGTCGTCGGCGGGAAGAGACGTCAGGTTGTTGCCAGACAGATAGAGCTCTGTGAGTCTGTTGAGACGTCTCAGCGCTCCGTAAGGGATATCCATCAGCTCGTTGTAACTGAGGTTGAGAACCTGCAGCGACGTCAGCAGCGACAACTCTTCGAAACACTCGTCGTTCAGCCGGTTATCGGCCAGAGAGAGAATCAACAGCGAGTTTGCCAGGGTTGTACGAGACGAAACGGGGGCATCGCGTGCAAAAGTCATGGGAGAAGCACTCATTTTGGGACTGCTGTACGCCAGACTGCCTCTTCGGCTGGTTTCCCCGGGGCTCAGCGTGGAGGTGATGCTGAAGGCCGAGGGCCGTCGGATTCGCATCTCGTAGTTGCTATCGAACTCGCTCTCCAGGTTGCGGTGGAAGGCGTCGCCCGAAGACACACTGGACACGTGGAACTTGTGTTTGGGGAACGAGTCCAGCAGGTTGGAGGACACGTTGAGCGTCGACAGGACGTTGAGGTTCCAGATCTCGTCCGGCAGCTTCCGCAGGTTGTTGCTGTGCAGATCGAGGAACTGCAGAGTCGTCAGCTGGCCTATGGAAGACGGCAGCACGCCCAGATTGTTGCCGACAGCAGACAGGTAGATGAGCTTGCGCAGCGAGCCGAGAGACGAGGGCAGCGACACGAAATGGTTCTTGTCCAGCACCAGTTTCTCGAGGTTGGGCAGCCGGTCGAAGAAGTTGTCGGGCAGAGTCGACAGCTTGGCCTTGGAGAGATGCAAAACGGTCAGGGTGTGCAGCACGTTGGACACGTTGACCTCGGTGAAGGGGTTTCGGTCAAAGTACAGACACTGCAGCGACTCAAAGTTGTGTTCGTACGAGGTGATCTGGTTCTTGGAGGCGTACAGCACCTCCAGCAGCGGCAGAGACGACAGAGCATCGACGTTGCTGAGTCGGTTGTATCGCACGTCCAGTTCCTTGAGCTGCACCAACAGCTTGATGTCGTTGGGCAGCTTGCTGATGTAGTTGTTGTTCAGCACCAGTCGCTCGAGGTTGCCCAGCTTGGAAATGCTGGCAGGAACGCTGGACAGCCGGTTGAACGAGAGATCCAGCTCGATCAGGTTCGGCAGGTTGCACACGGCCATGGGGAAGTCCGTCACGTTGTTGTTGGACAGAGACAGCCGCCGCAGCTGTTTCAACAGCGCCACGTTGTTGTTGATTCGAGTCAGCTGGTTGCACGACAGATCCAGCGTCGTCAATGCAGACATTCGCTCAAACCGAATCTGAGACACGTCCTTGATCATGTTTCGGCTCATGTCAAGGTACTCCAGAAAAACGGCATGCGAAATGTTGACCGGAAAAAACCGAGACCGGTTGCCGGAAAAACGCAGATTCTTCAGATTGATGCACGACTGAATGAAGTCCAGCGGAATGCTGATGCTGGGGTTGTTGGACACGTCCAGATACTCAATCTCGTTGGAAAACTGGTAGAAGATGATCGGAATGGTCTGCAGCTCCAGGTTCTGCAGATCGGCGTGCACGTAGTCACGGGACATGATGGCCTCTTCTTCGGGAGTGAACGTCTGGATGGACGAGGGCAGAAACAGGAACCGACACAGGTAACTGAGATCCTCTCGACCCACCTCCACCAGTCGATCCTTCTCGGTGTATCCCATGAACTCCAGTAGGATCTTCTGATAAAGCAGGGGCTTCTCCAGCAGATCCAGCACTCGGGTCAACCCTCCGATTCGAACACACAACTGGTAGCCCTTGACCGACGGCAGGAAGAACTTCTTGCCGAGAATCTGAATCAGCTCGGACACGGTGGTCTCCAGAGGACACACGATGGTTCCAAACGAGTCGTCCTGTCTGAAAATCCGCACAAAGTAGTTGATTGGCGGCTTTCCGGGGATGTGCGTGCTCACGTTGGTCTCCAGACCGTACTGTTCACGCGTAGGGTCGGCGTAGGTCTCCACCACCTCTTCAGGCTCCAGTTTCGACGAGCCTGGCCCTGTATCTGCCACTGCCCAGGACTCTGGAGCAGACCATTGGCCCGCGTTTGTCTGGGGAGCAGTATCGTCGTTTCCGATGAACGACAGATCCGTGCCTACGCCGATAAGAGGGGCAGCTGCGACGTTACCCGAGGCGTTGGCGTTGGCGTTGGCGTTGGCGTTGGCAGTGTTACCAGAAGGTGCTCCAGACACGGAGTTGTGCTGGCTGTTGGGAACAGACAGATTGTTGCTGTTGCTGTTGCTGTTGCTGTTGCTGTTGTTGATGTTGATGTTGTTGTTGTTGTTGTTGTTGTTAGTACTGACGGAAGAGCGGTCGCCCACCATGGGACCCCCCATGGGCCCAGAGATGCTGCCTCCAGGCAGAACAGGCATGCCCGGAATGGCTTCGGCGGCTGCAGAGCCCGTGGAGGCGTGGCGGGGAGGAATGGCCGACGAGTTTGCGGAGCTGGAAGCGGCGCCTCCGTCCTCGACAATGCCGGCCATGGAGTCCAGATCAGTATCGAGATTGTAGAAGTTTGCGTTGGCCAGAGACGGGCGCTTGCTGATCATGTTGAGCACCTGTTCGCGCGACGACGACGACGACCCTGCGGGATGGTCACGTGACGACGTCGACGCGTTTCGGTGCGGGTCCAGATGCGACACTGTGCTTGCCGAGCGCGCTGTGGGTTGCTGTTTCGGCGCGTGGGGTTCCGGAACCGACGCCACAGATGCGTTTCTGAACGGTTGTGAGTGCGACTCGAGCGGGTTGATGGGCCCGTCGAACGTGTGGCTCTTTTTCTTCTTGTCCTTGTGGTCTGTGTTAGGGGGGGAGGAGGTGGTTTGTCGTCGTTAATCGTCGTTAATCGTCGTCAATCGCGTTAATCGTCGTTAATCGCGTCAATCGTCGTTAATCGCGTTAATCGTTAATCGTTAATCGTTCGTATACTCACGGAAAACCTTGCCGATAATGTTCTTACTGCTCTTCTTGGCCTTGTGTGCCAACGCCAGAAGCGAGTCCTCCTCGTCTCCACTTGGCAGAGTGGAGTGAGACGTGGCTCTGTGGATGCTGTTGGAGTCGTCGAAATGGTTCGACGAGCCCGCCTTGTGGAAAATGCCCTGGTCAGGCTTGTTGAACGACCGAGCCGCTCGCAGCTGGTGTCCTTCGCCGGGATGCGACGTTCGCTCCGATCGGTCCCGACTGTGTTCGGACCGGCTATCGTCGTCGTCGTGTTTTTTGTTGAAGAAAAACATGGACTTGGAAGGTCGGGGAAGCTTCACCTTGTGGTGTTTCTTCGACGATGACGAGTGACCGTCGGAATCGGCACTGGTGTCGTCAGACACAAACAGATCCATCACCTTTTGCGGGATACTCTTTTTGGAGCCCGTGGAGCCCGTGGTCCCCTGGGACGCATAGGACGGCCGTCGGTCGACGTTGGTGCTGATGGGAGTCACCGCCCGAGACCCTCCGGCCGTCGGAGTGTGTGTACCGACCGGTGTGATGACGGTGGGTCGATCTGGGGCCGGTCGTTGGTGCTCTGGAGGCGGAGGTCCCGGGGGAACAGACCGGTTCAGAGATGCATGTGCTCGAGCGTGGGGGTCGAGCGTGGAGTAGAGGGGGTCGTCGATGGACGAGGAGTTGTTGCCGTGGCCGGGTTCCCATTTCGGGGCAAACTCGTAGTCCGGATCGATGCCTGTGAATGCGGTTCGGGAGGTGGGGGAAGGGGGGAGATCTTCGTGGTTGTAGGAGGCGGATGTGGGCGAGACTCCGTCGTTGGAGAATGCGTTGAGGCTAGGTTAGTGGGGGAGTGAGGGAGGTTATTGAGGTGTAGGAGAGGGGGTAGACGGTGGGTTGCGAGTGAGCAGACAAACAGAGGAACCCGAGTTGACGACATTGTCTGGCATGACCTGTAACGTTGACAAGTCGAATCATATGATACGGATAACGCAGGGTGGATGAGCTGGTGGTTGTTTGTGATTCGTTTGCAAACTGTCTGAGAACCGTCTGAGCACCGCCCATAAACACCCAACTCATCTGCCCACGTCATTGCTCTTGCATCTGGTCAAACTGTTCCTGTCGATACCAAGTCCCGCCTTGGATGCAGTTGCCACTGTCTTGGGCAGTCTTGGAGAGAGTCTGACCGACCACAAAACAGCTGTAGTCACCGATCCCCGTCTGTGTTCCACACCCAATCGACACGTGTCTAGATAGAGAGCCTAGCCCGTGGACTGTCTGTCACTGTCATGCCCTTCCTAGACACCTGGTGCCTCACTCAATTGGGCTCAAAGCGCGCAGGTTGGCACAACCGCCAATTCGCAGCCGCGGTACTCACCGATTCCAACCCTCGCGAGGCTGGCTGTTGCCGATATCGAGTGGGTCCATTGGAGGGGACAAGTCGTATGCCGGAGACTATGTCGACATGCACGGAATGGGAGTAGTTAATTTGTTTTGCAGGCAACGAGTACCGTGAACCTTAAGCGTGAGTCCGCGACACCGTAGCGAGTGGTTGACAGGGAGAAGCGTAAAGTGGGGTGGGTGGTGGTGGGAGTGAAAGGTCGAGAATAAACCGGGTAAAATCGGTAAAATCGAGTTGAAACGAGAATCACAATGAGAATTGTCATCGGATAATTTTGGTGCTTAATAATCACCACTTTCCCACCCCAAAGCTCTTCGTTTAGACACTGTTCCAAGCCCACTTCCAACAAGGCCACACACAGTGCAGCTAACATGTGATGAAAGGAGACACGATGCTGTATGGAAGAGTCTATAAAGAGCGCGCGCGTTAAAATGGTTAAAGTGGTTGAAAATGACAAGGCGAAAGAGGCTGTCAAAAGGGGGGTGGTCACGGTAAAAACGACAAGAGCACTGTCTATATACTGGCTGTAGCCACACCAACGAATCAATCCATACCACAACCTCCATACACCCTCGGCTAACCCACTAAATTACACGTGGCACACATGGCGGTATTTAGAAGGGTGTGTGAAATCGGGTGTGAACGAAAATGCTACTGTACTGCCCGTATCTTGTGTGTGGCAAAACTGTCAAGGCTGGTTATTAATGAGAACAGACTCAGACGGGCTGTGTATTAGTGCTAGGACCGCCCTCTACCGTGGTATTGAACAGACGGCTATTCCTCTTAGCTCTCCAATACGGGTTCGAACCCCAGACCTTTCACACTCATGTTTTTTCTTTTAAAAACGCATCCTCCAACATCGAATCTCGAACCGCTAAAAGTGGGCAAAACGAGTCTAGCTGGAATGAGGACTTTATTATACACACGCGGTCTGAGGAGACGTGGGTGGAACAGTACCGTGGAGACATTCTATCGGTAGAACAAGACGATGAGCGTTTGTACAATGGTGGTATTAGCGTGGTTTACGAAGAGGTTGGAATCAGGAAGGTGTGCCCAGACAGTGCCAATTCGGCCTGTTGGACTGTGGTGGAAAGTTGTTGAAGTACATCCAATAGTCCAACTAGCATTTGTTGGTCTTTTACTGTCCCTAAAACTAGCAGTTAAGAGCCCAGACTGAGCCCAGACTGAGCACCCCATAGCTGATATCATCCGTGTGAGCCATAACTAGAAACAGAAATCCAGAGCCGAATGTCGCTCCCATGACTTTACCCCACTCTTCTGCGACTAGCCATACTGTAGGTGTAACACGATAAGAAGGGCCACTACTACTGAGTCAGGTCATTACGTTGGTAAAAGATCTGGACCACTTCCGTCAGAAGACACACAGTCCTCGGTTGAACAGTCCAAACACCTGTCATCCGTATAACCACAGCTCTACACCCCCTCCGCCTCCCCAAAACACCATCCCATTACGTTTATAAATAATTCTCTCTAGTAGCAGCAGCCCGATCTCTGCTGCTGGGCCACATCCACTCTAGAGCTTGCTCCTCGTCCATCCAGCTCAATAGGTTCCTGTTCCACCACACTCGGACGTCGTAGCAACGGCGAGTTGGAGTTTTTGCGTGAACCGGACGACCGTCCACCACCACCCGTCTCCTCCTTATCCACCCGATCCTTCTTGGCCTCCTCTTCTCCGGCTCTGTTGGCAAAGAACCTCGACAACGCTGAAAAGCCCTTTTTGGCGTCCTTTTTGCGGCTTCGTTTCGTCGACCGGTCCCACCGCGGCACGTCGCCGTATTGCACGCCGCTGTTCATGTCTTCGGGATCGATTTCGCCCAGCTCGATCTTAGTCAGCAGCTGGGCCGCTACCTTGTCAAACAGGTCTTCGATCCCCTTGCCGGTTTTGGCCGAACAGGTGGTGACTGTGATGTCTGGATTCGACTGCGAAAACGCCCGCACTTCTGCTGGGGGCACTATCCACGTTCGGTCGGCCTCCTCGATCAAATCAGCCTTGTTTCCACACGCCACCATCGTTACCTGGGGCGATGTGAGACTCCTGACGTCCTGGATGAACTCGGCAAGCTGTCTGAACGTGGTCCGGTTGACCGTGTCGTACACCAGAACGACTCCTGCCGCGCCTCGGTAATAACTGCGGGTCAGAGCTCGAAACCGCTCCTGGCCAGCCGTGTCCCATAACTGCAGCTTGATTCGGGTCAGATTGGACCCCGAGCCCACACGCACGATCTTGGACGCAAATTCCACGCCTATCGTTTGCGACGAAGACACCTTCCACTCGCCCTTGACGAATCTGTGCATGATACACGACTTTCCACACCCCGAGGGGCCCAGAAGAATCACCTTGGCAATATAGTCGTAGCGGAGGTCCGACTCGAAGTCCGAGCCCTCGGTGGAATTCGACGTTGAATTCGAAGGCATTTCCCGTCACGTGGCTGTCGAATATCTGGTCTTGTATCGTCGTATTGTATCGTAGTATTGTATCGTAGTATTGTATCGTCGTGTCGTATCGTAGTATCGTATCTTGATGATGTCGGTTACTGTATCGTACTCTGGTTACCCACTGTTGTTGTAGAGGCTGAAGAAACTCGTCGAAAACCCACAGAAGCTGAAACAGTCGATAGCGCTCAAAACCACCTCAATATGCCGTGTTCAAGGTCGGCTTCTTTTCCGCCGATATTTTTTTTTGCAATCTCGCACACTACCGCGAGCTAAGGTGGAATAGACGTGCATGTGGGGGATCGTCGCATCTGGAAATAATAGGGGCTGGGGTGACTCACGTGACTCGGATAGGGTATATGTGGGTCTCATTGTGACCGCCAAGACGGGCTGATTTCGGGTATTCAGTCAGAATCACTCTAGCACCTCTGCAAGACCCACATAATTCCCCTTTATGTCAGGCTCAATACGCATATGGCTTAGCGTCAAAAATAGACTTTTGGTGTAATACCATTGTATACGGATGGATAGGAGAAAGAAACGAAGACATATGAAGACGTCCCTGTAAAATGGCCAATATTGGAGCTATTTGTGAAAAAGAACATTCAGAGATATTGCGGGAGTGCGTGTAATACATATAGAGGGGGGTTGGGCTACCCTAACCCTCTACTACACATGTTTATCTCCCCCCCCTCAACCCATCTAAACTTCCATAGATACCGGTATGGCAACTACACATGTCAGTTATAGGTCGTGTGAGCGGAGGTAAAGAAAGCAGACTAGATCACGTGATATTTGTATCCGGCAGTCATCTCCGTGGTCTGACGTTTTCAAGAGCTGTTATCTCTGTTAGGGGAGTGTTTGTATGAGGTTCAGTTTGTGGAAGGTGTAGGGGTTAGGGGAGGTTGTGGGCTAGTGGATGTGGTCATGTGAGTGGTGGTGGGTGTGAGCAGGACAGCTGATCTACTTGTACGGTATGTACCGGTACCTGTAGAGCCTCTGGTGTGTTGTGTTGGTGTGCTCTTTGGTATGCCTGCCTCAGAAGACTCTTCAGAGTGTATCTTCATGAGTATTGGCGGTAGAATGTTTTGGAGAAGACTGCCGTGCTCGGGACATGAAGAGCATCATGGTAGTATAGGTTTTGAGTGATCTGTGTATCTTACTGGCGTGCTGTGTCCTGCGTTTTGAAGTGGTGGTGTCTGTAAAACAGATCTTACCAATAGTAACGTCGTCAGCATAGGTATACAGGCAATAAGGGTATAATTCTACTCGCTAGAGTCTGGGGAATCCAATGGTTTCATTTTCTTGTCATTTTGAGCCACATTTCCGCCATTTGTTCGAAACCAGAAATCCGCATATTGGACACTCAAATTTGGGTGAGTATGCCATGTCTTAGAAGGGAGAAAGAACGAAGTTGGGAGGGCAGTTGAAACGACGAAACTTGTTCAAATTTGCTGGAACGGGTCACATGATGTCGGCGCTTTGTCAGAACAGTCACGTGACCCAATTATAGCATAATAACCTCCAATAGCCGTCAAAACTGCTTTCTGAACTAGTCCTGTAACCACCGTTACTTGAAGCTGCTTGAGGTTTGACCGTTTCAAACCGGTTAACGGCGGACCCTGAACTACCACGTCATGTGACCGGCACGTGACCCAAGACCGACATACTCCCATCACGTGACGTCCCGCTTCCCCGCAAATCAGCTTGTGGCACCCACCCGAGAAATGCCGCTGGACTGGAGGGGACGGACCTTGTATGCAGTCCCCACAGAGTGCAGAGCGGACCCACAGAAGAGTGTAGAAGGAGTGTGGGGTGAGGAGTCACGTGATCAATTCAAGAGAGCGTGGGGGAGGAGTCAAGTGACCAAACAGGGTATAGCTCGTCGGCCCTAACCCTGTGGCACACAGCCAATCTCTCAGTATTGTCACCATCCAGTTGATCCTGTTTGCATGTCTCCTCTACCCTAACCGCTTGTCACGGGACGACCCGAGGACGTGAACCTAATCAAGTGCGAGAGTTGGGGGGGAGTGGAGGGGTTGTGTTTTAGGGGGTGTTAAAGAAGAGATTTTGACAGGGGGGAAAGTGTCACGTGATGGGAGGGGGTAGAAGTATCTCCTGTTGAAATTTGGGCTTACGTGACCCGGTATCACGACCGTTACAGCCCCCCTCCAGCTCGGCCGACTCACCCCCGAACAGAGTTTTTCAACTGAGCCCGGGTAAGTTAGCGTCCCAACTTTTCACTTTGGGAAGAAGAGCGGGAGCCCATTCCATTCTTGACATATCTCTGATCTGTGATCTGTGGAACCATTATCGACATGACTTCAGAACAAGAGGAGGTTTCTAGTGAGTATGAAGGTCGTGGGATGAGAGAGAGAGAGATTGAGAGCAAGTGGGCAGTTTTAAATGGAGCGAATTGGGGTGAAAAAAGACGAGCTGGAGTCAGATCACCCCGGATTTTCACACTGGTTTTGGGCTGATTCCGGGCGCTTCAAATATCGACAGTGGGCGACTCAGACGACAGTGGGCGACTCAGACGGCGACAGCGGGCGACTCAGACGACAGTGGGCGACACAGACGGCGATTCGAATATACAGTGCCGGTTGGACAAGTCTTAGGTCTCCACTCCGACGTTGCCCTCAATGACGACATGAATGAGGGGGGCCAAAAAGACCATGTATCCAGTGGTTGAGCCCTGATCTGAGGATGTTGTCGATACGGTGTTGCCGAATTTATTCGGTAGCCTGGGTTTTGCGTCTTATTTTTGGCGAGATGATTTGTCCCAGATCAGTTGGCCAGATCAGTTGGCCAGATCAGCTGTTTTGGTGTGCGCTATTGTGCTGTGCTCAGTTACAGTCATGGTTGTCAGTTTGGGTTGCCAGTTTGGGTTGCCAGTTTGTTGCCAGTTCGAGTTCCAGTGTGGTCTGAGTTTTGCAGTCTGTCTACAACGGTCAACCGACCTGTCGTTGTTAAACGGAGCTCAAAACTGAGCCTATACGTGAACATGGCAGTCTCAGTAGAAGCAACAGATCAGCTCAATTTTCGTCATCTGACGGTGAAACGATCTCTGACCGAAACAACACCTCTGGATGCGTTCCAGTGATCAGATTGAATTCGCCTTGACCGCACATCTTGATCAGTGGGGCAAGTCTGTATTGGGAAGGCTCACTAGTGCACCACTCAAATGGTCCGCTTGCTGCAAACGCACAGCTCTTGTGGTAACCGCACAGCTGGTTCCGCTCGCTTGACTAATGGCACAGCTAGTTCGCACTTGAGCATAGGTCCGTCACTTGCTCTTGAGCATAGGTCCGTCACTTGCTCTTGAGCATAGGTCCGTCACTTGCTCTTGAGCATAGGTCCGTCACTTGCTCTTGAGCATTGAGCTAACGCTCAATAGCTCATGCGCTGCTGGTCCGCTCGTTGCCATGAGATAATCGAGCTAACGCTCAATTTCTCAATCGCACCTCTCTCGTGTCCGCTCACAACTCATCGAGCAAGCTCGATTCGTTTGTTCGCTCCCGTTGTTCACTCCCGCTAACCCAGTCCTCACCCTCCAAGTCACTTTCCCCGACCCGGAGCTCCCTCCCCTTTCCCTGTCCGTCTCTCCCGAAGAGTCCGTCCAGGAGATTCGAAACTACATTCGAGACGCCTTTGTCCAGGAGCGATGCATCACCTCCTTCACCCTGAACCTCAACGGCGAGCCCATTGACGGCTACGAGAGCCTTGCCGAGATCGAGGGTCTGGAGACCGGAGCCACCATCCAGCTCACCAACGCTCCCTACAACGAGCACGAGGCCCGTCTGCACGTGATCCGAGTGCGAGAGCTTGCTGGCTTTGCCAACAACTCCCATGCTGCTGTTGGTCAGGACGCCGGAATGACCGCCTTTAGCCGAACCGACGGCATCGACAAGACCCCCAAGGACTACATGAAGGAGGTGGTCGAGACCAAGGAGCAGAAGGAGGCCCGAGCCCAGCTCAAGGCCGAGCAGAAGAAGGCCAAGGCGCTTGCCAAGGCCGAGGCCATGGCCAAGAACGAGGACGTGTCTGAGGGCGAGGAGTCTGACGCCGAAGAAGACGACCAGCCTCCCGCCATGCAGTCCACCCAGACCCTGGAGGAGAACTCTCCCATGCACGGGTTCAAGATCGAGGAGTCCAAGTCTCTGCAGGAGCTGTTCCCCGACCGACAGAACCTGCCTGCGCCTGCCCTGCTGTCCCTGCACCTCTCACACTGGAACCCCCCCACCCAGGCGCAGCAGCTCAACGGCGAGCTTCTGTACCTGCAGTGCGCCACCCTGGAGGGCGAGTCGTTCCAGATTGTGGCCCACACCAACGGCTTCTACGTGGCCAACTCCACTCTGGGCTCGTTCGACCCGTCTCCCAAGCCTCTGATGGTCAAGACCAAGGCCAAGAAGCAGACCGGCCAGGGCAAGAAGAGCAAGAAGACCGAGACGGAAATCTCGTACGTGCCCATCACCACCGAAAACATGCACCACTCGCTCTACGACCTGCTGGTGTCGCTGTCGGACAAGTTTGCCAAGAAGATCGGCTCCAACTACGCCGAGCTCAACGCCGCCGGAATGCTGTCTGTGGTGCCCCCCACCAACTGCTTCCTCGCCAACCCCTGGCTGACTAAGCCCGCGGGCTTCCGACGGCCCGACATGGCCCGAAACCAGGAGCTGCTGTCTCTGCAGAACCTCGAGGGCCAGGACGATACCCGAGAGTGGTCCGAGGACCTGCAGTCGCTCAAGGAGCTGCCCCGCGAGTCCATCAACGACCGGGTCGTGCGAGAGCGACATCTCAACAAGACGTACTTTGACTTCACCGAGGCCGCTGTGGCTGGAGCTGTTCAGGTCGTCCACGGCGAGATCCAGCCCATCAACCCCAGCGAGGACGAGGCCTCCCACATCTACCTCCACAAGGGTATCTTTTACTCTATTGGAGCCGACGGATCGGGCGCCTACGCCGAGCTTGGAGGCGACGAGGCTGCCCGGGTGGCCTCTTCCAAGGACCTGCAGGCCGTGCAGCAGCTGGTGCAGTTTGATTTCCCCGACATCGCGTCGCTGTGCACCACCGTTGTCGACTACCAGGGCAAGCGAATCGTGTGCCAGTCCCCCGTCCCCGGCATCTTCCGACAGCCCGAAAACGCGCCTCCCCAGGTCAAGTACGGCTCTGTCGAGGGCAACGAGGAGATTGCGTCCGAGCAGGCGTTTGGCGACGCCTTCAAGCCCATCGCTGCGGCCTTCCGACTCAAGACCCACACCGTCAAGGACGCCAACAAGGAGCACTCGCTGCACCTGGCCTCGGACTGCAAGGGTCTGGCCGGCACCGACGGCCGAAAGTACCTGCTGGATCTGTTCCGACTGGCTCCCGTGGATATTGCGTTCCAGGAGGCCAACCCCTCGTACCCCCACCAGCTGACTCTGCTGCGATTCGAGGCCGTGGAGACCTACTTCCGACACCGGGTGCGAGCCGAGATCAAGAAGCACTCTTCTTCTGGCGAGGAAGGCGAGGACGTGACCGACAAGTTCGAGGTCGAGCCGTTCTACCTCAACCCCGACGCGTTTGTGCTGCCTGCGCCCAAGGAGGACGAGGACGCCGTGCGAGCGGCCTCCGAGTTTGTGGCCAAGACCATCATTCCCGAGCACGTCGAGGCCGTGATTGCCGGTTTCGGCACCACCCCCATCGACGGCCAGCAGCTGACCCAGTCTCTGCACGCCAAGGGAATCCCCATGCGACACCTGAAGACGGTGATTGAGGCTGCCGGCAAGAGCGAGACCGCCAAGGCCAAGTTCCTGGCCCAGCTGTGCGAGCAGGAGATCGCCGTGCGGTCCGCCAAGCACCTGCTGCGGGCCCAGATGGCCAAGAAGGGCGCCAACCCCAAGTACGTGGTCGCCCACGTGATGAACCTGCTGCTGGGCTCGTCTTCCAAGGTCTTCGACACCCCCGCAGGCCTTCTGACCGTCTCGGACTCCGTCAACATGTCTGCCGACGAGACCAAGGCTGCCGTGGCTGCGCTGGCCAAGTCGCGGTTCGGCTTCGAGCTCGACACCGCCATCTTTGCCCAGCGACCCGTCCAGATTCTGCGAGAGCTGTCTGGCAAGCTGGGACTGCAGTTCCTGCAGAAGGAGTACGAGTTTGGCGCGGAGCCCTTTGCCGTGGCCGACGTGATCAACATTCTGCCCGTGTTCAAGACCACCACCTTCCGATCCAAGCTCGTGGAGGAGGCCCTCGAGGCGGCGCGAAACTCCGTGCAGACCGACAAGGACGTGGCTTTGCAGCTGCTGCGAGAGTCCATCCCCCTGGCCGAGCAGGTGTACGGCTCCGTCAACCCCGAGCTCACCAAGGTGTACAACACGGCCTCGTACCTGGCCTACGAGATGGAGGAGGCCATGCTGGCGGCCGATCTGGGCCGACGGGCGTGCATCATGTCCGAGCGATGTTCCGGAATCGACTCTGTCGACGCCATTCTCAACTACCTCAACCTGTCGCTGTTTGAGCACGCCGTGGGCAACTACGTGGGCGCTCTGCACATGATCAAGCACGCCGTGGCCCTGTGGGTCACCGTGTGCGGCACCCATCTGCACCCCGACATCATCACCTCGCTGTCCAACGCCATCACCATGCTCACCACCCTCAAGCGGTTCAACGAGACCCGACAGTGGCTGGAGAAGACCATTGAGATTTCCGAGAGCGTGGCCAACGAGAAGCAGCTGGCTCCCCTGCGGTTCCAGCTCGCCCAGACCATGTGCAACGAGCAGCAGTACAAGGAGGCCATCGACGAGCTGCGACGGTCTCTCAAGCTCTTCAACGAGCACTACGGCGAGGAGGACCAGGGCACCAAGGACTGCGAGTTCTGGCTCAGGTCGCTGACCAAAATCACCGTCAACATGGAGCGAAACAAGCTGGTGGAGCAGCAGCAGAGCCGTCTGGCTCGCCAGGCCGCCCCCAAGCCCACCGGAATCCAGAAGGAGGCTCCCAAGAAGGCCCCCAAGAAGAAGGGCAAGGCCTCCAAGGGTAGCAAGGACGACAAGGGCGAGAAGCTGGTCGCCGAGCTCAAGAAGAAGAAGGCTGGAAAGCGTTAGTGTAAATAGTACGGCATAGTCGTGAATGAATGTATGAGAAGAGTGAACGGAACGAGCGTAGTGAGTGTGAGTGAGTGAGTGTGAGTGAGTGTGAGTGAGTGTGAGTGAGTGTGAGTGATTGTGAGTGAGTCGGTTGACAGTATCAAGACTGAGAAGCGATCTTGAAGGACAAAAAGAGAACAAAAAGAGAACAAAAAGAGAACAAAAAGAGCCCTTACAAAGTCTCCAAAAATCAATGAAGAGATATCAACTGAGAAACTGTACTGAAACCGCTTACAAAAGCATATGGCCCATTCGCTACGCTCATGGGCAATGTAGTCCTCAAACCGCCTACAAAAAAATGCCCAGCCGCTTCGCGACTGGGAAAAAGATTACAGCACCCAGGATTCTCGTATGGTCTCCCACTACAATACTAACTAGGCTCTCTG